>KZ505771.1:368502-476283 GCA_002844005.1 Limosa lapponica baueri | reverse complement strand
ATGTCAAATGAAAAGTGTCAAATAAACGAGGTCTGGGGAGTTTTCAAGTCCATTCTAACTGGGGGGAAAAGAAAGAAAGAAAAAAAAAAAAAAAAGGGCTTATACTTTGGATATCCCTAATATGAAAAGACAATCTAGCTACATTTGATATTGATGAAGGGGTTAGAGTTGACTGCTCTAGAAAGTTCTGTCCAACAAGCTCTGCTGCCCCTGATGTAGCGCCCCAAGCATGATACTTTATTGCTTAAATTTGTCATCTCTTACTGGTGAGATTCAGGGACTGAGTTCTTTGCCTAAATCCTCCCCACCAAATGCAGGTCAACAAAGGTCTTACTAGCTGGTGCATTTTCCTGGCTTGCTTTCAGATTCACATCCCAGATGAATATCCTAACACCTCTACTGTCTTTCTCCCTCTCCCTCCCTAGTTTTTGTGCACTTAAACACAAAGTGAAACACTCTTGATTTTAGTCTGTTAGAGAACTGGATATTTTTAAATTGTATTTATTAATTCTAGAGTATCCCAGGAGAGGAAAACTTTAGAGTAAAATTCAGGGAAACCCAGGGATGCCTATCCATAGCAGGAGAAATTAACTAGAGATTAGTTCCTCTATTGTATTCAGTTTAAACCTATTAGAAACCTTTGCAGATACTTAGGACAAGCTTCATCCCAGACAGAACCCAAATAGATTCTCCCTCCATCCGTGGACAGTCCGGGAAAGAAAGGTCAGGACTGTCTTCCAAGGGAAAGATGATCACAAAATTTCTGAGACATTAGTTTCAAAAAAGCATCAATGACCCTGCCTGCAACATTATCCCAGGGCACAGTACTGAATAGAAACATTTATTTAAACATGCCAGCTTTGTTTAAAGTGAAAGAGAATTCCCTTAAAAATACTTTCAAAACAAAAATGAACAGCAATTCCCCACAAAAAAAAAAACAAAAAAACAAAAAAAAACAAACAAACAACAAACAAACCCAAAAACCAATACCAAAAAACCCCAAAACAGCCAACATTTACAGAACAAGAAGAGAAACAAAACCTGTCTGATCACACTGAAAAAGTATGTGCACATTTTGCAGCACAAAGCAAGGAAGTGAAGCTGGCTAATTTTCTCTGAGTTTTGTCTTTTTTCTTCTCAGAAAACAAAGACACACACACACAAAAAGAAACAAAAAGCAGGGATGAAAACGTGAAGGGAAAAGGCAACACCAGCTTGCAAGAAAACTCTCTCTAATTCCACTTTGAAGACGTCAGCCAGCACAAAAAGCGACGGCTGAAAGCGGGACAAAACACTACCAATATTAGGAGCCCCATATATTGCCCCAGGCTGAGGTCCCCGGGGAGCCCTAACGCCTAATGAGGAGCAGCAGGCGCCACCGCCGAGGTTTTACTGCCCACGGTCCGGGAGGGCAGAGCGGACGCTGGAAGAGGCTGGGGATGGCACCGGGCTGGATTTTGCCCATCTCGGCGCAAGGGCACTGGAGCCAAAGGAAGAGGACTCTGTGTACTTGCACGCCATGGGGTGCTGTTCTAAAAATGACTCTTCCCGACACATGATTGCTGTGACTTGGCTCGCTGCTCTATCAGAATAAAAAAAACCAAAACCCATCCATCCGAACCCAGTCTTCTAGAAAAATTCTGGTTACATTTCAACCCGGAGACATAAAACCCCAGACACCCAAGAGGTCCATCCCAGAGCCGTAGCACCCCAGCAATAATCAAAGGGAACATTTTTATATTACGGCACAACACAGTCCTGGTGTTTGGACTTGTCAAAACAAACAAACCATATTCAGTGAAATCTGTGGCACAAAAGAGCTAAACAAATTATGGGGTAGAGGCAAACGTGGCCACACCATCAGCATTCAAGACCTGAAGAAAAGAGTGGAAACTTTCAGGGTCTGAATGCAGGAGTGGAAAAGCTAATTGAGCACAAATGAAAGGATCTATTACGGCTGAAAGAATAAGGGAGAGTACAGGCAGGACAATAGTCTCATTTATGATTCAAATATCCATGGGTAGTGGAGTACAGCTTTAAATACAATTTACAGCCTTGATTACAAATGACTATGTGCATCAACTTGGAAGGAATGCGAAGACTGTGAGCGAGAGAAAGAGCCTGCCTTGTCGGAAAGGAAGGAGAAAGGGATAAGTGAAGGCAGAGCTGGGCTGGACACTCAGAAGCAATTGGAATGTGCAGAATTATGAAATAGAGCTTTTAAAAACCTGAAGATGAACTGATCAGTGGGCAAGAAGGCTCACATTTAAAATAACTGAATTGCTCAGTGATAAGATTATAAAGGGAGATTTATGCTAGATAATCACAGCAAGATCAGGGGGAAGAGAGTATCATTCTGTCCCCGTGTCTTCCAAAAGCAAAATATAAAAATATGAATGTGGTAAAAATAATAAGTACTGGAAATGAAGAGCAAGGACAGGCTCCTACTTTTATGGAAAGCAGCAGCAGCTTTTTTCCTCAGCCTACAGCAGACTCAAAACTGCTCTGAAACCACCCAAGTTATAAATTACTTTCTACCCAGAAACTGTCTGTATCCTCACTGCTCTTTTTTTTTTTTTTAAAGCTGAGTTATGTTTTATGGCCCAAACATTGCTTCTGTTAAATTGACAATTAAATTTTTCAAGAGTTCGAAAATTCTAAAACTCTTATCAAAATTGTACCATGATTCTGTCTGTGTAGCAAGAAAATTAGCACCAGCCTCTCATGGCTGGACGCTGGCACTAAAGACTCTGCACCCTGAGGTTGCACAGACTGAATGTTCTCATGCTTTCTATTCCACATCCATTCTGAGCTCCAGAGAACATTGCGTACCACAGCAGCTAGTGATAGTCAGAAAACAGCCATCAGCCCTCCACAGGTCACAACTTCCCAATTTTCCCAGAGACTGCCTGAAACCAGAAACTCACCAAAAAGCAACCAGTGGGAGCTACACCTCAGCAACAAAGAGATACAACCAGAAGCAAACAGCTGGCTGACGTTGTGACCATCACACCTGCAGGACACCAGTACCTGAGAACTCTACCCTACTACGTTCTTTACTAGTATTGGCTATATAGTAAGGGTAAGGATGCATTTACCTCTTTCCCTAGGTGGCCACAAGACATTGTTTCTTCCAAGTGGAAATCACTTACTCAAAGTGATCTGTGCATCCATGACTGTCAGGCTTAATTACTGGCAGTGCACCATATGCTCAGGAGTGAAACCCAAATTTAAAAAGCCTCCATGCCTAGTGCAGTATGCAGCAGTCTCTCTTGACTGAATAAAATTAAGGAACTGTACATATATCCCTGCAATATCCCAACTGGCTCCCACCAAACACTCTTCAGAACGGGTTTCCAAAATTTGCAGGTAGTGAGAATGATCAAACATCAGGAATTACCTCCCCTCTTGTAACCCAGAGGTGCAATCTTCATTATTATCTGCATGGGAGTCTATAACTGTGTAACAAGGAGGAAGAAAATGAGAGGCTTCTTGATGACTAATTCAAGATGACGGAGCCCTCATCTATGAGCCCAAAAAGTAACCGCACGAAGGACAAAACTGAAGTCACCTCTGTTTTCCTCATCATAACCATTCATTGCAGAACACAATAATGCTGGGGCAAGTGTGTGTATTTTTACTTCTTTTGTTAGAGTTCAGCTGGCACCTTTTTTAAGCAAGGCAGTTAGAGTGAGTAGCCAAACATAGTACCATTTCCCTACAATTATTCATTTTTTAAGGACATTGTTTTTGAAACGAAAAGAGAATGAAACTATATGGCATGTGCTCCTAGTCTCAGGTTGGGTGTGGAAGAAAATAATGGCCACACACTGCTATACAATTAGGTCTGTCTTGGAAAGGAATTATACTGATGTTTTTCTAAGCAATGCCAGGTGGTTTATTCACCAAATAATGAGACACTAAATGGATCTAAAGATTCTTGGCAACTGGTAAATGCTTACCTTGGACTTCCTATTCCTCTCTTCAAGAAATGGTTTGCTTTTCCCAAGAGTTTTCTTAAGCAGCTCCTCAGCTGTGATTAAAAGCAAATAACAGTGAACTGGAGGTTGGTTAACTTATACTTGTTTAATGATACAGCTCAGGGAACTGCAAGTGCACATCAGATGTCTCTCATTGATTTAGTAAACAGCTTCAGCCATTGAAAGACCTTGTTTTCAAAGTCCATAACTCTCTTTAAAAAACCCCAAATCAAACCTGTTGTAGTTAACTTTTCTCTACTTGATCTCTGACCAAAATTCTATTATAAAAAAATTAAAATTTTAGCTACACTATTAGCAAGAGCAACAAAAACATGCAATCCTTTTCCCCTACGCTGCAGACAACCTCAGCAGCAGAACATTCCTGGGAGCAGGAGGTGGCCAGGCGTGCACCTATGGGCAGTGGTGCAGTGAGGACTGGTGGTGGCCATAGCCCTGCACGGAGGACCGAGGGAGCCAGGCTCCTATCTGCCTCCAAAGCAAAACGGGAAAGGCCATATCTCAACAGGCTTACGGCAGCCTCACTGCTCCATGTCGACTGTGAAACAAAACTGCTCCATGTGGGTAAGGACTTGAATGGACCCACCTCCAACATCTGCCCAAGCCCAAGCACCATTCATGGTGGGGCAGCCAAGGGCCTTGAAGACAATGTCACAGAAACTCTCAGGGTCATCCCATGCCCCCAGGTCCAGAGAAGCACCAGCTGAATCATTCCATTGATCACTGGGAAACACGATGTTTCAATAGCAGCTCTGTCCCCTCATACATCTCCCCCATCTTTGAGAACTGGAAAGCAAAAGCTGTAGCTCCAAACAAAACGGACCTGGGGATGGTGCACCTGCTGTCTATTTTCAGAGCAACATAAAGCATAAATAAACCTGGGGCTGCTGAGATCAGGCTTAAGTGCAGGCTTCTCTGTTTCCTCTGCTGCTGCAGACGAGTACCATGAATATGCAGGGGTGGACGAGGACTCATGGGCTGGGGTGGACACCAAGGTCAGGAGAAGCACCAGCACCCAGCGGGTAACAGCAGCTGGGCATCACTCAGGGGAAAGACTTTGCAGAAATGTGCCGTTTTGTAACTACCAGCAGATAGAAAAATCAGTTAGCTGATGGATTTTACTTCCCTTTCTCCTTGCCAATTTAAGGAGCAAAGCACATTATAAAAAATAGTAATGATTTAAAAAAAAATGCTGTGAATAATTCTTCGCTTATTGTTTCTCCTCCAAATATTTGGTATTTAGAATTAGTATTGCTTTGGCCATGTCTGTCCAAAGATTGCTTCCATTTCAAGAGATGACTATTCACGGCCAGCAATTCAAAATTTCATTTACGTGAATACAAATTGATATCTATGTAAAATCCTACATCTCAAATACATCTACTTACGAGTCATTTTCTAGAATATTCCACAAAACTCTAAACATACTGAACATTGCAAGGCTTCCCAAGAAGAACTAATTACAATGCCCAAATTAATATTTGAAGAAAAACTTGAAGCAATAGCTCTGTTCTCATTTAAATATGTGACTACTGTCTTTGTAATGTGCAAAGCATTATAACCATTTATATATGTTCCAAGTGATATATTACTGAGTTGAACCTAGTTTCCCCTTCTTTTGTTCTGGGTTCATAACCTTGCTGTATTATCTTCCATAACTCCATAGCTTGCTAATGCATAATTCAAGCCTCTCTTATTGACAAAAGGCGGCAGAAAGAAAGAATATTTCAATGCCACTTTCCCACGTAGATAGTATTGCTTTCACTTCAACTGGTATCATTTCCATACTAAAGCCAAATCTTTTAAAGTATATTAAGTATCATTTTCATTGCTTCCTTGCAATTGATTCACTGGGACAACTACACCTGTTTACCTCCATCTTCTGAGACTACTGTATTGCAAGTTTTATGATGGCTTTTAGTATATTTTTTTTAAAGATGTGTTTCTTGCCAAAAGAAGAAACTTCAGTTAAAGCATTATGAGCTAATGTATGACATCATCTTCACACTAATCTCTTGATTTAACTAGAGCTTGGCATTAGGACTGGTGTCACACTTGCCCCAGATGTGTGTAGGGAGCAGGACCATTTTGCGCTCATCCTGTAATCCCTGTTCTAACCCCTTCCCTTCATAAAGTAACTATGCAAATAGGCGTATATCAAGTTTCTGTGCATCATTGACTGGAGGTCAAATTTGTCCTCGCAGTCAGCCATGCAACTATGCAAAAATCCCACTGATTAATGCAGTTGCTTCAAATGATACACGCAGGTGGGGAGGAGAAGATAGTTTGCCCTTTTGCCATGTTGGAGAAAATTCCAAAGGCTTTCAGTCTCTTCTCAGAAACAGCTTGCCTTGTTCCAACAGTACAAAAGTGACATGGACTCCGGGATAGACAGAATAACTAAAAACAATTAAAGGCTCTATAGAAACAGCGAAGTATCAAACTTTCCACATCATTATCTGAGCAAGTTAAGACTGTCAAGTTCTTGTGCTTCCACAGACCCTCAGCTCAATATTCTTCCATTGCAGCTTTTGGAAGCCTAAAAGGGATGCAACTTCTTTCTTTACAGATGGCTGTAGGGCAGTGAGCAGCTACTCTTCCTTCATACCAGCCCAGCGGAGAGATTGTCACCACGTCCTTCATGCACTCCCTGCTGTCTGTGGCTCAGCATACCATACTATGCAAGGAGCTGTGTGGGGTGAAGCTCCTCCGTTGCCTTCCTATGCGTTTACCTAAGCTGTGAAATCCTGCTCTCTCACATCTGACCTGCCCTTCTGGCAGGCAATGTCCGCCACCCAGCCAGCATTATTTGTTTCATATCTTGGTTGCAGTAAGAGCAGAAGTTCAGGGCAGACTGACTGAAACCAAGAGTGCCAGGGCCCATCCCCATGGCAGGCAATGCCTGTAGAGGACTGCCCACATCCTCTGGGCATTGCACCTCACTTCTCAAAGCAGCAACTAGTTTGCCTCACAGGCAGCTTAAAGGCATTCAAGCAGGTAAGGGAGGTGGGCAGAGGGTGAATTTGCCCTCAAGCCCAGCTCAGGGTGACTTCTGCTTGGCAACCCACATGCAGCTTTTGCATCAGGAAATGTCTCTTACCATACCGTGCCCAGCACTGACAGACACCTACCTAAGAGGCCCTTTATATAATAAAAGAAACTGTAATCTTACAAAGAATATTATTCTGCCAAAAGTAGCATGAAAAATGATCAGAGGAGGGCCTACAAGGCACCTGTACCCCTTGGAGTCACATTTACCAAACCAGCATCAGTAATAAACGTGGCCAAGTCAACATCTAGCTAGGTTTACAGCCTTGGTGCTTCTTCCCATGCCACCTCAGCACTCATTTGTTTCTTGCAAGTTCAAATTCCTGAAGCACCGTAATTCTGACTACAGTCAAAATAATTTCTCTAAACTTAGGAGCTTGTTTTTCTTTTTCTAAAAACTCTCAAAGACTCATTTGTTGCAAAAACTCAGAAAATACAATTTGAGAAGCAAAATTCAGGTGGGTTTAATGGTGCCTCCAGCTGTGCCTCATCTTAAAGTCACTGTTTATTTAACAGAACTAATGCAAAGGAGAACGAACTCAAGTTAGCAAATAATTTAATGTCATGCTCTGAAAAAGTAGCAGTTTAGGACAGCAACACTGCTGCTGCTTGGACTATTCCCCTTCTACTTGCCTCACCTTAAAAGCCACGTAATTTCTCACATCGTGTGCTGTCAGAGAAGGTAAAATGAAAATAACTTAAGTAACTTTGCAGGGAATTCCTTAGATGTTTCTAACCCTGAAAGCACTAAAACTTCCAGGGGCAGTGTAGGAAATGGAGCAGCCCATAAACAGTGTACTGTGAAGTAATCATCAGCCTCTCCAGCAGCAAGTGAAAAGCCTATGTCATTTTTGACACTTGCTCACTACCTCTCCTTCCCCCTACCCTCAACACGGTAAATGGCAAATTGCTTTCTCAAACATCACGTACAACCCTGAGCAAAGAACCAGATCTATAAAATCACCCATCAGATTACCTTCAGCAATAATGAATGGTGGATTCACTGGAATTTTGCTTGGGTCTGCTTGGATTTAACCCTAGTGCTGTACTCAACCTAGCTCAGGGGTTCTTGCAGGTCACTTCTGCCCATAAATGACCTCTGGCCAAATCCTAGGGAGCCCTTATTTGCAAAGGGTGAGCACAGAGTTGCAGCGAGCCTTTCCAGAAGTCACCACTCAGAGTCTCGGTTGCTCCTCACGCACAGGGTCCTGCAGGGTGGCCTGGAACATTTCCCCAGCTAAAGCAGCTCAGGGCTGCTGGCTCCTGGGCTGCTCCTATTGCATGGTTGGTGCAAAACAAAAAAACCCAAAATACAGCTGTGCCAAAGCAGACACCCTCCTCGACGGCAGGGCTCAGACCAGTCCCAGTTCCCTTCTTGGCTCTGCCCTGGAGGATGTGGCTCATGGGATGTGAGCGAGCAGACCTTCCCCCTTCTTGCTGGCTGTGAGCTGGGGAATCGAGCGGCTCGGGGAAGGGAGCCCAAGGAAGAGCCATGCATGTGTCTCACTGCCGGGGAAGCAGCAAGTGCACATCTCCCCTCACCACCCAGCGCCAGTGGAGGCAGCCTTGCCCTCTGAAGGCAGGGATGGTCAGCAACCAGAGACCGAGCACCTGAGCAAATTTCCACATAATTCCACCCTCTAGTTTGCAGATTTCCAGAAATCCACCACTGCAGAGATCCTAGAGCTAACTTTCAGTAGACCTAACTTTCCTACAGATATAAAATGTGCTTAATATTGCATCTGCATGAGGCTTCCTCCAGACTGTCTCTCTAACAATGCATCCAAGGATGCCCTCTGCTCTGTCAATATTTGAAAAGAAAAAAAAAAAAAAACTTGGGAAAAACCAATCATTCCCATATCCACAGCAGGCTTTTGTGCGTTATTTGGAGCACTGATTTGCCATTTGACAGGAGAGGTAGGAAGGAATCCCCAGCAGAGGGGACAGGACTTCTTCGCAATCCCCTGATGTGGAGTTCTTGCCGACAGAAACTCCTCCCAGCTGCCTGTTCCCACCACTGCTCTGGAGATGTCAGCTCCTCCATGGTGCAAGCAACCACCTGCACCTGTGCTTTCTGTGGGAGGAGACGAACACATGAAGACAAAAGGTCCGGGAAAGCAGTAGCCAGTAAACTGGTTACCATTGAAGTCCATGGTCCTCCATGGGGTGAGCTGACGGCAGTGACCTCCCACCACTGGCTCCCGTCTGGAAGAACAGACCCAGTGTCCCTGCAGCATCAGCATGACTTTTGTAAAAACTTGCAGTAAAAACAAGAAATGGTTCAAGACCTGCCTTCGCCAAGGGAGATCCCTAGCAGAAGTGTGTTTATTGGAGCACTGCTCCAGTGCTCTGCAGCAAGCCATAGGTCTCAGAAACCACTAGTGGCTTGTTAATTGTCCCAGGCAAGGCACAACGCTGCCCTGTCCCAGAAAAGTAAGCTGAATTCTGGGAGTAAGATGAACTGGAGGGGCAGCGTTCCTTTTATTTTATGTCATACTGGAAAAACGACTATTTAGAAGATAAATATATAATTTTTCTCTGCTTAAAAAAATCTTCTAAGATTCCTGTGCTACTTGGGTTGATGAGGATGAAATATGACACACCGAGATTTTCACTTACAGAAAGGGAACATGGGTACCTCACATTTTCTAAAATCATTGACAAGTCAGTCACCTTTGTAGATAACATTGATGACACAGGAATGCTCAAATCAAGCCATCTGTACCAATCTTACATGAACTACAACTTAAATCTGAGATACAAAGGATTTCACAAAGGAGAGAGCCAAGTGTCTGAAGCCATTTTAACATTGGACATTTTTTCTTAACAGCTTTGAGCGTCCCCATCTCTTTTATCCAACATACTATGAGGCATCTTAAAATATTCTGTACTAGAGAATGCTGAGTGTACCCTCTAGCAACCTCAAAGGATTGCTCCAGTTCAGCATCTGCTTAAAACACTGTGCCTTCTTGCCTGCCTTTTTTTCCCCCCTCCTGCTTGGGGCTAATCAGAGTTTGCTTGTTTCTCGAAAAGAGCAATGTGCTTTTCAAATCCCCTTGGGTATTGGAGAGACCCTTCTGTCCAGCCTCAACTACTCTTAATTATAATCCTAACTCTGGTTCACCCATCAATCAAGAGAGTAAAGATCCAAAAAGCATTCCCTTATTTTCTGTCAGAACATCATTCAGGCTCATGCTACAAAAGAACATTTTTGCAGAATGAGTTTAAATTATGTGCTTATTTTCTGAAGTTTCCAATCCCTCCCCCCTTTCACCTGAAAGGAAGCTCTTTGCAAAGGGCACAGACCTCTTCATGTTAAGTTTCAGAGTTTCTGCTCCAGCTCCACACCCTTTTGATCTCTCACACCATTGACTTTGACCCTTTTGGCAACTTTTCCACTCTTTGGATTCTCCTCTAAACCTCTTGTTCCACTCCTGGTTTCTCCTTGGTCCTGTTCTCAGCTGTGGCCTTTCATCTGCTTACTTGAATTTCCGGGGGTCAAAACTTAGTCCCTTACTGATCTTTCCCATGCTTTCTCCATCTCTTTTTCTCATGGGCCTATGCAAAACATACTGTATGAGTATTCAAACTCATACAGCTGGGTCACGTTGATGTTCGTGACCCCTTTGCCCAAGCCACAACAAAACAATCCCCTGTTCTGCGCCTGCTTCCTACTCCCAACACAACATCCTCTTCTCTCTCAATAGCAAAAGTGTCCCTTATTTTGACTAGTACCAGGTGACCAGTTTGGAAATACTTGTTTATGCCCAACACATACGGATTATTTTTTTTCATCTACAGTTTGTCCTTGGTCAACTAGCTTCAAATGAAAGACAATTTTTTTCTGGGGCTTAGGGTTGGTTTGTTCGTTTCTTTAATGAACATGAAGAAAAAAAATATAGGCATAAATTTATTTTTAACAGCTACTGTCTACCTTGAGACAGCTACGGATGTCATCACATGGTTATAGTCCCTCTCAAGGACACCAGCATACAAACAGCCCCACTGCAAGCAATTAATAGCAGAGAATGTCTGTGCTTTCTCTGATCTTCAACTGTTTTACATGCCCAGCTCTCCAGAAACAATCATTTCCTAATTTATAATGAAAAACTAAAGTGAAAGGAATTTATATATATATGAATGTACTCCATTTTCTTTGAGTTACTCTCTAAATACTGAGATCAAGCAGGCACTCCTTACCGATAATCTCCCAGTGAATCCACATGAGCTTTGCCTCCCAACATCGGATTGCCCTGCAGTATCAGGCTGTCAAACACAGCAAGAGAGAAAGGAGAGAGCGTGAGGGAAGAGGACTCTGCAATTCAGTGCCTTGCACAGAACTGCTGGCTTAAAAATCCTGGCTTGCAGGAAAAGCGGGAAATTTGACTTGACATAAAATGCAACCTTTCCTACTTTTAACCGAACATATTTTACGCAGCAAGAACCTAATAAAGAAGTGATCTCTTGCTTTGTTCCAGGTCTTCTCATGACAGTTTGGCTTTTCAAGGAGATATCTGCAAATGTGTCAATGAATTCAAGAGCTCCTGTTGGAGCTGCTGCGGTTATATGCTTTAAGTAGCCCAGCATGGGAATACAGCAAGGAAGGAGAACAAAAGCAAACACAGGACTGGTCACAAACCCTTTGAGCATGAAAACAAGCAAAGAGGGGGATACACTGCCACTAGAATGACACAATTTTGTAAAATGGCTCAAAACGTCACACATGCTCCAATGTGTTGAGCATGACCAATGTACGCATGAGCTCCACGACATGCAGCACCCCAAAGTTCTAGAAGGTGGCAACACGTTTACAGGGATTACCATGAAACGCACATGACATCAATGCCTGAAAATCCCTTCAGTGACACATTTTTATCTGACAGTCAGTTAATAGCAGAACACTTTTTTGCATCAACAAGAGGATGCCATTTTCCAAGGGATAATTTTCTTAACTAGTTGGTTTCATATAAGCAGAGTCTTCCATCGGATGGGGGCAGGTAATAAAATTTACACTAAGGCTTTTCAACTTTAGGTGGTTTTGAAATACAAAACTTTTGTTTTGGCTTTCTAATTTGCTTTCCATTTTGCAGTATGTACCCATTTATTCATAGCATTTTAGACGGAAGGAATTTCAAGAATGCAAACAGCATGATGGCAATGCAGTAGCTGATTAGCTCCGTGGAAGAAGTTTCTCCAAGTTCGACTTTCGGTCAGCACGCAACATTCAGGGTACAAAAATACTCTGGCAAGGAAGCTCTTCTTTCACTTTAGCTAGAATAAAAAAGGTCTTCTGCACTTCAGCTACAATAAACCGCACGAAAACCAGAGAGAGGGAGAGAGAAAGAGAGAGAGAGAGAGATGGCAGATACACTGAGAATCTGCAGCGTAGATAATCAAACCCTTTATTGTCTAAGTTACATTAGACTTGCAACACCATAAAAACCTGTAAGAAGAAGAAACAGTAGATTGGTAGAGGTAGTAGAAAGTCCCTGTAACAGTCATAAAAGGGCTTTACAGGAGAGCGTCATGCCAAAAAAAGTTATCACGTTGCTTAAAAGAGCTGATCAAAGCCCATTGACTAAATAAATAAGGAACACAACTCATTTTAAATACTATGGCCTAACTAAAATAACAAATCAATACAATACAATGATGAAGAAGAAAAAAGAAATTGTGGGATTTGCTTCTGAAAACAGATAGTCTTTAAGGTTGGCTTTCCCCCACCCACTTTTATTTCTTGTTTAATTAAGTGAAAATCTCATTTCTGTGCTATACACAGCATATAATTATTTAAACTGATTTCCCCTACTGTTGTTCTTCATGGAACTAAATTATGATTGTAAACTTTGCTGATTAGTACCCTGGTAATGGCAGTGACAGCACTAGCTTCTCTGTCAGAGATTCTGGAAGAAAAGCTCCAGAAAAAAAAGCTTTTGGCTCTAAATATTAACTCAGATTTTCTAGATCAGCTTGCAAAAAAATACAATTAAAAAGAGAAATTACAAATGTACACTACACTTTTGTGCCATTTTGGGTACAGAAGAGTTTTTAATAACTAGAACACAAACCAATAGGCTAAGCAACTAGCTTTTGTGCATTCCTGAACTGCATTAGTTTCACTCATGGAAAATATGACTCAGAAAAGCAACAAAATAAAAGCAAAAACAAACAAACAAACAAAACCCCAACCCAAACAAACTGAGAAAGCTAGTGCAAACCCAAAATGATAATCATTAAGCAACACAGCAAAATATTTCAATTTTTCTTTTTTTTCTCCTTTTTTCTTTTTTTTTGGTGTACAATGGAATGTGTCTATGCGACCTCCCTCAATATAACGTCACAGAACAGTTAATTACAGTCACTTATAAGTATTTGCACAGACATTCCTAACTACACCGAGACTTACAGAGAATTCTTGTATACATCTGGTGTAATAGCATAAGGAAAAACTAGTTTAAAAAAAATACATAAGAAAGTTAATTTGCATTGTTGCAAGTGTTGCAAAGTAACAAAAACTGTCAAGTAATTTAAAACAAGTAACAAGTAGTATCCAGAACCAATTACTGACTAGATTTTTTTTTAAAAAAAGCAACCCCCCCGCCCACCAAAACTGTTGAAACAGAAAGATCACGCTTTAAGTTTTTTTCTGTTTTCTGTTTGTTTTTTTTTTAAACAAATCTTTGTGTCAGAAGCCCATTTCTACAAAACCAGCACTATTCCGTTATTGTATTAAGTAAACTGTTGCTCTCACCTGTATTAAAGGTTAGCATCATTTCTGTACATGTAAAATTATTGCTTTTTTGAAAAATATATTTAGCATGCTAGGGTTTTTTTAATCCATTTCCTGCCTTTACAAAATGTTACAATTTAAAAAAAAACTAGTAAAGCTTTTGCAAAAATTTTCACAGAACATTTTCTTTCAAGGCAGCAGTAACTTTTGATAATGCATAAAATTATATGTGCAAAATCTGAAACTCTCAGAAATATTACTATCACACATAGTGTCACAGCAATAAGAAAAGAAAATATTTATATCTGTGGAATACATTTTTAATTGCTTACACTGCATGGTTTAACAACCTGTTATGTGCCACAACCCCACCTTGAAAACTTGCAGTTAAAGAGTTACTGTAGAAGAGGTATATAAAGCTTTTTTTTTTTTTTTTTTTTTTTCCTAACACCACCAGTGATCACCAAGTACAAGACAAGACTTCCTTTGTGATCAGGTCGAAGAAAGTAGCCCTGTTACAAAAAAAGGTCCTGAGAGTAAAACACAGAAGCCTGTTTTTTTTGTTGTTTTTTTTTTTTTTTCTTAGTGTTCGACTAGCTTTTCTTTTCCAAAGCAGAATAGAAGCTTTTCTCTGGAAGTGTTTCAATTTCCATATTCACATACTATTAATGGTGCGCAGTCAAGAGCAAGAGCACTAGAAATGCAAGTGGTCCCCAAACTGTAATGAAACAAACCATTGCAGAATGACGGTCTTTCTCTTTAGTCCCTTTAATCCTTCATCAAGCATTGCTTTCTCAGCACCGAATGCCACCTTTTCCCCGCACCCCCCCCTTCTTCCTCTCTCTCTGTTTTTTTTTTTTTTAATTTGCTTTTCAGCATGACAGGCAGTGGCAGTTTCATTAATTAATACTTCTCCAGCCCTCGAATCCACTGCTGTTTTTCAAATGTATCAAATAGTCATTGTGAGCATCAGGGAGGTTTTTGTTACAGTGCTTAACTTCTTCATGCTGTCCAAATCACATAAAGTTTAATTTTTCCAGTGTCTCAAACTTCTCTTGATTAATATAGATGCCTTGTGCTGCCACAGTGCTTGCCAACTCCACTGTTTATTATAAAGGAAATAAGGAACCATGGGACTGATTAGTACGTCAATTTATATATATCTTGTGTAGCATCTTCATTTATTTTAAAATGATTAACAGCGCAGAGGCACCCCCCTCCTCGCAGAGCGCTGGTTTCAGTCCTGCGCAGCGGCTGCGGGCGAGGCGATGGCTGGCAGGGAGGCTGCTCGGTAGCCGCCGGGGCACGGGGGGCTGCCAGCTCTGCCGGTTGGGGTGGGGGCTGCTGGCCCGGGGGCTCCTCTGCCGGGGCTCTAGGTTCCCTTCCGGAGAGGCAGCGTGTGGGCGACCTCCGCACTGCCGTGGTCTCTCCCCTGCAAGAAGGACGAGACAAGGAAAAACTCATTCTTGCCTCTGCTCCCACACGCAACGCTCCAGCAAGCCCTGCTGGCGTTCGTTACCT
Organism: Limosa lapponica baueri; assembly: GCA_002844005.1. NCBI lineage: Eukaryota > Metazoa > Chordata > Aves > Charadriiformes > Scolopacidae > Limosa > Limosa lapponica. The sequence goes on along the minus strand of KZ505771.1, from coordinate 460,986 downwards.
TTTATAAGCATCATGTACATTCATTTTGGCCCACCACATCGTAAGTTTTTTTGGGTTTTTTTAATCACCCCCACCAACACAAAATGTGTCAGGTCCATATAAAGTCCCTGACGGACAAGAAGAGCAAGTAATAGCGTCTCAGAGAAGGCTGAGAACAAGGAGGGGAAGAAGAGGCCTCCAAAAAGCAGAATTTTGAGCTAGCCCAAAGGGTTTCATAACTAGACCAGCATTTAAAAAAGGCTGAAGTTTGAGGTCACAGAGGCAGCTAAAAGAAGAAAAACTGAATTCCTGTGCAGGTCTGTCAAATGCTAAGGCGGCTTTCCCCCCTCCTTGTCATCTTCCTTTTATTTTTTTTAGCCCATTTTCATGAATAATTACCATGTTGAAAAAAATAGCAGGGATATTCTAAAATCAAGTGAAATTAAAGATAACATCATGAATAAGTGGGAGCCTGCAGCTCCCAAGAAAAGCTTTAAAATGACATTTAGAACATCACTGTTGGAACAATGCAGTTTACAATCCTGATCCTAAAACAACATGGCAAGATTAATCTTACATAAATGCATTATCCTTAAGCTAAAGTCTTGATGAAGTGAAACAGACCATTTTAAATTAATGCAACATAAAATATGGCACCCATGTAAAATCCAAGCAAGTTTCAAGCTGTGCCTATGGCAGCCCTCGAAATAGCTAAAGAAAGCCCAGCTCTGGTTGACATAATGTATTAAGTGCATCTCTTTTGTTAATAGATTTAGAAAATTCCTAATTAAACCTGGCCCGAGATTCATGACATTTACCAGTCAAAGTTTGGTTTAAGTCGGAAAGATTTGCAACAAAATTAAAGAAAAAAAAAGCTGCTGTACAGATGGCAGTATATTTGAAATGTAGGAAACAGTAACTGAATGAGAGATGTGATAAAACTTCCTTAGTTGGATGCTGAATTTCCTGCAGTAAACCAAGAAAGATGCTTTACATTTTTGCGCGGCTGCATCATGCCTGAGAGACAGAGCCACAATTCCAGGAGGAGGCATTCATCATTAAAACGTCTCGTATCGAACCGGCTCCATGTACACCGGGGAGCACGGCAGGGTTTCGCCGAGCTGGGAGAGAAGGGAGGGAGAAACGGAGGGCAAGGGGATGGCAGGCACCTCTCCCCAGTTTCCCTGGGTAAGGACTGAAAAAAGGGGTGTCATTAGGGGTGCTTTTTGAGGATGGATAGCCTGCGGGGTGCTGGGTGGCAGAGAGGTGCTTGGCAGGTCCAGGGATCACCCAACCCACAGACCTATGAAAGGGGTAATCATCCTTTTCCCACCAGGCAGAGCGGCGCAGAGGGACCAGGGGTGGTGGGTGGGTGGGTGGCTGGACCCCTCTGATGCTCCCAGTTTCACTGGGAAATAGCACCTGAGCTTCACGTGTGCTAAAACGCACCCAGGGGCTCAGCCCCTTGTACTCACACTGGCCTGAGGTGGCAGTCAGATTTTGAACCAGCTGACACACAGCTGGACTGCATTCTTCCCAACCATGAAACGTTTACCAGTTTAAAAAGTAGGCTTCCTTCCCTTTCAGCATCTTAAAGGGGAAAAACAACAGATCTGTTTTTAAGTGAAACCTATAGCTTCCATGCCAAAAGCTGCTTTCATACCAACTTCTAGGGCTTTTCACCAGTTAGCAGGAAAAAAATCAGTGTGTGTACATGTTAATATATTGGAGACAGATTATTGCATGACATATTGAAATAAATTGCAATGATCAGTTTGGAGGAGAGACACTACTCCAGTTTGCTGGCAAGGGGAAAGTGTTGGGACAAGAACTACAGTCGCTAATCCTGTCTATAATGCTCATAAACTAGCGGACATATACATGCATATTACTCAAGATGACGGTACAGCAGCCTCCATGATTCCTTGATTGTTTGCATTATAATCTCCATATGTATGAACGAGACAAATTAGGTTGCCATTTATTTGTTCATTATCTATTATTTTGATTAATGGAATTCTTGTTCTCAGAATAACTATTTAAAAATAACATTTGCAATAATGAGGACTGAACTATTAATCATGATCTTTAGCAGAAACTCTGCAAGGAACTGGGGCAAGACATTTCATATGAACAAATGTCATAAATAGGACTTCTAACAGACAGTGCTAAAATTTCAAATGCAAAAAGAAAAACCAAAGCCCAAAAAACCAACCAAACTCAAAATCAATGGTTTAAATAACTTTTAAACCTGTTTTTATTTTTTTTGCTCCCCCTCTTCTCTCCAAAGTTGCTTTAGGACAACCAGGGCTGTAGCACTGCTGGACTATAAAAACTTCAGAGGTAACACACGCCCCCAGCCTTTCCCCTAAGCTCCTTTACAGTTTGTGTATTTATGTAGTGTTTTCTTGATGGTTCCTTCCAATCTATCACCCAAATTCTGACAATTCACATTTATGCTCTCTCAAGTATTGAACACTACAAGAAATACTTTAAAATACTTATAGTGGAGATAATCAAAGCTTACAACTCCTTAATGAAGGTAGCTTACCACTGTCACAGAGGACCTACTGCATACCTCTCTTTTCAGTGAATGAGGCCCTAAAACTGTGGTGTCCACAGTTCTTTTACAGAAAAGGACCATCACTGCCTTCTGGCATGGGGAAAGCTTCCACCAGAGATATCTATGATACCAAGAGTTCATTCTTCTTTTTCTGGGCTGCAGCTTTTAATTTCTTTTCCGTGAGTAAAAAGGTGTTTTTCCAGAGAGGGCAAAGGTTGGAGTTTGGGGGATTTGTTTGTTTCACTCACACAAACGGCAGAGAACTTGGCGTCTCTGGCTCCGGCACTGCAAATATGCTTCATGTATTCTCAATTACACAGAACTCTCCCTCGTTACTAACCAGTAAATCATGCCTTTTGAACACCCAATAACTTGTCCCTTAACATTTTTAGAGCATATTGTAACACTGATAGAGGATAAACTATATTCCTAAAGTGGGCCAAGTTTTTATATGTTTTTAAAAAGGCAGAAGCAAAAATTAATGCAAGGCATACGTACTAGAAATTGCTACCACTGCTGTCACCATTTTGCAAAAACAGGCTAGAGACTGACTCCTGTGCACTTGGGAATTGGGCTTCTGGCTGCAACGCTGCAGCACCAGGCAGTGTCTCCGAAATGACCCCATGCTTTAGGAGAGCTTTGCTTTGAGAGTGGCAGCAGCTTCAAGATACACATGGTTCCAGGGACCCTTCCGAAAGGGAGCCAGCTTTTGTCTTGCAACATATAAGCAACTGGAGTGTGCTCCCCGAATTCATGCCTACTAAATCAAGTCTTTGGATGCTGCTTAGTGTATTCCAAATTAAGATACATATTCATTGTGGATAAGCAAGCTTAATTATGGATATATTGGGATATTTAGCATTTATAAAAATATTCAGAATATTCAGTATGTTTAATATGGCAGCATTTCAAGAGAATCTATGTGACTTTGCACAGATTGTATTGACTTGGGGTATGTAATGAGCATTTTTTGTCCTTTAGACAAAGAAGAGTAGGAAATATTCCAGAGTTCAAGGGAAATTCATCTGACGTAACAATGTTCTCCTTTGTTTTTTTTAAAGCATTCAGGTAGAAGTAAGAAACCACAGTAAATTATGTTATGAAGGAAACTAACATCTTATTTCCTATGTTTTGTTTATATTTCATTTGTGCTGATAACAAAGCATGAAACACAGCCCAGTGTAATATTATCAAAAGTGGGTGTGTATGGTCTTCTTCACACGCCCCCTTAGGTGGCCTACTTTTCAGTGATGCTGAACACCTGCATCTCCTGTTGGTGGTTCACTACCATAAAGTAGGTTTCCTATTTAGACACCTAAATATAGATTTAGCTGGCTCATTTTTAAAAAGCCTGGCTGTAGACCCTATTTTTAACACTCGGAATTAGAATTATTCTGTGAGAAAACTGCTACATAATGTAACACTCTTGTAAGTTACTATGCTGGGGGATTTTAAAAGCTCTACCTAACATCCTTTCATAAAAGAAACCTTTAGAGATGATCTTCAGGTTGATTGCTGAAGGGAATGGGGGAAATGTGAAATACTAATGTTAATATTTTTACTCTTTAGCAGACTACTCAGGGGAAGATATTTTACCTGTGAGGAGGAAACATTATGTAAAGTGAATCATTTCCACTTAACATTAAAAAAAAACACCTTTCATTCTCAAGCTACTGTACCTGGCAACTATTGTTTCTTGCTTGGAGCATGTGCATGGCACTTCTGTAACTTGAATTGACTATACACTGTAAACTCTCATGAATAGATCTGTCCCCAATTAAGAAATGAAATGAAGACACGGAGTGACAATGTTTAAAGTGGGAAATCATAATGTTACCAGAATGCTGCAGGCATTGTTCTCAATGCAAGCTCCTTTCTGCACTTCTAAAGGCCCCTACAACTGCAGGTAGAAATGAGTGCGTTACCTCTCTAACGCCCAGGGACTGTGCAGGTGGAGGAGTCTTCTGGGGGAGCACAAAGCTGCTCGTGATGAGAACAAGCAAAACAGCAGACAACTGAATAATTCTTACCGACACAGATGCTGACAAACTGAGACAAAGGCTGATACTGAGAAGCAAACAAGACAAAAGAAAGGGAACTATCTCCTGGAGAAGTGATCATACTGCAGCTTCTGCAGAAGAAATACTGACTGGCAAGAGACAAAGCAATTCATGAAGCTAACCCCTACCCAGTACTCTGCTGTATTGAGAGATGCTGTAATTTAATCAAATACTTTGAAGACAGATTGACATGGACTGAGACTGCAAGAGCAAACTACGTTTGCCGTGGAAGAAGTTAGTCAATAAATTCTGGCATGGCAGTAGCTTACAGAGACAAGATTATGAGTAAATTTATTGTGCAGTAATATACCCCAAATTGCAAAAGAGTCCAGATGTGGACTGAGCTGCCACATCTCTTTCTGGATAGATACAACCATTTCAGATTTCTTTGGAAATGTATTTCCAACTTTGACCTTACATTGACTTTTAGAGGAAAAAAGCCTAGATGTCTTCAGAATCTGATCTCAGCACACATGAGATAAAACCAGCAAGCATGAAAAGATGAAAGAGCATTCTAAAGATGCTTAGGTTTACTAAAACTACATTCCTAATCAATGAGAACCAAAGACTAGCTGCAGTGTTTCACCCTGTCACATACTTCTACTCAAGAGGTATGTCCTTGCATAATTGTATTAGATAAGCATCACAAGGAGAGCACTTCCATCTAGTTCTCTGACTATAGCATAACTTTGCTGCTACTGTCCCACAAAAGCAAAGTAAACACTGCCCACAACAACTATTGAAGTGTTATGTCATCTTGAAAACTTTATGAGGAGAGTTGTTGGCCACTTCTACGGCCTGACAGCAACTCAGATTCTCCTACGGCAGAGGCTGAGTTCCCTGCATAGCCTTTGGGCCAGAAAGATGCAAGTGCAACAGAGAAGTTGCTAAGAGTCTCCATGAAAGCTGCAGCGTATGGACTATGTGATGTGGTGGTGTGAGGATGTGTATTGAGCAAGTAGAAACCAACTCCTAAACTTCATGAAGGCAGAACTAGCATGGAGACGCATTCTCTAAGCATAGTGAAACCATCTGCAATCATTTAGTATGAGACAGGAAGACAGGAAAAGTGCTGTAGTCACAATTAAACTGAAAATGTGGATGAAAGGAAAAGTGAGTGATGCTGGAGGCAGCTTCACAATGAAAGAAAACTGCCCATGAGAAGGTGTGCCCTAATACCCACCTGCCAAGCTGGAAGATGGTGTGGGAAGGTCCAGGTGATGACACTGGTCTCCAAAGACATAAGATACATGAAACAAATTCAGTTTAATGGTTTTCTATGTAACAGCTTTGTCATGTATAATTCAGAGCGCTGAGAAGTGTTGGTTAAGATGGGAAACTCTGTACACTAGAAACAGTAAAGCACACCACCACACAGAGTGCATAGAAACGGGAGGATGAGAGCCTTTCAAAGGCCAGATATGGGATATCAGGGTACGAATACTCTTCAGAAAAATACAGCCTAAGCATCAATTGCACTGTTGTAGCAGAAAACGTCTTAGTTGTAATAGCAAATGATTTCTAGGAATTCTTTATGTACTATCTCACTATTGCATATCACTGTGCATTACAGAGTTACCTATCCCACCCAGTCCCCAGTAACATGTTTATTTTAACACCACCTACCTGCTCTACAATTAACTGACTCTCTATATAATAGACTTTGATAAAACGCTTAAAAGATTTAAGAGCTAAAAATCAAGCAACACCATTATTATTTATACATGCTATAAACCAGTCAGCGCTTTAGTGATGAGTATCACTGTGCAACTTTTTCCCAGCTACCACATTAAAAACCAAACATCCAATTAATTGTAAAACATACTTGTTTTGGGGCATCTGCGGAGGTGGTGTGAACTTCAGTACCTCGGAGTCCATTAGACTCAAATACCACTGTGGGAACAAGGGGGCTTGTTAACAGATGAACATTCAAGCTTCGTTAGTGTGTGTACATTATTTGAGACCATTACAGATTAACCACGTTCAAAAAAAGACACCAGCTACTAGCCTGTGGCCGGAAAATACCAATTTACCGTAACACTTACTGTAAGAGAGTGTGCTAATGGCAGCCTAGGGCCACTGCCCTTTTTAATTCAGACTTCGGCGCTGAAGAAAGCAATCACTGACAACATTAATTATCAGTGTATGTGTAAAGGGACCCTCTTCTTGCATTACTTACCATTTGGCCTCTGTCATTTTGCATCAGACTGGCTTATGTATGCATCATTCACACTTTTCAGGAGGAACCCGCTAATCTCACTGTCTCGTGCAATGCTCAGGAGGTCTCTCGACACTGGTGGCTTTAGCCTCCTACAGCCTCAACCACAGACCACGCAAGGTTAAAAATGGCTGGCAGGGATTTCCCATTTTAGGGCTGACCGGTCTGTGGAAAAATCTCGTTTCCCGCAAAAATGTTCCTGTCAACAGCAATGATGAGGCAAAACAAAGCCTTATGTTGTGCTGAAAGGGGTACTTTGATTTCAATTTGTGCTGGTGGCAACAGAATTCATTAGCATATTCATTTCTGAGTACCCTACTCTCTAATTAAAATAAAGCATTTGCAAACAGAGTTATCTTAAATGCATTGCAATTTTATGGAGTTCAGGCGGGGATCAGGTAAGCAATATCCGGAGAACAAGAGCAATAGTCATAAAAATAAAAAACCTGTCTATTAGATTTAGGTACTGGAATTACTTAGGTTAGCATGGTATGTGCAATGTAATTCTGGGCATTTTGTTAGCCAGATACAAAAGCAGGCAAGCAGGAAAGGGAGAAAGCAAGAGGGAGTGTGAAAAAGTACCTGTGTGGGACCTTTGATGAGTCCTGAGGTGACTGGGTTGGGTAAAGCATTTTCCACATTCTCTGCAGACGCAGTCTCCTTGGCGTGTTTGTGTCCTGAGCATCCCTGTAGTCGGGAGGGAGGGAGGGAGGGAGGAGCGGGTGGGGGAGAGAGGAGAGAGGAAAGTTGAGAAGAAAACATTATGCCAGAAGAAAACATCATTAGTATGTCTAATGTGTCATTATGTGAGGCTACCTTCAGGCCCTGGATGACAACTGTCAGCCTTCATCTAGGCAGTGGCTGACAGGCCAGGCACACACAGGACTGCAAGAATGCATAAATTACATTGAATTAAAAAATGCTCCCCATGATGTGCCCGCACCAGGACTGGCATGTCAGGTGTGCGCTTTTCAGAGCAGCTGGATCCACTTCTCAGCCATCACCCAGCTTTGTCAAGCAGTACATCAGGCAAATCAAAGTGACTCCAGCGTGGCGGAGACAAGTCACATGGATAATAGGAAGTGAGTAGGACCAGAGCCCGACTGTCCCCCCCGGGCGGCAATACCTCAGAGACAAATGCAGAGCGAGCGGAGCCATCACAGACTGATCAAACCTTTCGCCCCTGCCTACCTGCCTGCCGGTGCTGCTTTGACCCCGGACCTCTGAGGCACAGACGAAAGACATCTGTGAATGAAAGTGTCATTCCGGACATTTTGAGCTGGTAGCAGCGCAGCAGCCTTCCCCCAGCCCTGGGTAAACATGTTTTCTAGGCCATTAGCATTTGTGGAAAACCGCTCAAACCTCTCCTTTTTCTCCAAAGGTCAGTTTACAGCATCTGACTTAAAGGGCTGGTCTTTGTCTTTTTGCTGCTGATCAAAAAAGACACATTTGACTTTTATTGGGCTTTTTTATTATTAAAAAAAAATATGTTTGAACATCATTTTTTCTATTTTGGTAAAATGCCCTCCTCAGAAGGAAAGAGCTGATGTTTCCATTTGCCACTGGAATACTTTGGCTTTTAAAGAAATTCTTGGGGTTGTCAGCAGAAGTGAAGTTTTTGCTTTTCCTTCATTTCCTCCCCCCCCGTTACAGCATTTAAAAAGAATAAAATTCTGAACAAAAATGTGGCAACAAAAAAAACCAACCCACAATTTAAAAAATCAACTGCAGGATGCCAGAGGACTTACCTGAAATACAGATGCTGTATTTGAAAACAAATGGAAAAGAAGACGGGCTGCCATTTATGGCACCAAGTGTCCTGCAATGTTTTTACCATAGCATATATTGAAAAGAAATGTCTGGCTGACACAAAAAAAAAAAAAAACAACCTCACAATTTTTTTTCTTTTTATAATAGCACCTCCTGCAGATGGCAGCACAGTCTGCATAATGTAGCTGAACACACACTCCCAACAACTATGTTCCTGGCAGTCAAATACAAGATCATGATTTAGGGGCAAATCCAGATCACATTTACCCACACATGCACACAAAAGAAAAAAAAAAAAATCACATAAATTTCAATGAGAGCTTCAATGTACTATAATGAGACAGATTTGCCTTGTAAGGCAGTCAATACTAAAGCAGATTTTCTGGTCTGTTACTAGCAATTTCCCCTCACTGGTCAGAACTACAGCTGCAAGCTCAAAAGCAAAGCTGTGTGAAGTGTGTTGAGGGACCAGACATGGCCTGTGCCAGACTGTTGTGCTGGCCACCGGATAGGCAGGACAGGGCTCTGCTACCAGCAGCAAAGCTCCCGTGGAGCACAGGAGACCTGGGTTCCTCAGGTGGCTTTCTGCCACCTCTGGAAAGACATTTAATCTCTCTATACCCTAAGTCTCCCTCTGCGAAAGGTGAATATGCTCGCCTCAGCAGCCATTATGGGCCTGATCCGACAGCCTTCATGGAAGCACTGCTCCCTCTTGAGTCATGCAAGAGGGAAGGCTGAGGATGCTGTTGTAAGCCAGTGTACCCTGTACAAACACCGAAGGTGAGCAGTTTAGGACTTTCATCTAACCCCTCCCTGGCACTCATTTTATTAAAAAGCACTCAATTACTTAAAAAGCAGGTGGAAAAAATGAACTGGTTCCAGGTATATTTGCCATTGTTGCATTTCCTAAGCAGCACGATAAGGCTTTTGATAGTTCTGAGCTTTGAGGGATGGGCATCACTGCTGCAAGGCAATACCCCTATGAATCATCACTCAGGTTATCCTACATGTGAACAAAAGAGGGTGGATGACTACAGGTGTTAGCAAATTAAGGTAAATGAACTTGACCATCTGAATGGGAGCTTCCGTGAAACCGATGCTCAAAACTGGCCTCAAAGGAGCCCATAGAAAGAGTGCATCTGCTGCCATAACCCATCCTTTCTTAATCTGGTGATTCATGTAAATATAATGAATAAAATAACCACTATTAAATACAATGGTAAGATCCTCTCTACAAGGATTTGGGAAGATTGGGCAGTGTGAAACAAAGCTAGCCTAAGCACAGCAAGCTTTGTGTTTGCAGCTGTGTCACAACAGTACATACAACTGTCTTTTCCAAGGACACACTGGAATAAACATAAATGTAAAACAAAGGATCCCATAAATAAATCCAGCCACTCTAAAGGAAGTTGAACACTGCACTACCACAGACTAAATATTCTAGTGTGATCCAAGATGAGGTTGTATACCAAACACCCAAGTAAAGTATATTGGGAATGTTCAATTGGGGGAAAAAAAAAAAAGAAGTGACAAATAGTATACTCAAGTGGGATTTCTGGTTGTCATTTATGTCATGATTGCCATACTCACATTGCCATACTAAGACTCAATTGTATGATGCATACTGACTCAGAGGGCTCAGTCTAGGGCCACGTGTTATTTCAGACAAGGTTAATTTACCCTCCTCTACCTGCAGTTGGTAGGATCTCATTCCTTTTGCCTGCAGCAGCTTTTTATTTTAGTGCTATGAAAAACAGCCATCATGCCAATTGGTTTGGAGAACCATCAACAACCTCGAAGTTGTATATAAAATGAAGACAAGCTACATAAAAAAAAAAAAAAAAAAGGTTTCAAATTCTGAAAACTTGATTGCTATAAAACACTCGGAATGAAAGAAGAGATTTCAAAGCAGAGATGGGCACTAAATAACTTTCAGTTTCAGTGTCTCTGGAAATCACTGCCCAGCAAAAACATTTTGGCAATAAAATCCCTCTTTTAAAAAGCAGGTAAGTAGTGATCTCCTTGGAAACCCTGCTCCTGCTTTACTTTGCCCCAGCGGTCCTCAAGGTCTTTCTGGTGCCTGCATTCACTAAGCCAGCTTCTAGTTCCTCACTTAGGAATACAGCTTAACACAGCTGGGAGCTCATTGGACCAGTAAGATTTCTCTGAGCAGGCTGACACAATGTAGTATTAAATAACATCAAGGAGGTCACCCACATGAAGGTACCCCAAGTTGATGGTGGAACAATTAACTGGTATTTAGAGCAGGAAGCAGGCAGGGAGAAACTTCAGACAACATTCCTAGGCACTGGGATAGCAAAAGGAAAGCCGGCTGGACAAAAACAGAAACGCTGACCCTGCAGTTTTAGAAACCCGAGTATGTCCTCCTCTGCTTCCTTAACAAAAAACAGGAGGCTGATGTTAGTTACAATCATCACACAGCCTCTAACCACCTGCAAAACAATCTACTCAACAGTAACGAATAACAGTATCTCCTACCCAGCATAACTTTTGAAATGACTGAGCAAAACTGCCAACAGAGTGACTGAAAGGTGCACCTCATGGACCATTTCAGATAGATTTTGCCCTCTTGTCTTCTCCAAAAGGCCTTCCATCAAGATCTGACCAAACACTATGGCTCCTGCCTTGCCTCCCAGCTGCCAGAGTTGTCAACTTGCACCCACCTTCTGGCACCAGACCATAGCTGTCCTTAAACTACCAGCCTTCAAATGTCCTGTGTTTCGTCACACTTACAAAATGGGGTCAGAAGCTGCATTTCACACGTGCTTTTGGCAAAACAGGGAACACTATGTTAGGTGAGGACACTAGAACACCGGTCTGGAATGTGTGCTCTTTCTATGTGGAGTTCAGTTCTTGCACAACTTCTACAAAGAGAAGCAGCGTATAAAAAAGTGGGATGGTTTACAAATGGTGAGAGCTGGGACTGTGGCTCCCATTCTGCCCCCCTACACACACCCTCATCTCAAGAGTAATAAATCAGTGTGCTTTTCAGTTTCCACTGAGACAAACTAAATCTGGCAGATCATCAAACAGTATGGTTTCAAATGCAAATAAATAGGTTTCTCTTTTTTTTTCTTCTTCTTTTTACACGGCAGTTGACTGGCAAGAGACAGAAGGAGAACTCTGATACTTTTTTTAGTCCCTGAACTTTTAAACTGGCTATTTGCACAACTGCCTCTCCTGCTTATGTGAATTAACAGGCACATATTCAGCCCTACCTCTTTTTAATTATAAACATACAAACAGATCAAAAGAATCATTTGAAAAATAGGATAGCAGTCTTTGATATGGACAAGGAAGATCTTAAGATTTTTGTCAAGAAAGACAAAGGACACTGACAAGTGATTATCTCTCTCTGTTGTTGGAAGACTTGTTTGCAGACAAAATTGAACAAAAACCTCCAAAATAACATCACAGATAAGCCCCAGAGGATGTTTATTTTGCCCGAAGCAAAAAGACAATGATGTGTGCCAGCACCAGCATATCAGGGGGATCTTCGTGTGACAGCACATCTGTGTAACTTGAGCCTGCTTGAAGGGAAGGGACAAAGGAACAGTAATACTCCAGGTGGAACCAGATACATTTAACCTGCGACAGAAAAGTCACACAGTGCATGAGGGGGAGCTCTGCAATGTTAGAGATCAGTAAACAAACCTATTCAAGCCTATCCAGAAATGATAAAAACAATGAACTTGTAATCCCGACCGTTAAAGGGAGAGAAGGAAGAAACTGTGAAACAGCATGTCACGACTCCAGACGAAGCAGGAACAAGCAAGCCATGTCCTCAGCTATGCAAGGGCCTGTGAAAATCTTACCTGTGTGATCCAGGACAGGGCTGTTGGCACCACAGGTTTGGTACAACGAAGCAAGGTCCTTTGGAATGTATGTTTTAAAGATATTTAAAACGTCCAAACGTTTCTCATGCCCGTCTGATCCCAGATCCTGTTTGCTGGAGTGTAAAGCCGCAGAAACTACGGCAGCGCTAGGCGGGGGCTGCAGCAGTGGACTCGCTCGTGCTACCGCTGTGCAGTTTGCCAATGTCCTCACCTCATTCCCAGCCTTCACGTGAGACTCCCTCTGAGGCACCAATGGCTCTTCGTGTTTAGTGTACTGCTCGCTTTTACACAGAGGATGATACTGCGGCGGTGGGCTGAATTTGGCCTTCATGGAGTCAGACGGACAGTGCTTACCTGGAGGGGCAAAACTAGTACTTCCTTGGGGAATCATGTACTTTTCCACTTGCTTGCTGTTGGTGGGCTGTGTGCTAGGCCTGGATATGACCGTCTGAGTAGGCGTTACGCTTCTGCTATAGGCTCCCATTTGCATAAGTTTGGAATTTGCTTCATATTTACTTTTTTGTTGTGCTGCTATGCTGTATTGCTCCTGGGAATGGTTTAACTTGGGCTGTCGGTACCCATCTAGACCTGATAAGCATGGACCACAATGGCCGAAGGCATGACCGTCCTTTGACTGATGTGTACTCCCGGACTTCGCAGTCATCCCAACAGAAAGAGAGCTGCTTTTGGACCCTGGCAATGCACTTGGCACTTGAGTGCGTGTAAATCTGGCAACAGGCAAAGGCTGGCATTCCTTACCGCCAAGAACAGGAGGGGGCCCAGTACGCCCACTCCTCGCCAGAAAGACCAGGTTGTTTTTAATACTCTTGAATCCATTCTGTTGAACCCAAGGGGGCACCATCGAGTTACAGCTGATTTTGTGCAAAATTCTTTTGTGCATCCACAGGACTTCAGGGTAGTAGGTCTTGTGACTGCAGAAAGGACACGGGTAGACAATTAAAGCAGCCTGCAAGGACGTATTCAGATTTTTATTGCATGAATTATCCCTTGTTGATTTTTCACTCAAATCGAGTGGAGCTACCTCTTGAGCTTCAGCACCTTTTTCTATCAGAGGATGCTCCCTGTTTAAGTCTAGCAAATTTTCTCTTGAGCGACTAGCCTGCACTTCAAGTGACATTTTCAAGTCCATAACCATGTTTGAAGATGTCTGGCCCACACCAGAAGCAAAGCTAGCAATGCGACTGGAGCAAGGAAGCCCTTGGCTGTGGTGAAATGCTGGCATCTTGATGTCGGCAGAACCTTTTAGATCTTGGTATTTTGAAAAGGGCTGCTTGATGACACTCTCCAGGGCTGACACCAGGGCAGGAATCTCTGGTTTAGATTCTCTGACCTCGTTTTCTCTGGCGTTGCGGCTTCCCAGCTTCGGGAGTTCATCCAACTGAGATGTTACCATTGGAGCTTCCTCTTCAGAAAAGTTGCAATGGTATGGCTTTTCATCTGAATGGGACAAAGAAAAAAAACATCGGTGTGATTTTATGCAGAAAGGAGCACAAAAGACACAGAAAAATTCAAGACTAGAGTAAGACAGCAGGAGAAAAAGCAAACTTTGGTATTAGTGTTATAATGACATGCTACAGACTAAATGCACTGTATAAGCAACAAAATCTTGAAATAAGATACAACAATTCAATTTACTTTTAAAGATGACTGCAAAGTCTGGATAAACTCTCCAATGCTGCATGTTTATGACATTTTGAAGAAAGAACAATTCAATAATATACCCATTCTGGGACTTTGAGAAAAACAAATATGCAACCATTTAATGCTTTAACAAAAGCAAAGATAATGCAGCCAGATAAGACTGGCCTAGTTAAAGGTCTGTCAGTGCTTCCATTACAAGCTCCTATTTTCAAAGGGTTTATAACTCAGCAATAAAAATTGGCTCCACACAGAAACCAAGCATATAAGCAGGTAAAGCATATAGAAGAAATAGCTCACTTAAGAGGGACTTTCACAGTGGCCAGGTATAAAAGATGAGTTATGGAGAATGTAAATTTTGACTTTTCCATCCGTTAGTTTAAAGCTGATACTTCTTTTTTTTTTTAAACATGCTTCTATGTTTGAATCAAACTTTAGGAAAATTTCATGACCGCTCAATCCACTGAGAGATAAGGAACTCAACATTTTCAGCAATTTAGATTACAGAATTCAAAGCAGACTTTTGATTCTTCCACATTTTCTTCTTCACTTCTCAGGTCTCCGGAGTAAATTTATCTACCTAACACATGTCCTGGAAAGGGAACATACTGGGCAGTAATTAAAGCTGTTTAGGGGGAAGGAGAAGAGTAGCATTTGTTTTGCTGGGAGCACAACTATCTCTGCCCGCTCTCCCGATCTCTCAGAGCCGCTGATGAAGCCATTGAATCCCTCCAAATCAGTTCACAAATCAATTCCACAGAGATTTTCATCACAGCAGTAATGCTTACTGCACTGAATCCATTTAACATGTAACTGAATTGAATCATCTGACAAACTTTCAGTTTCAATTAACATGCAGTTAATGAGCCACTGCCAGGCAAGTGTAAGGAGACCATGTTCCATCTAAAATGTCACCAGCCCAAAGTGATCACTGCATCCGTAGGAGGGGTGAGAATGGGAAAGGAGTGAACTGCTCTAGAGCTGCATATCCTCTCGCATCAACTCATAAAAGCCAGCACTTCAGAAAATCAAGCGCTGTTCGTTAGTGCAGCGCAATGCCACGGGCATTAGTCTGCATGGCGTAATGGAAGAAGCATGTCTTCAGCTGGAGTTACACTGCAAATAAAGTCTACTTAGCCTCACCTTCAATTCAAGCAAAAAAATCTTAAGCTTTTGTTTAATTTGAGGTAATTAGGTTAAAAATACCCATATATTTGCAGCCTTGCAGGGCTGAGGGATCACTCTGGTAAGATCGTTTTCCTTTCAAATTCCCTAAGTGGGTAAACTCAGGGGGAAAAAAACCCCACAGTTCAGAAACTTGTTTTTCCTGTGTTGCAGGGGGCAAGGCTTCGGGAAAACACATGCCCAGCACTACTAGCCAAATTTACAGTTTAAAACAAAGACATTGCATGCAGCGGTGAAATCTGACGCTGCACATCTGTGTTATTTTCAAAGCACATCTGTCAAAGCCCAAAATATTTGTGCTCTTAAATAAGATTTTAAGGCTTCTCTTTACAATCGCAAGGAGTGGCTCCTTTGATCATCGTAGTAAATAATAAAGCAAAGGAAAGCCAAATCATTCAGTCATAGCAGTACTCAGCAGAGACTGAACCGACCTACTGGCTAGGCTGAGCAAAGCAGGCAGAGGAGTGAGGTGGGGGACCACCACCACCCCCCTTGGGAGGCTCTAGTTGCTCTTTGGTCCACCTGTGCAGCCATGATGAAGGGGCACATCAGCAGATGTCCCGGGTTGCTCTGCGTACCTCAGATGCTCCTTGATGCTTTCTGACTTGGTCAAAATCTATGTACCGTGCTGTTTCAGCAAAGAGGACAAAGTTGAACAGAGTGTGAGGTGGCACGGGTTAGGTCTGGGCTTGGTCTGGACTGTTCAGTTTAGGGCTGCAATTGGGGAGGGGAGGAGGAGAAAGAAGCAGAGAGAGAGACCACAGACCCGTGTGCCTCAATAACCACGGGTATGAAAATTGGGACTGCAAACCTAGAGGTGGCTACAGTCCTTTTAGCCCTATTGCTTTAGTGCAGTCATCAAAGAAAAAAAGGACTTTCCAAGTGGAAAATGTAGCATGGAGTAGGAAAATGATAAAGGCATTTCTGAGGTGTATCTAGGGCTGCAGTTGCTAGATTCAATTCCTCTGATGTCTCACACGAACAGTACTGAACATACTGGGAATAATTTTAAAGGCTTAGATCAGGAGTCTCAATAGCAGTATTTGTGTTAATTGCTCAAGCTACACTTCTAGTAAAAAAAAAAAAAAAAACCAAAACAAAACCATACCCCTATCCCGCTCCCCTAAGATTTGGACAAACATGCTTTTCACCTGGAGGCCAACTCATGCTTCTTCACTCAGCTTTATGCTGTACACAAAGCACAGCATAAGCTTTTCCCTAGCCCTATCCTGCTCTCCACCAGGGACCCGACACTCCAGATCCATCAACACCTGGGCTGAAATGCCACCATGTGCCATCCTTCCCCTCATAAGCGATGGTCCAGGCTGTGCTGCGAGCAGGTAGTAGAAGCCGGGGGAGAAAGAGGAGATGCAGGCAAAAGCAAGAGGAGACAGTATGAAACCCAATAATATGGGCAGAGCCTTTTTAGAAAAATAGATTAAATTTATTTCTGCCTGCTCCCAGCCGCTTGCCCCAGCTGAAAAGGGGTACTAACAATCCTTTTAAATCACTGGTATAAAATATTGCTCTAACCAGCGCAGTGCAGGCATTAC
The DNA here is from genome assembly GCA_002844005.1 of Limosa lapponica baueri. Taxonomy (NCBI): domain Eukaryota; kingdom Metazoa; phylum Chordata; class Aves; order Charadriiformes; family Scolopacidae; genus Limosa; species Limosa lapponica. The sequence goes on along the minus strand of KZ505771.1, from coordinate 444,142 downwards.
TGTCACCAGAAACTTTCAAGATTTTATTATGGCTAGGTCAAAGCAAAAAGCCATGAATGGGATGCCTTTTGCAGGATCTCCAGGGACTATAACTCACATTCCCTGTTGCAAGAGTTCTTGGCTAAGCATGTTCTCACTTTTTATCCTACAGTCCTTTTCATGGACCCACGGTTATCTCAATTCCTTTGTTTCTTACCCAAAACTGCCATTTACCTGTTGCATTTAAGAGTGAGAAAGGTACTTTTACCACATCCCTGGAATGTTGCAGTTTTTCTGTGTCATGGATACCTGGCCAACAGCTGAAGTGGACATAATTTAGAAGGTGCTCAGCTAGGAGGTGGCTGCTGATGCTACCTTGTGCCTTCAGTTTGGCCATAGCTTCAAAGACCGATGGCATCGCAGACCACAGGAGAGCAAAGCAGAACAGCACTGAACACTTAACTATATGGGAAGCCACAGTCTAGAAACAAGGGAGCATTCAGGGATTCAACCAGTTCCTAGAAATATAACTAATAGCCATCACTTAGTTACATGTCTAACACAGGCAGATAAAGGTGACTACCCTTCTCCCCACACACACATACTCCTCTTCTCTCTTTGTCCCCCTCACATGCATAAACTCTGCTTGTTTTCTCCCCAGCTCTGTTTCTCCACAAAACAGCCGCACAGCTGTTTTAATTCACGAGGCTTCCTATAAAGTAAACCAGGCTACAAGCCTGAGGACAATGAAACCGTGATTTCTATTCAGAAGAGCAGAACAGGCTAGAAATTGGCCCCTTTTCTGGCTAGCATTACAGCACTAGGAGTCGAAGGAAAAGGAGCAGATGTGATGTGTTTGACTTTTAGTAAACATTTGATAGTGATTTGCACTTTGAGATGAATGCTGTGGCTCTATTTGAAAACTGGCTGCAAATAAATCATGATAAAAGCAAAGGATAACATTGGAAGAAGGTGTAATATTGCAAAGACCCGTATTAGGTCCTGTTTCACTTGGTATTTTCTTTAATGATCCAGAAGAGACTCTAGACAGCATGCTAACTTAAATCTCCAGGAAATACCGCATTTGGAGGAGCTGCAAAAATAACGGGGACAAGGAAATAATGCACAGGGACTTAGAGAGAATAGAAATGCAGTCTGAAAATAACCAAATAAGATTCATTCTGGAAAAAAAAAGCAGGCTAAGACAAGTGAAGGGAAACGATCCAAAAAAACCCCATGCAGTGGGAGGGCAAAATCTGGGAAGCAGCAATGTTGAAAATAACAGATGTTACAATAGACAGCAAGTTAAATATGAGTATACTACAGCTTAGCTTTCACAAATAAAAGTATTCATTATAAAACTAAAACTAAAACTACCACTCTGAAGAAGTGATGGCCATGCTGGTCGCATTATTTCATATATATATTCATATATATATTCATATATATACATAAACAAGACATATATACCATAGTAATGGGCACTATGTAAAGCCCACACTAAGCTCAATACAATGGGACACAGCAGGGGAAAAAAGGTAGAAAAGCAGGTTTACAGCAGAAAATCGAAGTCTTTTATCCTGTGAAAGGAAGGTCCAATAAAAATATTCCATTCCCCCAGAATATCTGTGCAGATCTGCAAATATGGACAAGTCAGAAGGGGTTCTGCAATAGAAAAGTAACCAACCAGAAAACAAAGATGATGAGTTAAGTGTCCCTCACATGACTGAGGGAAGATGGGAGGGTGACAGACTCCTGCAGCCCCCCCAGGAGTGCCAAGCTCCAAAAGAGAGAATTATGTCATCCTGAGCACTGGAGTCTATCACAACAATCAGATATAACTGCAGGCAGGAAAACTCACCATGAAAAGGAAAAAAAAAAGACCCAATTATGTGCATTTGCAGCTTGCAGAATAAATGCCAAGGGAAGAGGCAGAACACCGCTTGGACTGTAAAATCTATATGGACAAAACATGGATTATCCAACGCATCACAGAAATCCATCCTTTTCACAGTGAGGCAGAAAGCATGACTTACTCTTTGCTCTACCAGCACAGCAAACCAAAACCCAGTATCCCCACACTACAACTGCATTGTAGACATATGACAAAACCAGCCTTCCTTTCATACTAATTGCCTATGTGGTTAGCTAAGGAAAGGACTCCTGCAGCTTCCAACGGCGAGCCCGTGACCCTCCTTAGCAGTGGGTTTATCACCTGAGTGCAGGTTGGGCTGTTCAAAGAGACCCAGTATCTGTTTTGCAGAGGATGATTTGTCTTACACCAGCCATGCCCCCTGTTCTAGCTGCTTGCATGCCTAGTTTTTATACTCCACATGCTATCCACCACCTCCTCTGCTTTCTGCTCTGGCTGCATCACTCAGCAGATCCCAAATGCTGTGGGGCAAAGTGGGCACGAGGTGAGAGACAACTCCTACAAGCCCTCTTAGCTTTTCTTACAGCACAAGGCCACATGCTGCAATGACAGTGGGAAGAAAAAGTAATCCTGTTTTGATACGAGATCCAGTTTCTCATCTGCAAAGCTCATCTTGCTTTGCATGTTATTAGATATTTTCAGATGCAGCTACACCAGCTCCACAATAGTTCAGAAAAAGAGATGACCAAGGATCAGACTGGAAGACTCAGAACCGCAGGATGGGGCAGGCTAGCAGGTAAGAGAGTGATGCTGAAGGGTAGAAAACACACGATCAACTAATATCACCGCTTCCTCTCAGACTAATTTTAGAACCAACGGTGAGTGTTTTTGGCTGAGGTTTGAGGTTTTTAACAGGGCAGAAACCCAAAACAGCTCTTGAGATTGAGATGCTGCCTGATGCAGGTGGTTTATCAGTCAGCCAGCTCAACCCACCCCACAGAGGTTTCACTTTGGCTGGAACAGGAGGGGAACAGGGAGTAACGCTGTCCTGCGGCACAGCCCGGGAGCACACACAAAACGAGTCCCAGGCCCCCCAAAAAGCCCTGCCTTTGGTCCTGAGCGAGATGTTTCTGCTTTATACTACACTGCCTTTCCTCGTTATTTTTCAACTATATTTTTTTCCCCTACCATTTTTGTGAAGTAACTAGAAGTTGGGGAGTTACCTTTTCACTTCCACGCCATCCACATTTCTAACACTATACTTCCATCTTTAGCAAATAAACCCAGATCATAGGTTTACCAATCCGAACTAGCAGCCCTTTGGTGTAGTCTGCATTCACGGTCTCCATTCTCCTTTTCTAAACCTTACAGATCCTAAAATGACTTCTTAATGACTTTTTGATCTCACGGTTGGCAATTTCAGGACAAGGCTGCACGACGGCCACTGTCAACTTGCAACCAAGTACTTCTTGGGAAAGGATACTGACTACGAAAAAGAATCATCTCACAAGCAAAGAGAGAAGAACTGCAGTTTTGTATCCCTGGCTTTGGGGAGCGGGGCCAGGGAGAGGAAATTATTATCTGACCGAATCAGTGTTATGGTTTTTAGGAACTTTATATTAACAAAATTTAGCTTTTTTCCTTGTACTTTTCTTCACGAACAGTACTACCACTGTTGCCATGATGATTAAATGACTAATGCTTGGAGCCCTGAATTCAACTTCTATTACGACCATGCTATTTTTCAGCTGTTTTTCTTGCACATTTGTTTTCAGGCTTTCCTCTATTCCTAGAACTGTAACACACAGATTTATTCCGAAGGCCTGTTTGTCTCATTTCACTAATTTTGCCCTCCACAATTTCTAACTTTACCTGCAAGGTGCTTTTTTGCCTCGCTGTTAAACACTTAAAACACCAAACCACCATGCCCCGAGTATGCAAATAGCTGAAGGGCCCCGTTATATTATTCACCTCCTTCCCTCTGCAGAACTGGGGGACACTGCAGGGGATGAAAGCGGGACAGGCCGGCCAAGAGCACAGCTCCTAACACTCCCCAGTCTCGACTAATCTCTCTGGCATTGTCCGGGAGGACACCTGCTGCTTGTGAAAACAAAACCCACTGAGCTCTTACAATCTGGGCAGCAAAAAACATGAATAGGCAACCATCAAACTAATTCAATAAAGTTTGTTCAGTTCTGGACTGCACATGTTGAGGTTTTTGAATTATTTCAGATTATTATTGTTATCATCATCAGAGACAGATAATGCACAATTTTGCATTTTGGAAAGAATCTGAAAGGTCACTGAAGTCATCAGGGAAAAAACCCACAAAAATTTTAGTTGATTAAATTTGAAACTTAACCTTTTAAGATGAGTGAAATCCGAGTCTGAGAACAGTTACGGTATAGCACACAAAAGATCCCTTTCTACAAGGTATTCCCTAGCTCAGTAAAATGACAAATTCCTTTGCACGGCAGAAATGCTTTAGAGTTATGTCACACTTCAAGGAACACTTTTTCTTGGTGGTTTGTTTTTTTTTTTAAAAAAGTCTGAAACCATCCCCCATCCGCACAGCCACAGATGCAAATGCCAGCAGGGTTATTGGAATTTCAAGCACAATTAATGAATAGGCACCAACAAAGTAACTGGGAAAGGGTATCAGGTCCCGAATCTGTCAGGCTCAAGTGCATGTTGTTAGGTACCGGAGGCATGACGAAAAACAAGCCTGGAAGTTCACAGTAAACTTTTTTTTTTTTCAGCTACTTGTATGTAACTTCTTCTTAAAGAGTATTTGGCTTTGTTATTATCTAGGGTACCAATGCTACAAGCCTTCCAAAGGCCAACTGGCTGCAAGAGCAGCTCCATGTGTAAATTACTCCACTCTTCCCTCACGTAGTATCTTTTCATCACCCTCAGCTTCGCACAGGTGCACATCAAGTGCAAAAAGCCTTGTGCCGAAGCCCAAACGCAAACTCTCTTCTAGCGCCAGGTGCTTTGGGAATAGTCTCCCAGGTATCAGCCCTTCTAGAGTCAACACAGACTTTATGTGAAGGTGAGGAAAGGAAAGCATCCACAGCAGAGCACGCAGTGAAGTGGAAGTGCACGTGTGGGTAAAATGGCTGCTGTTGGCAGTGTGCCACAGACACGACATTTCCAGTGTTCATCACGTCTCTCTGTACGTCCTCAGGGGGATTTCTTTTTTCAAGTCATTATATACATGGTGCATAGGAATTCTGGGCAACGGCAGAGCTAACGATGACTTACCAATCCTTTCACCTCTGTACTTCTCACAGAGGTCCATGAGGCTAATTCTCTGCCCAGCAGCAGGGGAATAGCCCCACGAAATAACGTGTACTTATCTGCTGTAGCTCCTGTTACCAGAGTATTTCCAAGAGCCTTTTTCACCCTTCATTCACGCTGCCTTGACCCAAGGCTACTTAAGGCTTCAGTGGGGCTTCTGCTGGTTGAGAAGAAAGCTTATTCTTTAAACGAAGAGCTGAGGGGAGGTGACACCGGTCTCTCCAGCCTCACACAGCAAGGCTGCAACTAATGCATCCCATCCCCATGCTGCTGCCGCGTCCCGCTGGCATCCCCAGCACAGCCACTTCTGGAACCAGGGACCGGACTTCCCAGTCATGCCCCACAGCCCTTCTTTGCCCTGTGAGCTTCAAGAGCATCCCAATGTCTTCCCATTTCATCCAAGGCTGCTCCAGCTACAGCTGGGCAGAGCACAGGGCTGAGAAACCAAAGTGAGTTGTCCACATCACTCATGGTTTTCGCAACTCTGTCCCCACCTCAAAAAATTTCAAACCTGCTTTTCTTCCTTTAGGATACATAACGTCAAAGTGCCCAGGTGGATGCAGAGGAAAGGGACCGCCACTCCCACTCACACACCAAAACAGAGCGAAGGCACTACATCAGGTTAAAAATTACAGGCACCTTCACAGTCCCACACCACCATCTGGATCCTGGAAAGGTGGCGTGGGAATGGTACATACTTATCTATAAATTACAAGTAAAATAAAGGGAGAGATGAATACGTACACAGGACCAATACAAAAACACTTGCAGGGACTGCTTGCCAAAATGAAAACTGTACAATTTGGCATTGCCTTAAATGTTGCTGTTCATAATATACTTAAAGAAAATTATGGGATATAAAACCCCTGGAATGCTCTGCAAAATTAGGAAGTGATTAGGCCACATGATACCAATTTGACTCTAGCACAGCTTTGTCGTAATTCCAGAGTTAATAGAATTACTGTATGAACTGGTCCAAAACCTAAGAAGAGTACTTCCAGTACGCTCTGTAGCTGCTAGGCATTTCTGCACGTGTGGCCCTGCCTGCTAAGTTTGGTGCAGGTAGAAGGAAGAAAAAGAAAGGGCATAAGACCATTAACACAGCAGGATACATAATTAAATTTGAGAGGGCTGGATTTGAGTAGGGGGTGTTGTGTTTTGGGGGTTTGGTTGGGTTTTTTTTTTTTTTAGCTTTTTTAATTTAAGGCATAAAAAGAGAACTGCAATTGGTACATCAAAACTACTTGCAGAGAAGACAGAAAATTATGACTCAGATTTTTTTTTTTTTTTTTTTTAAGCAAGTGGCAGCCTGCCTGTGCAGCCGCTCCAAACATAGGCCCAAACAGTTGTAAATCTTCCTGGAGATTTTCCCTTTCGTTCCAACAGTCAGACTTGCCACAATCTCTGCTCCAGAGCACCTTCTTGACCACCACCTGTTCCTCTTCCTTCAAGTACTTTAAGGACAAAGGCTTTTCAGGCCAGGACTGTGGACTGGCAGCCACCCTATACAGCTTAACATTCCTCATCCAATATTTCACTTCTCCTGCCGTTTGTTAAGCATGGGTAGCATATTGTCATACATCATAAAGCCCTTCAGTAGAGCTCCTCAGTCTAAAAACAGAGGCTACAGCTGTGCTGTGGGCTACGGTTCTGCAGAAATACCTAAACCACAGCCAGCAAGCCCAGCGTGGTAACAGAGGTAGCACAGCTATGGAAATAGGGAGCTCTGCATGACCTCATTTACCTTGTTTCTCTTGCCCAAGGCCACGCTACCATGGCTGGTGGCTCTGTTCACAGATTTAAGGCAGTCAAGGACCTCAAGACTGCATGTCAGTCAGTGGCACATCACAGGAAGGTGAACTTAGATTATAATTTTAAAAGCATTACGAGTATTTAAAGATTCTCTAGTTATACAGTACTTGCATTAAAAAAAAAAAAAAAAAAAAATCTGTTTCCTTGTCTTAACTTTTTTTTTTTCAGGCTTTCAGAAGAAAGATGAGTTTGGAAAGAGAATGGAAGAAAGCAGGGCTGGAATAGGAAAAGAAGCAAGTCAGATCAAATCCAAGACACAGGCTGGGCAGACTGAACTATCATCACTGGAAACTGGATGCCCTCAATGAGGGTGAGATTGTTGGACCATAATTACCATCATTACACAGTGCCACAAGGATGTGGCAGAACAGATGAGGGGCTGAGCCTAGCAGGGTGTGGGATGTGCAGTTTCCTCGCAGTACAGGAAGACTCTAAGCTATTGACAGATCAAAAGTTGATTAGAACAGCTCTGCTCCAGATGGACCAAAGGGAACCAAAGCTACCAGGGAGTATGTGGTTGCAGCAATGAGGGCAGCGTCTGACCACTTGTCCAAGGTGACCATCTCAGCACCGACTGCAGCTGAACTGCACCAAACGCGCTGTACACATGACACAAAACTGGCAGCTCTGAGCTGAAGGCCTCAACACAAGATGCTAGAGGTCCTGCCATCCAGACCCAGCTCCCCTCCACCCAGTCTCTAGCCCACCATCAGCGATGTTTGCTCCTATCCACAGCACAGGGCAGCAGCATTTGCAGGTTAGCTAATTGCTAGGTAAGTAGCCTTTCCTTTCCCCTTCCCTTTCTTTCCAGTGTCCTCCTTTGCTCCTTTGTGTAGGAACAGAGGAAACCATAACAATAACTATGGGAGGCACTTCCAGCAAAGTAAATGGCCTTTCAGACCTGGCTTGAAACAACCCTGTGACAGCCTTACGCAGAGCACTAAAGACATCAGCCATTTATTGGCAACTTCCATAATCCCCTTGAAGAGCTAATAGACAAAGCAGGCTGGAACCCATTGCCACCAGCACGGCAGCAGAAAGGGCAGCTGCCTACAGGCGACCGGCGCTCTAAAAGGGATTTGGAGTTTTAGCATTTTTCCTGACACTTTTCCATTTATACTGAAAGGTAAACTTGAGAGCTCATGAGAGCACCAAAGTTCTGGGTTTGCTTAAATTCTTACATTTTAAAATCTGGAAAATGAGTAAGGGAAAAAATAATTTTCAAGACGTAATTTAAAAGATCTCAGAAATTCCAGCATCTATTCAGCTCTGATGTGTAGGCTTCCCATTTCAAAAAATAGGAAGCCTTCTGTTTGGGAAGGAAGTCAGATGAGAATCACCCCACGGTGCATGATGTGGCTCAGGAAGGTCAGGAGGAGACAAGGGGATGTCTCAAAGATGTATTGAAAACAGCAGAACCAGCTCTAAATGTGTTTTAATGAATCTTTCAAACAATAGAAACATTGTTATGCTAAAGGAGAATGGGGGGGAGAAATCAAATCCATTTGAAAAATGGCAATAGCAACACATCGCTTTTAAAATAAGCTTCATAGACAACAAAAGAGTAATTCTGCACCTGTGAGTCATCATTATTTATATCACACAGTCATTTTAATAAGAGGTCTGTTAAAACGCTAAAACGTTATGAAACACTGAAACTAACTATTGCATATAGCGCATAGGAAGCTTCCCAACTTTTCCAATTAGCACCAAGGCTTAAGCTTTAAATGCACCAGAAGCAAAAGAAATGCTGAAAAACACTGCCACAGGCTGGCTTAATTTGGAATTTCTCCTTTTCAAAAGGATTTGAAAAAAATACCCAACACACACACATCCCAAAAAGCTAGAGTACTACAGATTTTTTTCTTTTCCCAAGCCATTGTTCTGTTACAAACCTTACAAGAAAATAGGAAACTATGGTTAAGGGCAATTTACAAATATGTTTGGGTAGAAAAGAGTTTCTGTATGTGTACCTGCAGCAGCCTACAAACACCATTTTGGGCGAGAGGCTCAGTTAACCTCATTGCTGTCTTCTGCCTCCATATTGAGAGCAAGCCCAGAGAAAGCAGCATGAAAAATCCCTGTGCCTGCGTCAGGATTAACAAAGGAAGATTTTAAAATGTTGATAATCAGCTATGTACATGAGGTGTCCTTAAACAGAAAGATGCCTGCCACTTCAGTGTAAGCTCTTCTCTTCAGATGTGCAAACCCGGTGGGATGGAGGGAACAAGGAACAAGCTGCATTATTTCTGTGGCCTGGTGTATTTTTGCAAGAAATAGTACTGACGCCTCTCTTCCTGAGGAGCTCAAGTGTTAATTATTCCCCTGCGTTCAGGTCTTACAGGGACCTGTTTTTTTGGAAACTCAGTAAGGCCATCTGCTTTCCCAGCAGCACACGCCGGGTCTGGTCAGGGCAACTCCATCAGGGTTAAACAACGCACTGGGGAGGGACAAGGGGAACTGAGGTAACCAAACCATCTCCCCACCCCACTGTCTGAGCTGTTCATCAGTTGCGAGGTCTGTTGTGCACATAAAACGCCACAGAAAAAATAATAATGAAGGATTAAGTTACCAATAGAGCTCCTCAGATCACCCACATCACTTGCCATTTATCCACAGCCTTGTGTTACAAAAGGCAGGACGCCCCCCCATCCCGAGCATAGTTGACTCTTTAAGACTGCTTCCAGACAGAAATAAAATTTGCCTAAAGAAGAATAGGCTTAAGGTATTAATCTGCTTAATTCAGATTCTTAAATAGCAAAATATCCTACAGAAAGACAGATGTTTGCCCCGATATTTCCAAAGAGAGAGGTAAGCAATTGCATGGTGTGTGCGTACGTGTGTGTCCCCAGTAGCATCACACAAAGAAGTACTTACTATCACAGCTACTCCGTGATACACAGTTAGGGGAATGTCAGGAAAATAAAGCATTTTGAAAATCCTCCTCAGAGTCATTATAAATCTATTTACTAAGACATATTTAATCTGTGACTCAGTCCACCTGCACACCTGACTACACACGAGGTCCAGGTGGTAACTAGTCTTTACAGCACAGACATTGCATCGAGCCTATTTCAGCTTTAGCTCTTTCATCAAAAGGAACAGATAGCTTTCAAAGTGACTTAAAGCAGTTATGAGAGAGGTTACATAGCTAACAGTTACCTATCCCCATCAATTAAGTAATACATTGTCAGCACTACTAAGGTGTACTTCACCTTGACACCTTCATCTGCATACAGGTAATGCTCTCACTTGAAATCCCACCCTACGAATTTATCATCACGTGCAGCACATTTGACCTTTCCCTGATACGAACACACCGTCATAGCACCTGTGTCCCAAACAGCACGGCTAAACCAGATTTTTACAGTACACTGCCTACAAAAAAACCCTTGGCATTTCCACCGTCATTAGAGGCGCTGTTATTTCCCCCTGCGTGCCGATGTCAGCCCCTGGCTCAGCAGCAAGCAGGCACCGGGCAGCTGCGGACTGCAGAGCTGGCGAACAGGAGAAAGGAGGAGGAGGAGGAGGAGGAGGAAGAGGAAGGGGAGGGAGGAGGGCTCGGCGCTGGCCGCTCCGCCCGCGGCCGCCAGGTGGCGCCGCCGCCCAGCGGATGAGCCCGCCGCCGCCGCCCCCCGGGGCCGCGGCCGCAGTGGCCGGGGCCTGCAGCCGCTTTCCAAACCCACCCCCCCATCACCGCCCCACAGCGCAAAAAAACCACCCCCGAACAAACCCTACCCACAGTGCAAAATAACCCCCAAACCACACTCCTCACCAAAAAATCCCCCCAGGTGACAGTGCTGCCACAGCTGCTGCCCAGGGCCACCAGCCCCAAGCATGGCTAACCAGTGCAGCTGGCAACCTCCCCTCCATGCGTATGCAACCCCTCCAGTCACCATCAGCACCAGTGGCCTCAGACGGGTCCTCTGTGCAGGGGAACACAGACAAGGCGGGAGGGGAATAATAATAAATATATTAAAAAACAAAACAAAAAACCACCAAACAAACAAACCAACCCAAAAGAAGGGCTCACCTCGCAGAAGCATGCCCAGGCAACAGCAGCGCCATGCAGGATACCGCTCCCAGGAGAGGCCGTCCTCGGTGGGATTCCTCTCTGCTTCACCACCCGCTCAGGACAGCCCCGTTTCCTGCCCTGCATGTGGGTTGATTCCACAGACGGTGCTGGTGGAGTCACTGGTGTACCAATGAGCATCCACCACCGCACCTCACAAGCGCCTTGCAGTGCCAAAAGAGAACTAGCCACTGGACCGGGAAGGGGCAGCCAGCATCCCATGGGATCTTCCCATTACACCTTTCACCAGCTGTGAATCTGGGACACCTGGTCCCCACTCCAGGGAAGTGTCTGAGCTGAGCTTCCCCTGCCATCCCTAACCAAAACCACACGCGCCCTTATGCCTCTGCATGATGGGGACACAAGTCATTCCGTGACCAGGCGCAGGGTGGAGCGGGGGCTCCATCCTCTGCAACGACAAATGCTTCCCGCAGGACTGAGGTCTGCCGACGTGTTTAATGGCAATGAGCAACTCACCCTAGGTCAAAGTGTTTGCAACCACCAAGAAAATGAAAAGAATAAAAACTTTCTCACAGCTGAAGCTGTGTCCGGGCCAGTGATCTGGGGTGTAATTAGAGAAACGCCAAGAATAGAGACAGTATTTTGATAGGCTTTTCTACATAATGTGTGCTATATTACACCATTTTTCTTTTTTTTAAAACCAACCAAAACTCCCTTAAAATAAATAGACCCCAATAGGCTAATATAGGTTACTTTACAGGAAGCACCGTGTTTGCAGATGGTAGAAAAGCATCCATTTTAGGGGAAACAAAACCTCCAACACAGGGGGTTTTGACTTTCGTTCACTGCTCCTGCTATGTAGAAAGATCTCCATCAAAACAGGCCAGAGTTTGGGCAGTCAGCAGTAGGATGAGGTAATGCCAATCTCTTTCTTTTCCGAGAGTCATTCTTGGTGCATGGTAATCAGTTAGCCCACATGCATCCCTCCGCAGGAAAGGATCCTAGCGCAGCCACTGGGGAAAACACAGAAATGTGGGAGAAGAAAATACAAAGCCCTCACAAACGCAAAAGCCTTTGCCTGCCGAGTGCTAATTGAGAGAACATTCTTGCAGATTAAAAAAGTGCTGCAGGAGTGGGAGAAGTTTCACTTACATGCAGAACAAAGTGGAAAGTAAACCGACGAGCAGTAACGTGCACAAGAGAGCAGGTATCTATGGAGACGGTAGCCAACATTTGCAACGAAGTCAGTTTTAAACAACTCTGGACTGCTGGTTTATGGTCAGAGGAGGAAAGGCTAAGACGCTGCAGCAACACATTATTAAATGTAAAATATCTGGAGAGGGCATGTGAATAAAAAACTTCAGAATTTGCCAAATGTAGTGAGGAAAAAAAAAGAAGTATATATTTATGTTCTGAATTCAACTTCAAGCCTAAGACAAAGACCTGGAGTAGTATAAATGGAGACAACCCTTTATTCTCAGAAAAAAAAAAAAAAAAATCAAGGATTTAGGGGGAGGAGTTTCTGAAACAAAGGCCTAGATTTGTTAAAGCAGTAAAGGATTTCAGGTACTCCTGTTTTTTAGCATTAAAACATACTTCATATGCTTTTGTTCATAGGGCATAGCTTTCAGAAGACAAGTATATTTCATCATGTTCCAAAAAACGTGGAAACGCTACCTGTCACTAGGCACCCAAGTGCACTTGGTACTTTGATTGGCATCTATTTTCCTTTTCAGCCTATCAAGGAATGAGAGCAAACCACTGACTCTTCCCTGATACTACACTGTTCCATTTGATTCTTTGGGAATTGAAAGCAACAGCAGCAAATGCAGAACATGCAGTTTAAGGACATTTTATGAAAGTTTAACAAAAAGCATCACTTTCAAGCTACATTCTCAAAAAATTGCCTGGTTTAAAGATTTAGGTTTAATTCACATAATTCTTCCATTATTACAGAATGAAAGTTCCTCCAAAAAGTCAGAGTCTAAATGAGCAGAGAGCTTACCAGGGACTTTCCAAGGCTCTGGCTTAATTTTGTATATTTGTTGATGAAATACTGGCTTTCCCAAGCTCACTGTCAACAGTTTCCCTCCCCCTTTTTTTATTTTAAAAAGAGCCTTTAAAGTTTTCTTTTGTGTATAATTAAGAAATTCTATGCTGTGAGGTACCTCTTTTCATCTTATTTGGGATTTGCCGGAAGGCTTCCCATGAGAAGGGAATCCTTAGCATTGTTTCTAGATTTCAGTGGACTGTGTTTCAGGCCACAGGTGTGAAAGCCATCCTCTACTGCAGCACTGCAGCAAGCACCTTCCACCAACTATGAAGCTGAGTCAACTTTTCAATCTCCACTGAGTTCCCACCAAAGGATTTTACCCTAACGCTTATCTCCTTTGCCCTTCTTGTTTGAATCTTCCCATCGCTCTTTCTGTATTATCCAGCCCATGGAAAAGCTCATTACACCTACTTTTGCCTTAGTCAAAACCATAAAGATGCCTTCTGGACCTCTTTCCCCAACACCCTTTCAGTATCTTGAGAACACATCCCTCTTGCTACTCACCAGTAATCTTTCCCTGTCCTTTGTCTTGCTTCATTCTCTGCTTCACAAGAAAAAAAACTGTGTCTCAGAGGGTAGATGGTTTTGTAGTTAAAGACATCCAAAGACATTCCAAGTTACAGTTTTCAGTTTTACCACATACTTCAGTCTCATAAAGGACCATGAGAAAGTTGTTCAATCCCTCTGAGAGTAAAGTCCTCTGTCTGTCCTCTGAAGAGGAGCACAGTTACTCAGAAGTGAGTGTCTCTTAGCTCTAACTGAGATCTGTCCTCTACCTGACTCAACTCTCCTCGTGAAAGTCTCTGGCTTAAGTTCAGTTGTGGTTTCTTGACCACCTGCCCTGGCCAGGACAGGGAACTTAATAAGCTGGTACACCGCCAGTTTTTGAAGATGTAACACATTGAGAACAGCCATACAGATCCTAATACCTCATCATATCCAGTCTTCATCATTTACTATGACTGAGTATTTAGATCAGAGTTTGTAGCCTGGTTATTCCTTCTTTCAGCTCAAGTTAACTAGTGTCAGTGAAGCTCTGGAGTAATTATGTAGGGGGAAAAGAGTCCCAGTCATTAGAAAAAAAAAAGTAAATTTAAAATAAACAGGTAGCATTTTACATTCTCTGCCTTTCTCCTTCCCACAACATCTCTGAACACCACTCTTCAGTTTTTCTCAACTTTTATACTTCCAGTGCATTATATTTGTGCTTACGGAAAGTCAAAAAACTTCCTTTAGGCAGTAACTCTTGCCCAAGAAATTCATGCTCCGTCAACCTAAACATAAAATTCAGACTTCAGTTAAACTACTAGGAATTTCATATGGCTGAATATCACTGGCACTTGCATTGTGCTAGATGTTTTCTTGCTGCTTAACGTCAGACTTCAAAGTGAAGTCGAGTTTTACCCTAGAAATCTTCTCAACAGAAACAAAACATTTAAGACTTCAGAGTACTTTTAATATTGTTGTAAAATACAATCCTTGTTTTCAAACAAATCAGAAGTGCAAGTACCATAGGAGGTCTTTTAAAAAACTCTTCATTCTATTTACTTAAAAAATACATTGTTACTGCAGTGTTGCACTCCTGTACTTACAATGTGAAGTGACTTTAAAATGGAGCTGAATTTTTTTATGTATACCTTATTTTGGTTCAAAACTGATCCACTACTACTGGTAGCAAACTTAAGCTGTAATGTTAAGAACATAAAAGTAAATTTTTACTAGCAATTGTTTCTAAGTAACCTAATTATCCAGGTTACTGAGTCATCTTGTTACTAGGCTGAAAAAAAAACCCACAAAAAACAAAGCAATACTTTGTCTAACAACATTACTGTATCACAACAAATGAATTATTTTCTGTGGAAAGAAGTGATTTAAACTCTGTAATATCACCCTGCTACAAACAGTACTTTCAAAATACGCACATTTGGATCTTAGACTCATTTTAAGTAGCTTTCATGAAATTTTTCTAGCCTCCCTTTTAAAATTAAGTATGAGAAATTTAATGTATCAGCATAAGCTCAGTTAAAGTTGCTTCCAAATTCTAGGCTGATGGGTTTTATAATCCAAGTTGAAAGGCACCAGGAGGGGTTGTGAAGAGTGTCTCTATCCCTCTGCCAGTCTTTTCAACCCCAAATCCCTGCTGATTTAGTTTTCTCCATCCTGGATATTCTCTCTGCAAGCGATGGCTGCACCCTCAAAATGGAAATCCACCACTGAACAAGTCTCACCTCTCTTTGAGACGCCCTCTGAGGAGGTTTTCCATTCCCCCAAAGCCAGAAATGCACTATCAACAGCTCGTTTTACTGTCATTATCTAGTTAAGAGTGGGCTCCAACCTACCTCTTTCTACCAAGCTCCTTCCTGCATCTAAGAGGATCTAAGAAATCCCTTATTTGGTGTGGCCTGTCCTCTAAGACATGAAGACTCAGGGTGATAATGGGTCAATACAGTCTAAAGATAGATCAGCCTGCCCTAACAGCTTAATAGCTTGTTACAGGGAGCTGTAGCACTTACAAGGCAAAGAACAACAACTCTGCTCCTGCAAGGTTCTCCTCCCAACTGCTGGGAGTGGCATTTCTCAGCTTGACAAAAAAATAAATAAATAAAAAAAAAACAGAAAAAGAGAGACACAAAACTTGTGTTCATCATCATTTTACTACTCATCACTAGGTCAGTCTCAGAGCTGATGAACATATCTGCATATCCCAGATGCAAAGCCCATGTTTACCAGAGATGGAAAGGATAAATCACCTCTGCCTACTCACTCCCTGAACTGGTACCAGGACAGGCTCTCCAGCAAACTGCTGGAAATGGATGCCATCTCCACACCTCCTGATCTTCAGTTTAAAGGGAAAACAGGAAAGCTGTCGGACTGGCAGCTCTTTCCCTTTGCCTTGCTGAACTCCAGCACTGGATCACCAGCTTGGCAGACGGTTACAGGTCTTCACCCGGTCTTAGCCTATGTGTCTATCAAGCACTGCCAAGGAAGAGCCCTGACACCACACTGCAGCCTCAGGATACACAGTTTGGAGGAACGCAGAAGCTCCATCTTCTTAATTAGTTAATTCCCCAGAAGGAGTTCATTCCACGAACATCTGCTCTTCCAGGGAACATCAAGTTTTGTTGGAAGAAGTAAAACCAGTAACAAATCCACAGTATCCACGGGACTGACATTTTCAAATAAAACTTGCATGACAGTTACAATAAGGGCCTTTTCCTTTAAGCTACCTTGTCACAATCCATCAGTTTAAGACCCCAGAGGAGGCCCACCTCTCCTATCCGAGGTTGCTAAATCGGCCCTCTTGATGCATGCCATTTTTCAGATTTGAAAAATCTGCAGGTTTATATTTTGAAGGGAAAAAAAATCTAAAAAAAAAATAAAAATAAGAATCTAGTACTGCTAGATCACTCAGATCACTGTAGAGGTTGTGTTCCAACTTTCTTCCATATTAAAAAATATGATGATATTTTGGACCTGATAGGAAATAACCAAAATTGCTACAGTGCTCTCCCTTTGAGCAGAACAAGTCAGGAATAGAAATGTATGAGCCACTGCCCCAAGTGCTCCAATGGTACTTTGAGGCGCATCAGACTGTGCCAAGCAGCGAAGCGTCCCTGAAGCACTATAACTTCAGTTAGAACTTGTAATTCAGAAATCTCCCAGTGACCCCATTATCAGCGTAGCATAGAGAAAACAGAGCTGGTCTCAGTATATAAAGGCAATGACTATACAGGGAGCCTTAATCAGAAGGAATTTAACTGAACAAACAGCCGTGGCTCCCAGAGAAGGGCTGAGTACTTTTAAAAATTGAAAGTAGCTGACCGTATGCTTTAGAACAATAAGATAAAATTGTTACACTAAACTCCTTTAATTAATGCATGTGATAGAAGCTGTGATTTTTAAACCCTAATCTCTCTGTCATTTCAGTTTTTTAAGAAATAGTAAGAAGCACCCATCTGCTCAAGCTGCCACACGAGGCCCAAAGTTCTGTTCTCACACCAGTTTTGCGCCGGATGTCTCAATAAATTTACTGCTTATTTACATCAGCCAAAATGAAGAAGAAAGCTGCTGATTTCCTAAGTTTGCCCTCCTGCAAAACCAGCCAAAATACATTTTGCTGCAACACACACACCCCATTTTTTCCCCCTAAAAGCAGGGGCTTGTTCCCCCCTCCCCCAAAAGAAAACCCATCGGGCTTTTTGAAAACCCTGACAGATGTTTAATTACAGAGGCACTAGCAGGCATTATTTTGAGAAGGTCAAACACAGAATGACTGTAGCCGATGACCAAATGGCTAAAGTGTCTGCTGTACCACTAGAGAAGCAAAAACTTTGCTAATACACATTTTGCTAATTCAGACACCTAATAATTCACATGCAAGCAAAAAGCTACTGGTAGCGCAACACGTCTGAATAACCATTTAATAGCAAGAATCTGTGGTGCAATCTCATATTACTAGGGGTGCATTACAAAATACAGTAAATGGCAGTCAGCACTATGTTATGAAATATCAAACCAAACTTACTCTCAACATGTAAGAACAAAGTACCTTTTGTAATGCAGGTTTCTTTCCCCCCCTGCACTTATTAATTCATGAAGTTCATTCATTTAAATAGGTCCTTTAGTCACTGATGTAAATGAACAGGGATCTACAGTACATCTGTGGGCTGCGAGGCAGGGAGAGAATAGAGATGGCACTGCCTTCTCCACTGTTATTTCCAGCTGTTTCTTAGAATTTTCTCACCAACTCCCTGGAAGTTCTCACACTAGGTTCCAATTAAAAAACTTTCTTCTATTGAGAAAGTCAGAAAATCCTATTTTGACATATTAAAATACCAAAACAAACAAAACCTAAAAATACAAACACCTGGACCTGTGACTAAAATTTCTTGGATGTGCCTCTGAATGGAGCGGGACCTGCCCCTTCTTTGCCGAGTCAAATTCAGTAGCGATTAGCCTTCATCCCTTATCCACCCTCACAGCTGAGAGCAAGGCAGACGCGCTTTGCCCTGTTGTTCAATTGTGTACTGAGCATGCACCCACACGAAATACTGTCCTAACAGATTTAAGCATGCCTCAAAGCACATCGTTCTGACAGCGCCTGGGTCTCCGTCATCACTCTCATAACTATCAATGATTCTGGTTAATTTTACAATCACAAGAGGTACAAGCCTCCATCTGGTTAGTCTACATATTATTGCAGAGTTGGAATCACACTGATCAACAAAATATGTTGGCCACTAACGCTCTGTTAAGGTGGACTGGTGACTGGAGAACAGCCCTACTTTCAGCTACACTAAAGATCCACCGCAAATACAAGGGAGCCAAGCACAGGGAGTGGCGTTCTCTGGGGACAGGAGCCAGGCACTCCAGGGCTGTCAGGGGAGGCACAGCAACCGGATCAGGATTCAGGTGTGCCAGCAGGACTGCTTGGTACCCTAACACATTGGGTTCTATCTCCCAAATGCCTGCAGCGCGTACGGCCAAAGCCTGCCACAGCTCCTTCCCTGGAATGAAGCTGAAGGGAAGAGATTTCCTGGTTTAATGCCTGTGACTGAAGCGACCTCGTGAGCACAGGTGGCAGGCTTTCCAGGCGGTTTTTGTTCCCTGCTTGCACAAACGCCAAGTACAACAGCACCCTCACCCACAACAGAGTTGTGGTGTAGCTGTTACTGCAACACAAGCCACCGCCGTCCCTGTCATCCCTCACCAGGAAGCCCTGCCTCAGAGGTCTGATGCAGGGAGCAGCTGTGTCACTGCAAGTATCCTCATGTCACGAGTCCCAAGGCTACATTTGTGCCAGGAGCCAAAACCGGATACCCACAGGACTGTCAGCATGGATGCAGATAACCCCAAAAGGCTGCTGTTTGCACTGTAACAGCCAATATCCCCTTCCTCTACGCAAAACCCAATTAAAAGTGCCACTTGGCTGACATCGCTGCATCTGCACTAGGGGTCCCTTCCACCAGCCCTATACTGGCAAGGGGGTGACATGGCTGTAAACCCTAACACAGAAAACTCTGCTGGCAGAGCCTGCAACACAGAGTGCACCTAGGTCTCCTACAAAAGGGATGTTTCTGCTCATCTTCCAATTGTGGGTTATTTTTGGCTGTTGTCATGGACCAGGACTCCCCCTCCATCCTATGCCATCTTCCAGTACAGGGGCCAGTGTTGATTTCTCCCAAGTCTGGCTGAATTTTATTATCATCTTCTAAATATGCCCTTCGTGTGAACTCCTAAGCAGCATGTTCAAATGCAGAGCTAAGTCTCTGTAGATCTATACCTACAGCACATTCTCAAACGAAATTAGCAAAAACCCAAAATATTGTACTTATAAGCAATGTACTCTGTAAGCAAAACAAATGCAAAATTAAAGAACTTCTTCTAATTTTGGACTTTAGAAAACACTTCTCCAGTAGAACACTGAGGACACAAATGCTCTTGAACTTCAGCTTATTCTGTGATGCTAAATTTGGAGCTGAGGCTCTTCACAGCACAGTATACGTAATGTATGGATCATACAATGCAACTGCCTTACACATACAGGTAGGAAGATAAACACCTCAACCCTCATATTGTTTCCATCTGTTTCTTTGTATTAGCCCCACACACAAACAGAAGCAGGCCATGAGCAAAGGGCAAGCATCCTTTCTTTTCTCTGCTTTTCCTGAAGAACTCCCCACAGCTCTACTCGCCTCTACTCACCATCAGCCACAACACAGAATCCCCTAACCACATTTTATTTCATTCACCTAATATTATTCTAAATATGTCCAATCCCACTGAAGGAACCAATGATACAACTATTAACCTTAAAGGAAGGAGAACTAGTCCAAAGAATATAAATAGATAATAAGCAGTAAATTCTGAGCCTCTCCCAGCTCTGGACAGCCAGAGGTTTAAAAACCCACTGGCTCCACAGCATAAGCAAGGAAAAACAGGTTACAGAACTCAGCAACAGGAATTAATAAAAATGACCAAAGGTCATCTGTAGTCTATCAATCACTATATCGTTTACAGTTCATATTACAGTGGAAAGGTATGAATGTTGTCAGTGTTGAACACTGGCTACTCTGAGATCTATCATGAATAATTGATAGAGGTTATCCATTTGAGTCCCAGCCTATTATTCAAAACTCTAAACCTGCCGTTCACCAACAGGAAAGAGCACTCCAGATGAAGGATGGAGGTGCACTATAGGGAACTATTTTCAATGATGCAAGCAGTGATGACAGAATGCAGATTATCTGAAAACAAAAGCTGAATTTTTCTGAGACCCCAGGCACTCTCCTTTGTGAAACAGCAAAACAGCATTTCATGTCTACCTATTTTGCACAATTTACTGTCAGAATAAAATACACCAGCTAAATCTGAACTTAAGGTTCAGACTGGTCATTTGGTTGTTTTGAGCTGAAGGCTGAGAAATGCATTTGCCTCAAGTTCCCTTACATACTTTGCATCGAGCATCTAGTATTTATGTTCCTGATAAATTGACTTTTACCTACAATCAAAGAATAAAGAGCCTTACTACCATATTGGACCAAGGTTTTGATGTTACTTTTAAAATAAATAAATAATAAACCAGGAAAAGCTATATTTACAAACTACACTGGACACCTGAGGAACTAAGACTTGTAACATGACCTACACTGCATCAACCCTGACACAGCCATTACCCAAGTAGCTTACTCCACCGGTAGCATTAATTCCAATGGTAGCAAACGCCAGCACACCTTGGAAACGTGAAGCAAGGTTAATACACCAAATAAGAATCTGTTAACTTCTAACAGTCCTACTAACTACTGCCTTATAAGATAAGGCAATCTATCTACAGTTCACCATGACTGAACTGAAGAATCACCATCCCAGACTCCGTAAGTCCGCGCTGCAGGGTGCAAAACAGATCATAATTTCGTATTAGATTTAAGAAGGTCAAGCTCACTGAGCCTTCTTTGTACGGTTTATAATGTCAGCATAATCCTTTACTACAATGACAGCCTGAGACATTGAATGGGATTGTCTAAGAACAGCAGCCCCACTGTTTGCTCCCTATAGCAGCAGCTCAGCAGCAGCATTCGAACAAGCCACGAAATAGCACGTCCTTTGACGAGCAACACCTGAAAAACCTTCCTTATCTTCACACATCCCAGGACACAACAGAGATGTAACATTTTTTTCATTAAATATGAGAGGCAGGTAGTCAAAAGAAATATTTCTCTGCAAATTCAGGGACATCAGAGACTGTTTTTAATTCCCTTTGCTGAGGCTCTGTCTAGACACCAGCCTTAAGGCGCTCTCTTTGCATATAAGGCAGGCCAGGGTATACTGGAAGTGTAAGGATTGTCAAAAAACCTGTTTGGGCTTTGGCAAATTAGTATTATATATTCTGTAGAGAGCACAATTCTTAGGCTTATGTCTGACAGTAGCAAAAATGCTACAGTCTTTTTGACAAGCTCAAACTTTCCTTGCCAAAAGCTGTCCTCTCTCCAGCTCAGCCTGTTAGGAAACTGGCCTGGAGAAGGTTTTGTTCAAATCTCCACTTTTACCTATCAGGATATAAATTTTATTTATTTTGACTGAGTTTTGGAGCCTGCATACTTTGGTCTTGTGGAGTCCAAGATTAGTAACGCTGCTTTTGTACTCGACTTCTTAAAACTTCCCACTCATCGTTTCCACCAACTCCATGGTGCCACTTTTTGACCAGAAACTAACATTCCGCCTGAACAAAACAGCAGCACCCCTTCTCTCACACTTCATGTAAATAGCAAAACCCAATCCCACTCCCATCTTCATTTTAAAGTATTTTTCTCACACCAAGATCTTGTACAATGGCTTGTATGTAGCGGTCAGGCTGTAAACACACGTGTACAGTTGGTGGTTGCTTTTGATGGGGTGGATTCTCAGCTATTCCACTCCTGAGGGTTATGGATACAGGCTTCCAGGCAAGTGGATGAACCCAGTTTGAAACATCATTTTGGTGACAGGACAGTTGAAGAGACTGAACAGTTTTCACTAAGAAATTTACCGCTGAGCCCTTGGTATGGTGGCAGGGTGGGGAGAAGGAAAGACAGAGAGGGAAAAAGATTATTTGCACACAAATAATTTATCACTAACTTAACTCTGTTGCTTCCACATAATCCCTCAACTAGTTACAATGTCAAAAGACCGGTACAGGATTTGATGTGGATAGGCAAATACAAACAGCAACATTCAGTAAATCAATTATGAAGATTAGCTTTGCCTTACAACATCTAAGCAAAATACAAGATCTAAAGCTCAAATGAACTTCATAATGTAGGAAAAAAAATAATTGCACTTTAAAGAAAGCCTAGTAAAATTACTGCACAATCAGAAAGCAGTCATTTATTAATATGTGATGATCATATATTTCTGTTCTTTTTAGTTAGGCTTAGATCTGAAATATGAGCCTTATATGGAAAGAAGCTTTGATGACAGTCATTTATTTGGGAAGGCTTTTCCAGCCTTTTTGTTTTGCGCAAATAATTTGAATGTTTAAAGCATTTAAAGAATTTCATATCTAGGTATTAATAAAGAGATGTTGTCTTTTCCGTGTTTTATATTTTTATTAAGCTTTTCGTGAAAATGCAGCTGCTGACTTATAAACGATTCAAAAATAATATATATACAAGCAGGCAGCCATTTTCACAATCTGGCAAGTAACACATTTCCATAAATAACAAAGAATACGGGGTCATGGTATCAGCTGTTCAGAAATTTTAAAAAGTCACAACGCCTCTAATTTTGCAGTAATTATTTGCCGGATTGTTTTTTTTATGGCTTGAAACTAGATTTAGAAATGCTTTCCCTGAACTTCAAACACTATGCTCCCAAGTGACTGGCTGTTTCTCTGCTGTTTTCTCACTTGACTTCCACGTATCTGCGTCGACACAGACCCACAAGCTGGGCTTGCAAAGTTTTGTGAACATCTGAATCTGCTTCTCTTGCATTTGTATGCAGACATCGCATACACATATTAGGTTACTTGTTCATATACATGGTCAGCTGCCCTGTTACCTGGCTCTTCAGGCGCATAACATTAATTGCATTGTACAGCAGCTTTAGATAATTAGACACAGCTGCATGTTTGAAAATAGTAACACACAGTGGGAAATCCTGCTGGATGATTTTGGTCAGAAACACTTTCATAGTTCTCAGATATACCATTATCTACTCCTTAACTATCTGTTTTGATCCCTGATTAAAGTTTTCTTTTACTTTTCCCTTAGGGACTTTGCCAAGCATTCCACTTGAAAATGATTCTGTGACATTGTCGTTCATCTTCTAATAGAAAAAAATCATATAGATAATTCTGTGAAAATGCAAGCTGCTTCCTTAAAAGAACCAAGTTAAAAAAAAGAAAAAAAAGTATTTTTAACCAACAGAGCTGATGGACACAAAGCGGTTGTTAATTTTTTAACTGGCATGTGAAATAATGCATTTCACATATTTCTCTCCCGCCCCTGAAAAGCTAACAATTTTTCCAGAGAGAGACAGGAAGCTCCACTTCTGGGAAAAACAAACAAACAAACAAAAACCCAACACTAAAATTGTCTCAGATCTGCTCAATTAATCTTCTTCCACAAACATAAGTTACAAGCCATGTTAGCTTAGAAGCTAATTTTGACAATCTTATTACCTCATGTTTCAGGCAACTAAAAAAAACTCCATGTTATATTTGTTCAGAAAAATTATGAGACTATTCTTGTTATTTCTTATCTGAAAACATAAACAAGTCTGGTCTCAGGCATCTTGAAAGAATGGCTTGTTTCATTTTGTTGTATTGGAGAGGGTATTAAAAAATAAAGGGGGAAAAGATGATTCAAGGATTGGAACATCTCCCTTATGAAGAAAGGCTGAGAGAGCTGGGACTCTTTAGTCTGGAGAAGAGAAGGCTGAGGGGAGACCTTATCAATGCCTATAAGTATCTCAAGGGTGGGTTGAAGGAGGAGGGAGCCAGACTCTTCTCAGTGGTTCCCAGGGACAGGATGAGGGGCAACGGGCACAAGTTGGAACATAGGAGATTCCACTCAAATATGAGAAAAAACTTCACGGTGAGGGTGACAGAGCCCTGGAACAGGCTGCCCAGGGAGGTTGTGGAGTCCCCTTCTTTGGAGATTTTCAAGACCCGCCTGGATGCAGTCCTGAGTAACATGCTCTAAGCAATCCTGCTTCAGCAGGGGAGTTGGACTAGATGATCTATATGGTCCCTTCCAACTCTAAAAAAATTCAGTGAAATTCAGTGAAAAGATTATACTGGCAGTTGTGAAAGCATGAAAAGTTAACGGGTACAAAGGCATATATAGAAACAAATGAAACCAGAGTACAGTATTAGATTTAAGAGCGTAATCAAGCAATTTCTTCATTGGTTTCATGAGTTCAGATACAAAAGACTCTATGAGAAGAGCTGTGATAACACGTTAACCCCAGAAATTAGAGCAGAGAATATAGCCCTTTAATTTTTATTCATGTGCTAAGGTATTTTTTTTTCTTCCTTTTTTCTACCAGCCACCAACTGCCTTTCTGGTCTTCTGCTTCAAGTGAACAGCAAGTTACTAGGGGATTTCCTAAGTGGGATTACCCATGTTTCTTCAGTTCCTGCTAGCTGCTTACAGTTACACCTGTGACAACTTAACTGAGCTGGCTGTCAACGACCAGCAACCAAACGTGAGGAAGACGTGAAGAGATTTAAGCTCTCTCAGAAGCAAAGCGCGTGGATGAAACATAACCTCAGGGTGAGGTTTCTCCTTTTTGGCTGAAACTGGTAAGGACTTCTAATTCCTAAAAAAGAAGAGAAAATCTAAGCTAGCCTTAAAACTTCCGCCTTTGTATCGGAAGTCTTGTTTTTCCATTCAGCTTTTGCTGAAGTACAGTCGCAGTGCAGAACACAATTAACCCCTGAGTAAAGGAAGAATGGGAAAATGGTTTTCCTTCTCTTCTCAGGAAAAGCCTTTTTGGGTAGGGGGGCGGGGGTCAAAACAGAACAGTACTGCAGTTTAAAGTGAAGAGAGGCATAATTAAGCTTTCATACAACATCTGTATGACATTTGCACATGCACTCACTTCCAGGGAAGAGACAGACATCAAAACTAATGGAGAACATCCCGACTCTGTGAATGCAGGAAGAATGCTGTAGCCTTCCCAGCTCTCAACTGTAAAACAAGGGACTGGCAAAGAAGCCTATTTTCTCCCGTCCTGCTTTTACTGTTGTTTTTGGCCAGGTAGTGTTAAGAAGTTCTTAAACAGATTTATCCCACTGCTCCATGTACTATAAGAGACTTACGTACACCAAGACTACTGGAAAACAACAGCTACAGAATAAGCCTCATTATCTTCTGGATGTTATGCACAGTAATTGGTTCCAGGGTCAACACTGTGATGCTGCAACAAAGAGCTATAGCTTAAGGGTAAAGAATAAACAGCAGGAGCTGATGAAGTTCTGTTACTATATAAATGCCCCCAAAATGAAAGAAATGAAAGAAAATAAAATATTCCATATAAGCAAAACTGATTATGAATCCAATGTGCATCCTTAGCTCTCAACAAGCTGTTAATTTCATTAAAGGAAAGAAACATAGCAAGTACTTTCAAGTATCTGTAACAAGAAAACAACACATTAAAATTTTGAAACAGGGTTGACAGTGCTTGCCATCGGTGCCAACTTACTTGTGTGAAAATACAGGCAAAAAAAGGTGTCTGGAATTACAGTATTATTCCTAAAATACTCATTACTAGGGTATAGGCAACTTTGTTCAAAACACCATGTGTGATTGCTCCACTGAATCTGAACATCTGGGGCAAGTTATGTATCTGGCTTTAGTGCCTTTGAAATGACATGCCACGTTTAAGCCAAGAGGTCCAGCCACACCAGTTTTAACAGTCATGCACTCTATAAATGTACAATGATAAAGTCCAGCACTTTATCATTTTGAATCTTCCCATTCAATGACACTTTCGATAAAAATACATTTATTCCCTTTCCCTGCACACCAGGAAAGTGAAACAGATGTAGAAGAACTGCAAATGTCTTCTTTCAAAGTATTTCTCCAAACATAACAATTATCTCCCGACATTCAAGCACTCGGATGAAAAGGTACAAAGGAATATAGTCATCCTTGTGATTTACCAGGTGAAACACTAAGACGCACAATGTGTCAAAACGGAATCTCTCATTTGTACACTTCGCTGTTATCACTTCTCCTTCCCTTTTCAGTTTCTGCTGTTCTCGGGACCTGAAAGAAACTTTCACCTGTTTTTCTTCCACCTGCTCTGCTGCTGTGCACAGCTTCAAGCATTGGGACTGCTGGGTTGAGGCAAGGGCACCATGTAACCTGCTGCCCCGATGCACTCCCACACATGAAAGTGAACAGGATGACGCTCAGACACGGCGCCTCCTTCCTTGGTGCCCCACTTTCTCTCCACGTGCACTTCGCGGTCACTCATTTCCTTCCTTTAAACAATACTGGTTTTCCGAGCACAGCCTGTGCCTGCACAGGCTGGCTTCCCGCAGCATTCCAGCCTCCCTGGCACATGCTGCTCCAGGCCTTGGCCATCCTCCTGGCCCACCTCCCGTTAGTAAGCTAATGCCATGTCATCGCTTACACAAACATAACGCGCTTACCTCCAGCTTACTTCCTTATGCCATTGATTTCGCTCTTTTTCCAAGGCTGCTCCTAAGGCTCCCACTTGCTACCATTCCTACATAAACCATCTATGGTTTGCAGCCGACAAGGGCCTGAATCCAGACCAAGCCCTCCAAGACAAACGCTTCTTATCACTTCCTTTCAGTTCACAACTAGCATGACCACTGCAACAAGCTGGATCAAAGGGAAATGTCCCCAGCCAGGGCCCATCCACTGCCCCACCACCCCCAGCCCGAGTGCCTGGTTTGCCCACAGCACTGCTGAGATATGTCGGGAAATGGCACTTTGTCTCACTCTAAATTCAGACCCTCAACAAAAGAAACGCGGATTGGTTATCTTACAGTGTATACGGTGCATGATACTTTCAATACCATGCATCTGATCAAACGTATTCACCTTATAAAGTAAATTCACAGACAGGGCAGTTATTGCAGACAACCACACTTCTGGCTTGTGCTTTTGCATGACCTCGGTTCCCCGCTATGACAGGGGTCTCCGGAGGGCTGTCAGCATCAGAGGTCTGCTTGGAAGTATCAATGAGCTTCCAGGAGAAGCTGTTTACATCATTGGGATGCATCTCTAATAGTAACACATCTGTCATTTCCCATTTTTATATATATTAATCTATAACTGGTTACATACACTCAGAGACTTTCTGAATTTTTGCCTTGCCTTTCTCAAACATTTTTCAGCTTGACGGAGTTTTTAATTATATTATGTCTCTGGCCCATTCCAGCCTTCACCTCTGTAGGTATCATGTTTCTTTCCTTTTGGCTTCTAAAGGCCTCAAAGAAAGTTGCAAAACTGGAATTTGAGTAAATACTGCATGAAGAGTACTTTCCATGATGCCTTGGTTGAGTGAATTCAGTATTTCAATTTATTGAATACATCCTAAGAAATTTTTTTTTTTTTTAAATCTTGCTCTAATACAACTGATCAAGAAAGGTCAGTCTAGCAGAAAATTTTACCAGCACATAAAAATTTCATTATTCATTAATAACACCTCATTTCCATTACGAGCCTTAATATGAGGCACTTGCATGCTGATAACCCCAGCGATAAAAAAACCTAACAACTTCACTTGCAAAACATAGTGATTATGTTTGAGTTATAACTAATACGTCATGTCTGTGTATAAACTTGAAAAAAACAACACTCCATATTTCCACACAAATAACAGCATTGAGGCTTCCTTGTCAAACATATTTAGCACTACAGTAGGAAGTAAGTGATCCTCACTTACATGCACCCATTTTGTTGTCCCAGAACAATCCAAGTAAAGATTATTTTTTTCCTGTTAATAGCTTTACTTGCCATTCTGTGTTTGACTATTTTTTTTAAGGCTTCTCCAGGCTTCAACAGTACTTAAGGTTAAGACGTTTCTGGGAAATTGCTGTGCGTGTGGATACAGGCATGTGTAAGGACAAGAAACTTCTGCAAAGTATTATAAGGGGGTTTAGGATTAATGTGTTCCATGTGCAGCGTAAGCTGTACTTCCTGAGTTCTCTGTTAAGGGAAGAGAAGGATCTATTTGCTTCAT
Source organism: Limosa lapponica baueri (assembly GCA_002844005.1). NCBI lineage: Eukaryota > Metazoa > Chordata > Aves > Charadriiformes > Scolopacidae > Limosa > Limosa lapponica. Next base: position 415,891 of record KZ505771.1, on the reverse strand, counting down.
TATCTTGTAAAAAAAAAAAGTTTTACTACCTACTGAATAAAGGCTAAATCCCAGACAACTGAACACACCTTTGGTTCGCTACACACCTAGCAAAACATGCAGAAGGCAAAGCCCACACGCAGCATCTGCTCCCACTACCTTGGGGTAGAGCGGGGGTGGGAAGAGATGAAGAGATGAAGTCTTTTACATCCCGTTATCATCCCGACTCATTGCACTCAGTCTTTCACCATCATGACACTGGCGTGCAACTTCTATTGTTAAAACACACTGAAAATGTTTCACGCAAGGGGGGGAAAAAAAGGAAGAAAAAAAAAAAAAGCTGTTCACATTTCTGAAAGAACTCGTATTTCCCTTGTGGTTTTGCTTCCCCCCCCTCCCCAAATATTTAGTTTTTGCTGACAGCAGCTCGCCTGAAATGCTATTTAAGTAGTAAGACATCACAAGACATATGCTATCCTGAGATAACACACACCTCTGAAGTGCTGTTAGGTGTAGCTGATGCCTTCAACTGCCTGATGAATTTGTTATCTCAAAGAAACACAAGGTTTAGGAGTACCTTATATTACAAACTAAACCCAAATTTAGGCATAAAAAAAATAAAATAAATCAGTGATTTTGTATCCATTCGGGGGGGGGGGGGGGAATCTGACTTGGAGTAACTACCCTTAACTTATTGCTCCCAAACAGGACTAAAATTACAGCTGTGATATGACAAAATAAAATAATTTTAACGGCTCTTTATTTTTCTGTTATTTAAAGTAACACAGATAATGAAGTAATATCTGAGGTCTGAGATTACCAACCCAGAAAACAAAGTTCTAGAAAAGCAGGAGGGCAAATCCCCCCCCATGGGTCCTGTACGAGGAGGAGTATCTCATGCTCTAAATCCATGTTAAGTAAGCACTCATATCCAAGTTACAATAAGCATCAATTGAGAGAGTACTTTTGTCTTTCACACGGACACTTTCTCAATAGCGATTCTGTACTTTAAAAGGACAAAGTGTTGGATTTTTGCCCTTAGCATCACTAAAGCGTAACCGAATCCATTAACAGAGTATCCACAAAAGACAATTCTGAGACTTGCTCCTCCCCTATGTCTTATCCTGTGTAAAGTCTGTATGCTACACTACATTTCAGGATATGCAATTTACACTGGCATCGATTACAGAAAAGAAAGATTTCTCTATTCTTCTCTAACCTCAAGGCATTAGGCTCCAAGTGGTTCAACAAAGCAGTTAACAATGATTCCAACCTGACTGCTTATATGCTTAAAATCAAGCCAGCAGTTATGAGTTTTGCTGGATCAGGGCCAAAGCACTCAGCAATTTGCCAGTTCAAACCCATGCTGTCTATAAACAAGGAAAACAAATTCACCATGAAAATAAGTTGCCTACACATTTACAAATCCATTCCAGGCACTGAAAACAACATCTACATATCAGTCACAAAATATGGCACAATAGCAGTCATATACCAAGTGCAACAAGGATCCAAAAGTCTCATTCAAGGACTAGAGCACTGAAAATTATAATGAAAAACTCAAAGTCTTCCTCCATGGTTTCCATAAAATTCACTATATGCTTTTCATCTCCCCAAAAAACCAGGTTTGCTGCTGATAAACCTTGTAGGCAATCAAGAGAAAACTGAGAATAAAAAGAAGTTATTGATGCTCTCACAGTAAAGTGTTGCCTTGACTGCAGCTAACTTGCTCGACTTTTCACCAGTACAACTGGTACCACAGTCAGGCCCGTTCAAGTTAAAGCCACACAGTGAGACTACTGGGCTAAAAGTAATAAAGTGAAGTCAAGCGACCTAGTAAAACTTGTATTTGTAAAACACACCTGCAGAAAACAATTATCTACCAACACTAAGCCAAACCGCACGTTATTTCTATCCCATGTGCAGCTCCACCAGGTTTCAGCTTCCACAGAATTTAGCCCACTGCATCTACTGGGAGTATCTACTGCCAAACCTAACCTGTTGACAAAGAAAAAGTGATTCTCAGTTTAAGATGGATGAAGGGCAAACTGTGAACCATAATGTTAAGAGCAGCAAAAAGATTTAACATCAAAGACACCTTCAAGTGCCTCGTTAGCAGTCCTTTACAGATCTGTAGAATCCCACTTAACACAGCCACAGAGCTACTGAAATATTTGGAAATCAGATTAAAAATACTACTATTGCAATTTTCATTGCCTGAATCTTGTTTTACTAGCTGGGGGGAAGGGAGTCCTCACTCACTAATCAGAAACTGCTAGAAAATAAAACCACTACACAATGTGATCTTATGACTATAAATGTCACAAAGCAGTATTTCACATGCTATAGCTTGATGTAATAGAAACAACCAGTACTAAGAAATACCAGAATTGCTAAACTGGCTTTTACAAGGCAGCAAGAACAGGGAGGTGTCAAGAAGTGAGGGTTTTGAGAAAGCTGAATTACTATACAGACGGATTCCCAAGTGCATGTTCCTATATGCAGTTGTTTACAATACTTGCTGAAGAAAAGCTAAAAGTCAACTATGAAAACTGGAAGCCCTGTGCAACTGGCATAAAGATGTATTTTTGAGTGCACAAACTGAAAGCAAGATGGCTAATAGCTTTCCACACCCTTGGAAATATTTTTTTAGAACACAACTGTTTGGTAAGCATGGAGTGGAGAATGGCAATTTAGGAAGGACTAAACATAGACACAAGCAATCCTTACAAACAGCTCTTGTGACAATGTTTCCAAAAGCTGTGGAAGAAGTATGAAGAATTCATCTTGCTTTGGGTATCTTACATAAGCTTCAGGGCAAAGTTTATCCCCCTATCACATACCTTTAAGAAACCACACTCGTTTCCTTGCTTCCTAACTGATAAAATAAAGGCTGCGTAAACCTATCTCTCCCTTAGCATCTTGGTACAAATTTTCTTCCAAGCTGAGCTATGCTTTGGTCGCTTATATCACAGACCTACAACTACAATCAACTCTCTAAACAATCATTCTAATTGTGTCTCTTGTTATTGTATATGGCAATCTGCAAAAAAGGAACACTAACAATTAAAGCTAAATACAGTAGAAGTATCTTTGACATGCTGTATCAAAATACCCTGCACAAAACTCTTCAGTACTGAAATGTTTTCAGACCCTCACTGAAACATTTAAAAGGAGTAAAAGCTGTGCAACAGTTGGATTAATAACTTCAAAATGCTGCAAAAGAAATCCTCTCTGAGCAACAACAAAGGCGATCTCTGTCACGAGAAATCATTCATCTACTGAAGTATCTCAAGCTCAGCCAGCAAGCCTTAGTTCTGACTTGAGCTGACTGTGTGTTATCTGTTCCCTATCACCCTGCCCTGTTGGGAGAGGAACTTGAATTACTGTTTAACACTCTTGCTGGCCACCCACATTACATGAGACCGAGTAAAACAGGACCTAGTAACACAGAGCATGGTAATCAGGCACATAGTGGAAATTACCCAAGATGCCTACAGGGCAATCATTAGACATTCCTTAGTTGGTATGATGTCAGGGCAATGTATAGCATTAAAGGGTACCGACTGCATTATCCCAAAGTATTGCTGCCCTGTTCCAGTCAAACACTTTTTGCATGAGCTTCTTGAAGCACAGCTCCCACCATCAGCTAAGCAACTTCATATGTGTGAAGTACACGTGCCAAGGGAGGTTTTAACCACACCCCCTAGATATTCTATGGTTCTTCTGTCTTCCTCTCCCCTCAACAGAATCGGCTCCAAAAAAAAAAAAAATCCCCTTCAGTAATTCTGGCTTCCAGAATTTTTGTTATCCATTGCCTTGACATGATCAGCATCATTTCTATTTTGTTCTGTTCTCTCAGTTCTTCTTCCCATTCATACCAGCCCACAGTTAGAGACAAATGAAAGCAAAAAGCTATTCCTGATGGCAGCACCACCGGAATATACTCACACATAAGAGATATCCTCTGCAGTCCTGAGGAGTGTACTAGAGTCCAAAGAGGAGGGAAGAGGTAATAAAGTGCTGCTATGGAGACACACACACGCCTGTACTGGTCAAAAATTATGCTCCAACCTGCAGTGCTTTGCAGAGAAACTTCAGATCGTGAGAAAGTAACACACTGCATGTGGCTTTGCTACACGCATCAGGATTGGATTATGTGCATTACAGCAAGGTACATATAAAAGAGAAATTTCTGACTGGTATTATTCGGCACGTTCAAACTAGTTAATTGATCTAGTCTTGATGCACCAAATTTGCTTTCAGGAACAGCTCCAGCTTTGCAAAGTCCCAAACAATGCCTAATGGCTCTTACCTCTGCAAGCAGAGGGTCCTTGCCTCTGCCCAACTTCCCCTAAGATTTAAATCATCAACCTGATACATTTGAAAGTCATGGCATTAGTCCCACTGGTGTTAACAACCAAAACAATTAATTGAGGTTGAAAAGTCAAGGGGGTTTTATATTCCAACAACCACTCCTCAGCAATGCAAAAATTAACTGGTGGAGTGTGTAATCACAGTGCAATATTTTTATCTTTGCAGTAAGGATCTAACAGAAGCCGCTGAGACACTTTTCTTCCTTGAAACTACCTCACTTCTTGGAAGCAGGAGACAGTAGTTACCAACTGTCCAGCACTAAGATTCTTCAATTTGTTGTATGCTTTTTCTGCAAAATAAATACGCTTCCACATACTTAAGACTGTACATACAAAACAAGATCTTCATTTGGTGTAAAATGTCCCAACAGCATGCCATTAGTGGCATTATACTGTAGGATTTACAGTAAGTGAGAGTCTGGCATGAGATGTATCTAAAGTGTAACTATTTGATTAAGACATATAGTATAAATGTTTGATTTTTTAATAGTGGAGAGGGCTTCCCTTGCACAGAGAGAAACATTTTTTCATGTAAACAGAACAATGAAGTCCTGGTACTGGGTACCGGCAGCTGTGTTTCATGCACTCACTTTGACAACAGAAAACATCTACTAGGACTATCTTTCTCTCCTCTTTGGAGTTACTACACATTTTTATTTTTCTATTTTTACTTGCTTAGCTATTTTATTCTTACTGTTCCTCTCCTCCCCCAAATTACAGCCTTGCTATTTTACTGGAAAATTAAATCAATTCTAGACAATTTTTACTTTTGATTTATTTTAAATCAAAAGCCTAATGAAATTAGGTAATTTTCATTAAAGTTACAGCTTTTTATATCTGAGCAACAAGAAGCCCAAATTTATGCTTCATACATCTCTCCTACTTTTCTTCTTTCAGAAAACTTACTAATGCCATTATGTTTCTATTCAAGCATTGCAATTTACATATAGGATTTTCTTATAACATGCCTGGGATAAGTGGTACATATTAAATCCCCCACTTTGTATAACCTGTAAGCAATTCACAGGCAGCCGTTTTTTCTCCTTCATTTTACTAATAAAGACATTAAATCAGTGTCTGGCCATGGATTTCTAAGAGGTTTTAAAACGTAACAAGCACAAACAAAACCAGCTCCAAAACCAGGCATTGCTCCTCTTAATTTTGGGTGGTTTTTTTTCGCTTAGACTTCTAAGCACATCTACAACAACAAGCCAGTGGGTTCCCTGGCAGGCATGGACAAGGTGAGCTCCTGCTGCTGTCTCCCTTTCATATGACTGCTCCAGATCTTCTGGTTTTCACGTGGAAATCCTTTTGGGAGTTACCCACCTCCCAGTGCCCTCAGGGCTTCACTGCAAGACACCCAGCACCCTGGCATTGCCTTGGAGGGTTTTAATCCCAATGCCATCCCACACCTCTTTTCAGCCTCCCCTCCTCCTCAAAACCTCATTGCATGGCAGAGCTCCCTCCACTGAGGTCTCCTCACTCAGGACTGTCCCTCCAGCTTCTCTTTCTCTCCGCCCTCCTCCGCCCCCCCTACTCTCCTCCCTGCACCCTATTCCCACCTCTTGTCTCACCCCTTCACGGAGCTCATCTTCTTCTGAGCAAGTGCCACCACACCACCATTCCTGAAACAAGCCAAATGAGGCCAAGCACCACTATTTTGTATTCTGTGTGGTCCAGCAACTTGTATCCACCTCACCTAGTCAGACTACAAGCGCCTTGGGCCCAAAGCTGTGTTCGCACAGGGCCCAGCGCAGCAGGCCTCGCTCGCAATCAGCCCTTCCTGCATTCGCCGGCATAATAAAAACAGCATGTGTGGAATAAGAGTGAATCAGTCTCTCCTTAAAGCATTTCAAAAATCTGGAGGAGTCTGACAGAAGGGAAAAAAAAAAGGAAAAGAAAAGGGAGAGAAGACGCAGGAGAGAAAGGAAACAAAATGGAGGAGATGTTTTCTCCCTCTAAGGTGCAACACCTCCTCCTTTCCCTGCCGTCCTTCCCTGACAAGGTCAGGATAGAAGCAGCAGCACTTTTCTCCTTTATTCCTACAAACCAACATTTTTCTTTCCCCCCGCCAGATTATTTTTAACATTTACTTCCTGTCTAATCTGGAGCTTGCATGCAAAAGACCTTGATGGCACTCCCTTACCGACTGGAGTGTCACAGGCCTCTGCTCTTACTGTGCGTGTGCTGAGCGCCAAGTGATATTTAAATCATTTTCACTGTTCTTCATCTTCCCACCTGCCAGCAGCAGTCTCAGCCCCCAAAATTATACTTCCTTCTTCATTTCAGGACTGAAATAGTTCGTTGAGCCTAATGTAACAAACGGTTACACCCTCAGTGCAAAACACACCACGACAATGAGGGGACCAGTGTTGACCCTTAAAAATACTAACCACCAAATCCACACAGGCTGAATTACTTCTTTGGAATACCTAAAACTACATTTTAGCCGAGGAGCTGAAAGATATAAAAAACGGAGTATTTGCCCTTCCACTTTTATCAACATATGCATAATTCCCCTCTACTCTCTCAGTCACAACTCTGGGGTGGTTTTTTTTTTTAAGTTAAAAATAAAAATCACAAAAGCCTCAGCTTGGAGAAGTGCTGAGCAACAACTCACAGGTGGTTCAAACAGCTTTGGACTCAACTTAGTGGAAATTCAAGTACAGTTTGCTAGTAGCTGGAATGCCAAATAAAAATGGAGACTTACCTGGGGCAGGAAGACCTCAAAAATATTCAAAGGCTGCTCTTAACAGAGCGCATGTGCTCTGTGCCACCTTTTCCCACATGGCTGTCACACAAAGCATATATACCTCATGCATATACCTTTGTGTGACAGATAGCATGCGGTACACTGCCTATGTGACTCTAGAAAACTAATTTTCACCCTCCTTCCAACAGGATGGAAAGTATTTTGTAACCAGCTAGCTTACCCCTTGCAGCTGGAAAGCTAGGTTTGCAAACACTATCCCCGTGCCTCAAAAATCATGATGTTACTCTACGGAAACAGCAGAGACAAATTACTGATGTATTAAGAGCAAGAAAAGTGCCTACCCTGGGGGCTCTCAATCCCATTTCACGTGCAAGGTGCAATTCTTGCCCTTCTCCCAATAAAGCCTATCAGTACTTCCCCAGCCCCAACATCTGCCAGCCCTAAGTGACCACGGAGGGGCAATGCCAGCTTCCCTGCTGCAAGACACTGGGTCAACAGGAATTCTCAGATTATTAAGAATGAAACGCACAAAGAAGTACTTTCAGCTGAGTCAAGGCCACAACATTCAATACTTGGCAGTCTCAAGGCCCTTTTCTGACCCAAGATAAGACAGTAACGTGTCAAAGGGAGGGGAAAAAAAGTAAAGATATGAAAGATAAAAAAAAAAACCAATACAGGTGTTGTATAATCTATGTGTAGCACAAGATTTTCCTGGCCACAGCGTGAGTAAAAATAATACCTTAGAAGGGATGTCAGGAACAGGAACTGAGAGCTCTGCTTGCTCTCACCCACTGGGGAGGGATGCTGTCTGTGGGACTGGACCACAGCTCTCGATGGAAACGCTTCACCAGCAAGAATAACTACAAAAAGCTGCAGCAGAGGATAGCAAACCGCAGCACTTCTGGGACAAAATGTGCTTCAAGGCCACACCAGAACACCTGATTTTAGCAGGAGCATACATGAGGGCAGAATTTGGCCTATATTTTGTACATCTTAAGTTTCTGTTCGTAGAGGAGGGCAAGAAAGCCTCTCGAGTTAAAGCAGCAATCTGCAGAAGAGTAAAACTAATCCTACAGCCTGCTGGACAGAATAACCCCAGTCCCTTACAAAACTATAAAGGCAGTGTCAGTAAATCTGCATACCAAAAAGAGAAAACTGGAGAACTTAAGTCTTGGGCACTGACCTATGAAAACTCCTTAAAAAAAAATCCAAACAAACAAAAAAAACCCAACACCAAAAAACAACTTTCTTTTGAATCCAAAAGAATCTTTGTCACTTGTAAAAAATGTTCTCTCCACTGACCCAGTGATTTGATTTACATAAACTCTATTAAGTAGCAAAGGTAGCATTTATCTTGGCTGTAAGATTAAAATGTTTCTTATTAGCCAATTAACTAATTTATAAACTCTTCAGTTGTGACATTAGCAAATATCCTAATGCAGGATGCAGCCGCCATCCTCCCAGCCCGTCAATGCAAACATATCCCTTTCCCAAGATGCACCTTTATTTAGGCTCATCAGTTTGCTGCTTCTTTGCAACCAAAGAATATAAAGACCAATTTGGCACCCAAAGAAACAAGTTTCCAGGTGTTAGCTAGTGACATTGGTTAAGCCAGTCACCTTAATTCCTGTGAGAGGAACTGCTGTGTGACTTGAACTCTTACCTTTCACTCCTGCAACAAGGGCTCAGAGCCTGAGTTGAGGCAAGAAGTGGGACAGGGAAAGAGATGACACGGCTCTTCTTGTTAAAAATAAAGTACTTAAGAGAGTGCATAAGAACAGCTTTCCTATTTGAACATCATGTGCAAAAGTGTTTCAGTGTTTTCAGCATGTCTCCAGAGAGATGGTTTTTCCATCACAGCAGTTTCCATAAGGGCACTGTACATTACACCAGTAAAACATGGCAGCCCCATTTAACTCCAGGCAAAGCTGCCGTTTTATCACTGCATCTTGTGTCAACTGCACCGAGGTGTTTCAGGTGGCAGCTGATGGATTTTCACACAAAGAAAGGATGTATGCTCCCATAAGGAACTTCGTTTAAGTGTCCAAAATCCAACAGTATATAGGAAAGCCAAATTTTGAGTCTTTTATATGGGCAAGTAATCACGGTGAAAATATTTGTCAGCATGTTGCTAGGACTTTTTGGAGTTGTGGTTTATGGAAAGGGCAAGAAAACATAAAAAAAAGTGGAGTTCTTGGTTTAATTTATATTTCTGTTCTAGTGTGCACCCAATTTGTCCATCAGGGACTTGATCCAAGTTGTAGCAAATCAAGTTTAGGACCATTCTTCTAAGTTTAAGGACAAACAGATGGGTCGAATTTTTTACAGTTTCAATCCTTCGGAGCTCTCTTCCCTCTATGTCTTACATTTTGGCAGTTACACAGCCAAGCAGTATCACCCCCAACTTTAGTTGTCCTAAAACCATGGGATTTTCATGAAAGAAGCTTAATGACAAAAATATATATATATATATCCAACATTGCTTCAAAACCTTATGGAAAACATGTAACTATTCATACACAATTCTGGAAAATGTTGCTTTGCTGCTGCAGGGTCTGCAGCCAGGAGAAAGCGCAACATTATATAAAATCCTGAAAAAAACCCAGCTAATTGAATAAACCCACTCTTCCACAATGGTGCAGATTACTTCACCCGCGATGGTCTTGAAAATGAGTTTAACTCTACAGATAACTATGTTCTTCACAACAAAAGGAATTAAAAGAGAGGAAAACGTTATTGTTTGCCAAACAGAAAACAAACAAAAAAACAGTGCAAGGCTAGTAAGGAAAGAATGGCTAATCTCGTATTTCTAAGAGGGTATTATAAACAAAGAATGGTGAACAACAAAAATAAAATATTAAAAAAAAAAAGATACAAAAGTGCTTAATGGTGTTCTTTTAAATATTTACGTTGCTGCTATTTGGAGAATAATTTGTTGCATTTAGTAGTGTTGGGCTCAAAGGACCGCTTTAATCCAGAGAGATTAATTATAGCCTTTGGAGTTATAAACACAATTTGGGAAGTGAAGCAGAGAAGAGGAGAGAGATGCCTCTCATGCTGGCGATTAACAAGTTTAGGCGCTTCGGGGCTACACCACACAGGCCCTCGCTACACCTGCACGCTACAGGCAGAACGGTGCATGGAACGCCCATACATCGGGGAAAAACATCCCCCGAGAAGCCATGGAAAGACACTAACCTACCCTACAGCATTGATACAGGCAACTAAGATGCTTCTCGGGTATCCCATCACCCAAACACAAGTTCACCTGCACCTTATGAAGATGTCCTCTGATCTCACTTTTATTACCTGTGCCAGAAACGATGAGTCACCACACCAAGACACTGCCTTTAAACCTCTTGCGTGCTTTCACGCATCTCTCCCTCTGATCATCGCTGTGTCCCACACCAGGAGACACAGGGACGAGCGAAAGCGAGCGGGACAAGGCTGGGAGCCACCTTACCTAGCGAGGGGTCGGCTGCTCCCTCCTCCGAGCTCTCCTCAGCCCCCTCCTCCCCCAGGCCAGAGGTGGCCGAGTCCTCCGGGGCGGACGCTGAGTCGGGGGTGCTGGGCCCGCTGACGGACCCCGAATCCCCTTCCTCACTGCTGGAGCCGTAGCGGTCGGGCTGGGTGGCCGTCCCGCCCTCGCTGCAGCTCCTCCGCTCCTTGCGGTGCACCCGGGAATGCAGCACCATTTGGTGGTAGGTGCGGAAGATCTTCCCGCACTCAAAGCACTCGGTGGACTTGTTCTGGGCGGCCCGCCGGCTCTGCCGCGAGGCAGGGCGGTAGTCCAGGTCCCCCTGGGCGAGCGGGCAGCTCTCCCCCGGCGGGGCGCCGGTGGTTTTCTCTGGGCGCCCGCTGGTGCAGCTCTTCTTCTTGGGGTTGCCGGAAGAGCTGGGGGAATCCTGGTCTCGCTTGCGCTTCTCCTGGTTGACAAGGATATACTCTCTCTTATCCTTGTCGTAAGTCACGTCCGCATCCGCCAGGGCCTCATCCCATCCCACATACTTCACATACTCGGAGGGCTCCACTACTTTTCCTTTGGTGGCCAGCTGCCAAGCTTGGTAGCTACTGACCGGGTCCAGCTCGGCTACTCTTTTCCCAGGCTGTCCTCTTGTAACTCTATCCAGCCCTACAGATGGCCTTAGATTGAGACACTGCAAGAAAAACTGCTTCGTTACGGAGGAGCTTAGGCTCCCGTCAGTTAAGCCCTCGGCTTTATCCCCGGCACTGCCCCGCTGCGCTCGGTAGTGAACAGCATTATGCGCTTTCAGGCTCTCCATATTTGTAAACAGATTTCCACACTTGGAGCACACTTCGTACAGAGACAGGCCCGTCACAATCGTCTCCTCCTGTATCACGTCATTGATAGTGGCTATGAGCTCCAAATCATTTTTTGGCTTGTTTTTGCCCCCGGTCCTGGGGCCGTGCGACTTCATGTGGTTTTTGAGAAACCAGGGCTCTTTGAATCTCCTGCCACAGATGTGGCACCCGTGATCAAATGACCCCCTGTGCTTTTTCATGTGAGCTTTCAGGAACCAGGTTTGACTGAAGGCCTGACCACAGACTTCGCAGGGAAACTCACCCGCGCTCAACTCGCTCTTGCAGTTCTCGGCGTAGGCCTCCCCGTTTGGGACCTGAGCTGTTATATGGTCCTTCTCTACGTGGTTTAACAGCGTCTCCTCCCTCAGGGTCATGTAACTACACAACCTGCACTTGAATGGTTTGTGGACCTGGTGCAGGTGCTGCTCCAGGTCCTTCTTCCTTTCAAACTTGTTTTTGCAGAAGGTGCACTGGTAGGAGGTCGGCTTGCCATCCTCCTCGGCCGACACCGTCTCCGTGACCTCCTTCTTGCTGCTTCTCAACAAGATTTTGCTATCTACCTGAGAGGTACCATTCAAGATCTTGTTGCAGGCAGACGTGCTTTTCGTGGGGCTGGTGCATCCACCCAGTCCCTCCGAAACTCCCACCTCCCCCAGCTGCGCCTCTCCCATCTCCGCCTCATGCCCCTGACTTAAAGTGCCTGTTCTGTGACTACGGATGTGGATCTTCAGGTTGCCCTTCTGGGAAGCTCTGTGATCACAGTAAGGGCATTTGTAGGGCTTCTCGCCCGTGTGCTTCCTCATGTGCTGCGACAAGGAGCTCTGAAAAGGGAAACTTTTACCGCAGATGCAGCAGCTGTGGCACATGGTCTTGTCAGCATCCATGTCATTCTTGCTTAGCTTGCCTGGGCTGGAGGATCTCCGTAACTCCATTTCTGCCTCTCTGCTACGATCCATCTGTATTACTGCAACATTGGGTGAGCAGGGCAGGAGGACAAAAGCATGTCCGGCAGCAGAGGAAGGCTGGACCGTGTTTTCAATCATGCGGTTCTGCAGAGAGATGTTTTATTGCTTCATTCTCGGGGTAACGTTTCTCCTTTCAGCTGCTCGAGAGAGTCCGAAGCACCGATTTATTTCCGTGCGCTCTGTAAGCGGATGGCATAGATCACCTGAAACAAGAACAAAATCACACAGATGTACAAAAATTCTGTAAGTAGATTCTTAAATATAGTTAAACCAACTCATATTTTTAATTCAACAGCTTCCATCACTCGCCCCGCATTCAGAAGCATGCCATGCTACAATTTATTGCACCAAAAAGCAGCAGCTTCTCCTTCCACTGATATTCTAGACTTCAATGGCAAGCATTCAAAGCATCATTAATAAACAAGTAAAATCCCAAAAAAAGGGCATTCATTTCCATACACAGACATCACAGTCTCTTTAAAAGTGACAAACTTTAAAAATATTTTTTATTTTAAAACCAGGCAGAAGTGGCTAAATATACACCTTAAATGAGGAAAACATTTCTTGAGGGAGTTATTACACTTTAAATCTGTGGCTTTACCATCATGTGTAATTTCATGTAAAATACTTACTTGCCAAAGATAAAAGGCTTTCCTAGAGACTTTAGCAAGTATCATATTCCTGCTGGCAACTGCATTACTTTGCGGCTCAGACAGCTCTGCTGTGCTTGATGTGGCATGCACAGAGCAGGCGCAGAGACTGAGGACACTCCGTACTTTGATTAGAAAGAAAACAAGAATCTAGACCCTGACAAAGCATTCAGGAAAACTAAAAGTTATTCCCTGATTCACAATGAAGAAAAAAAACCAAACCTTGAATTGTAGTATTTAGTCTCAATCTAACAAATTAAACTGATAATGTGTGTAGGTATCAAATGATCTTAAAAGTAAAGTGATTGATTTACGTCAACAAGACACAGAAGAAACCACAGCACCACCCACCTCAGTGAAACAGAATCATAACCATAAGCAAACAAACAAAACAAGAAACAACTTTGACTAACAAAACAGATTAATGAAAGTTTAAAAGCTTTTGTGTCTTGTCATGATTAAATGCTAGGGTCAGTATCTGCCTCAGCAATACAAGATGCAACACACCAGTAATTCTCTACGTTGTACACAGCGAAAACTAATGGCTAAGATCTCCATAGACTGTTTCTTTTCCAATTACCACACTGTAAAACAAAAATCTTCCCCCCTTCCTATCCTCATTAAGTACTACAAATACCACATGACTAAGATCAAAGAATCCTGTATTCTCTAATAAACAGAACCAATCTACTACTACATAAAGAAAACATCACCTTCTTAAAACGTAGCTAAAAATATGCAGAGCAATAACAGAACTATATATTCACACATCCATCACGACATCTATGACTCAAAAAATAAAGAGCTACAGATCTGCAGTTGCAAATTTTAAGGTTTCTCACTATATTCACCTCTGAGTCTCTTCAATATATACATAAATAAATAGTCTAGCCACATTACCAGCATGAGCCTAACAAAAAGCAAGGTAAAAATGATGCAGTGCTCATATCAGCTAAGCACTATAGAAAAACTTCATTATGTTTAAATTAATCTAGCCCTCTTATTTGCTACAAGACCATTCATTTCTGGGTTTGATTTTCTGCATATCTAGTATCCGTTCAGCACGTTAAGTTATCAAAAGCATCTACCCAAACTACCTTTTCCTCAGAGAGCTGACAGTAATATCTAAGGGACATCACAAATGCAATTTCATTTCTTGAATGAAGCATTTTTACATTATGACTAATTTATTATGACTGGAAAAAAAATCACATCAGATCACAAATTCAGAAGTCCATATGAGCAGGAAGTTTACAAACAAGTTTATCTACATTCATCTCTGAAATTAGCCATTTAAAACCAAGTTGAGGGGCAGCCTCAGAAGAAGCCCTTTCAGTATGTAAAGGATGGCAGTCACTAAAGTTGTGGCTATACCAGAAGGTACAAACATGCCAATCAGCAAATACAAATGCAGTTTACACTACATATTGATGGATGAAACGATTCAGAGTAACATCCTTTTTATGTGATCTGTAATCTAAATCTGCCAGGTAACAACCCATATTGTCTTATAATTAAGGACTTAACCTAACACTCATTAAATCATAAAAAGAAACATCAGGGTAGCTTCTTGCATTCAACACAATAGTATACTTGAACAATCAGCAGCTTTTTCTGAAATGTTCTGCATCATTGTAGAAAAAAAAGACAGAAAGCTTTGGGGATGGATTTTTCCAAGGTATTTTATACAATATTTTCCACATTCTGCATTTACTACAGGTTACACCAGTAAGAACGCTGCTTATTGGCAGGCTGACTTTTAGACTACCAGCTTTTTTTTTTTTTTTAAATGCAGGTCCCATTTTAACTCAACTTTCTACAGTGTTTCCTGTCTGAAAGTTCAAAAGAGTTTTAAAAGCCAAACTTAGACAAGAATGCTGTATGCAGCAGTTCAGGCACATATAAATCCAAAGCTTCAGAGTCCCTTTGTTTACTTGGCCACAGCTTCCCTGTGTTTAGTCTTGACATATTTCCCTTTAATTATTTATAGCATTTTCATTAATGAAACTTCGTTATGAAAATGAGGATATGAAGAAAGCATTACTTACAAGAGGGATATTAGCCACTCGCAGGAGATCCCCCTAGCCCTATATTAAATTAGGCCTGAGGGAAGGACAAGTGAGAGTTAAAAAATTACCAAATTAATTTATTAGTCTAAAATGCTTAATGGAAATGTTATTGTCTTCACCATAATATTCTGAGAAAATGTTTTCATCCTTATTACTTTAGCTTGGCCAATGCACTGCAATTTATAACTTTAAAAGTTGAAATAAGGTATTCCTAGATTTGAATTATTTGAATTCATGCTCATTTAAGACTCACAAAATTTCAAGTCTGATCTTCCACAGACAGAAATTCCAGGGGGAGGAAGGGTGTTCACCCAATCTGAGTTTGCTTTATGCAGTGTGTGGAGGTCCCCCTTAGGCTTTGGTAAATTGACTGACATATGAGAACAACTTACAACTCCCTCCTCACATCACTTGAGTGCCACTTAAAAGTAATTCTTTTAGAGGGGCTCTTTGCAGAACAGCAAAGCCAGTGTTCATCAGAAAGAAGCAGCAAAAACAAAACAAAAATGACAACTTTGAAAAAAGCTTCAACTCAGAAGACTGAATGTACAAACTGAGGAAAACAATACTTGTAAAGAATCCTACCAATAGAAAACAACATTTTGGTTTAACGATTTCCACCTTAATATTAATTATTAAGCAATTATTTCAACACCAAAGATGGCACAAGGGATGGAAAACATCAACTGGTAAATCAAACCACACTGATTAGTCTTCCACTGTGATTAAAATTTTGCCATAGCTATTTTTGTTTCTTTCTGGCTGACTGCAATAATAAAAACATTTGTATTTTGAAATAATTACGAATTTGAAAGTATTCCAAAATAATTCTCTTTCAGCACACAGTGAACACGGCCACCTCCAGCTACCCTAAGGCTATTAAAAAAATGTTCCAACTCTAACTAATTTCAGGCAGTAACCAGTAACCTTTTGTGGCTTTGGTCCAAGTTCAGCCTGCAGTTCCTTAGCACCGGCTTGTCACACAGAATTCACAGCAGAGTCACATCCATTCTGCAGATTTCTCCCAGGCTGTCACAGAACGGAGATCCCCACTAGCACAGAGGCAAGCCATAAGGAAATGCAAGTGAATGTAAAGTGTAAAGGAATATGTAGTCTTCAAAAATATTTTGTATGTTTTAATGGCATTGCAGCCTATGCTAAACGCCACACTTTTCTTGGAGGGGAATTTGATATTCTGTCGTAAGGGGCATATGAACTGGCTCAGCTTCATTTTGTGGAACTAGGCATCAGTGGGTCATGTAAGAAGCCACTGGCCAGTGTCACAGAGGCATTTTCATCCCCTATTAAATACACCGAGGCACTTATCATCAGTGTTTACATGCGGGTTTGGTATATGAAGCGAGGGGGAAGAGAAACATGAAGAAAGACCCCAGAACAGGAGGGTGGCACACTGGGAGATGCCTTTGCTCAGCCGAGTGTTTTAGTTATAAGCCTTGCTCCCACAGAGAGCCTTTGCCTTAACCTGCATCGGTAAAAGGAAAGGGCAACAGCACTTCAAATAAAACAGGAGCACTCTGAAATACCTGTTACTTTCTCTTCATGCCATCTGCATGTTCTGGAAGAGGACCAGATACGCTGTGAGGACTCCCTGCAGGGCCAGAGAGACCCTTAAAAGGTCTTAAAACCTTTTCGTGTCTCTTGGAGAACAATTAATACACAAGAAAAGTGAAAAATAGAACACAAGGGATGCCACACTGAAAAAGTAATTGCAAATTAATTTCTTACATACGAATATCCTGTGCAGTGCAGGAAGAGAGAAGAACATAGAAGAAAATTATTCCTGTTCCAACATACAGAAAACTATACATTCTTCTTTTTTAGTTTCTCTTCAGTTAAACCAGACTTTAAAAATCATATTGCATGGGCTGTAGCAGCAAGAAGGTTAAACGCTTCAATAGGTCATAAACAAGAACATACAATTTGGGAAACTACACAGACTTATTCAAATAGCACAATGTATACTTTAAAACAAACTGCTTTCAGCTTGGGTGTGAGTATTTCAAGTCCCATCTGAAAGTTAAATGCACTGGAGAAATACTGCTTTTCTAATCTCCAAGAGGTTTGAATATACACTGTAATCACTCCACAGTGTTTCTCTGCCAAAAGCAACAATGATTTGAAAAAAAAAAAAAAAAGGCAAAAAACCCCCTCATACCACACTGTGAGGTGTGATCTTGGGGTAAAAGTATCTTACTGAAATTCCTTCTAGACAACAAAATGACGGGACATAGGACATAAACATCTAGGTGAATTTGAGAAAGTTGTATCTTTCAAAGAACAGCAACCTGGAGGGCAAATCTCTCCTGATTTGAGAAGGCTCAGGTTGCCCCAAAGCCAAACAGGCTTTGCTGTTCACAGCGAAGAGGCCAGAAGAGAGGGAAGTGCAGGAAAAGAGTGGACAAAAGAGAATGTTTTACAGCTGCCTTTGTGCTCGATGAACCACAGAGACCTTTCTCCCCAAGCTGCAGAGACACCGTCGTCCTCCGCACACACCAGCCTCGCTCTACCTCCACACCCTCCTCCTCACTTTGTGAGGGGACGTGGCTTCTTCTGGACACCCACACCCCATGGGGGACACCGGGCCACTGCCTTGATTAAAGGCTCCCCGACGTCCTCATTTAGGCAGCAGTCCCACCAAAATGCCTCTTATGGACCATGTCACTAGCCTGTAGACCCTTTACTGCCTTGAGCCGACAACATCCTTTAAACTACACCAGAGGGTAGATGAGCAAGCGTATCTTTAAATAGCAAGCCCGTACTCGAATTTCCAGGAAATCCTGGCATTCTGCAACTTACAGACTAAACTTGCCATTAGGTAAAGGTCTGAATTGATTTACTGAGAGTAATCCAAACTAACCCGGTAAAAAGCTATCCAAAAACACCGACCCAGTTGTAGAAGACTGTCAAATCTTCAAATGTATTCAGTTATTAAAAGCAGCAATCTTGACAACAGACCTCCTGAAGTTTGTTTAAGCCTGCCAAAACTGACACAGGACTGGAAAGGAAAAATAAAAAGCTCCTGGAAAAACAAACAAGGAATTTCTATTAGTCTATTTCCGCTTAGGCTTTGTAAAATCCTTCAGCAGCATTTTGCAGCATTTTTTTTTTTTTGTTTAATTATTTTAAACCAGCCTTTCCAGGCAGCTGGAGAAGCTCTTCCCATTTGAAAAGTTTGCTGTCTGAAGCCTGAGATATTATTTTGAGCTTCTCCAAATACATCATGTGTTTTTGTGTCTTCCTCCCTCCGTGAGATAGTGACATTTTGCAGCAGGCTTCAGAGCGGCAGCCAGGGCTGCGAAAGCAGAGTCAGGCCTTTCTCAAGAGATGCCACACCCTTAGCAGGGGTAAAAATACATCAAAATAAAGATAAAAACACTAATGCTGAAAAAGCTGGAGGTAGGCATCTGCAGTGAGGTGATCTGTCTCAAAGTCAGCAGATTTTCGGCCAGAACCCAGCTTTTTTGTGTCTCCTGAAGAAGCAGTTCAGGAACAGGGGGCGGGAGTTTGCTTTTGTGCCGTTAGAGGGTATGTTGAGAAACACAGAGCTGTCACCCACTCAGTACATATTTTGTGTTTTAGCATACTGTGCGTGTTTGTCTTCTGGGAGACAAAGAAATGTACTTTATTAGTTACACTGTAGTATTCTCAGCAATGAATTGAAATATATCATTAACATCCAGGACAAGCTTTATCTTGCTACCAAAACAAAGGGACTATTATTTGAACAAATTGAGGGGGAAAATCCTATAATGACAATGAAGAGTTCCTCTCCCTAAAAACTGCGCTGCACAAGAGCAACAATTACGGGCTTATATTCTACAGACTGGGGTTGCGAATGGCTGCATGAAGCGATGCATTCACTATTGGGAGAGTAAGTACCATTGATGACAAGGCCTTGGGGCTTCTGCTGTTTGCAGACCAATCAATAATCCATTATGAACAAACTACATTTCCCCTCTAATATGAAGAAATGAATAAAAGGGAACCAGTATCACTAATACTTTCATGGAAAAAAACCAACAATGCAGAAATCACAAAATGCCACCATCACAAGACTTAAACTAGCGGGGATGTCTAACGCTGACAGAACTACCCACAATAACCCTTTATTTTACAGCAGTTGCTGGAGACCGCTACATTATAGTCCAAAATAAAAAAGCTTATTTTAAAGGCAAGATTCTTTCAAGACTACTTATTCTGGCTGCAGAACAAAACAAAAAAGCAACATTAGTCTTTCAAGGCAAGGAAAAGTAAATGAACTAACTTCATCCAAATATCTCCCAGTTTGCTTCAAACTATTTTCTAACACAACTTAAATAAGAACTTCTAATTAGAAATAACTGTCCAAATGTGACTGGTCAACCATAACAAGACTTTACTGCAGCAGCTGCGTTACCATCCAGGCACGAGGCCCTGAAATTGTTGTTCTCCCATTGTCACTGTCACATGCTACAATACAATCAAGAGAAGATCCATTTAAATAGCAAAACCATTGCAAACCTCAGCATCCTCAGTCCAGTTCCCACCCAGACCTCTCAATACAGCACTGTAAGGCAGAAGAGGAGAAAAGGTCTCCTGAAAAATGACAGCTACAGTATTTAAATTAAAAATAAAAAAATTTAAAAGGAGACATTACTGATTTTTTGATGGGTAACAGCAAATTAGATCCAAAGGAAACACCGAGTCTGATATTATTAATGCATAAGGCAGTCTATGTCCTTTTTCTCTATAAAGGCTAGTAGTTAAAGTTGACCTCGCGGGGTGGGGGGCTAGGGGGAATGAATACACAATGTGATTATTGATCAGCCCTAGAAAAGCCAAGAACTGCACTAATGCAGATGCGAATTTTTTTTTTCCTAGGGTCATTAATGATATATGTTGGAAAGTCAAAAGCTTTTATTTTGACATGCTGTAATAGCATCGCTAGTTCTGAATATAAGCATCACCTTCAGTTCAAAAAAATCTTTAAAAAACAAACAAAAAAAGGCCTCCATTTTACTTCAATGGAACAATGTTGTTTTCCTATTTGGCCACACCCACCAAGTGAGTTACTTCAGCATCTCGGTATTCTCAAGTACTAAAAATTAAAAGAAAAGTCAAAGAAACATCCACAGTTTTGACAGTATCAAACCAAAAAATAAGTCAGTTACAGACACAAAGTCACCTCAATACTGTATATTACCTCCTTATTCAAATCGATGGCATTGACGCTGTCTATTCATGCATGGCTGTGGGGATGCACATACACATGGGCAGCACAGTATTTTCCCAGCATCCAACAGTGCTTTTATATTTAATGATCTTGGTTTGCAGTGGAAACCCTAACAATTCACACGGAATTGTAACATGGCCATTTTAAATCTTCAGCGTGGAGGCCGATTTCAAACTGTATGGGCAGGGTATTTTCCTCCCAATATGCTCTGTTACGTGCTCAGTTTGTATCCTAAAACGGGGTGGGGGGAATGTATTTTTTTTATGACAAGGGAATACTTAGTTTTATAATTTTTGCATTATCTGCAGAAGAACAGGGACTGGATCATCAGCTGGCAGAAAACGTGGGAGTGCAGTACATCACCCACCCACCCACCCACGCACGCCCCCCCTTCTCGCTGCCTCTTTCATCTGCCCCATCAATGCAGGCTGCACACAAACCACATCCTCAGCTGCCGTAAGCCTACCCAGCGCCATGAGATCAATCTGTATCAAATGAGAAGCTACACCGCTAGCTAAAACTGGAATGCCTTTGTGCTGTGTAAGTCAAGGCTTGAATGCAAAGAAAAACATCAGCATAATTAAAAGTAAATATTTTGAATTGTTGATTTCCTACCCCAGCAAAAATTACATGAAGAGAGTTGTCCTAAGTGCCCAAATTCCTCCATCTCATAACTAACAATTAAACCAGTGAGGAACAAACTCGAGTGCTTCAGTACACACATACAGTGCTGTAATGACTTGCCCATAGCAGACCTCACTACATGTTTAATACCAAGCAAATTTACTAGCTACAGCTATGCATTCAGCAGGTCAATGGAAGGTAAAGAGTATTTCTAGGGTAAGTGGCTACGAAATAAGCTGTGTGGAGAATTAAGAAAGTCAAGGTAATAAATTTGTTTCAATTAAGAAATTCAAGGGAATAAATTTGTTTCTCTTATACCTAGTATATCCTACTGCTCCGATTGCTACAATAAAATCATTACCTTATAAATGTAAGCGTTGCCAAGCGTTAACTTGTTAACAGATTTAGAATTACAGCACTGTTGTTTGATTAACTATTAATGCCTTACTATAATAAAAAAATACTTCTGAAGTAACACCAGCAAGTTGTTTGCTTACTTTTCCCCACCACCCCAGTATTATAAAGGAATTGTAAAATGCTGAAACAAGCTTTTGGACTATACTTCCTGATCTCTTTTCAAAATCCCATTTTTAAAGAGAGTAAAAAGATTACATTAAAAAGGAAAAAAAAAGTGGAGAAAAAAAAAAAAAAGAAAGAAAAATAGACAGAGGGAGAGAGGAAGGGCAGAGGGGAAAGGGAGAGGAACTGTGCCCTGAAACACAAGGAGGGATAATCGTATGCAATAAGCCATAAAGGCACTTGGTTAAACATTAGCTTCTGAGGTAGCACTGTTTAGCACTGAGAAACACCACAAAACACACACCAACAAAGCCTTATTTTCAGTCGTTGGGTTACAGAGAGAGAGAGAGGGGCGTGTGTGTATATATATATATAAAGTATTTCACTCTAAGCTCTTGCAAAGCACAAAACATGGACAAGCTCTATTTTAGGAAGCTTTCTTAAATGTTTAAGAACTTAAGCAGGTAATTAAGACTTTCAATCACAGTTTTTCCATTCTCTGCAACATTTCTGAATGTCAAGCACGCAGACTATGCCCAGGCCAGGTCGCAGACGCTCTGCACTTCAGAGATCCCAAACCAGCCCCTCTGAAGCTCGCTTTGCACCAGCTGAGACTCAGGACCCGCCGCGCTGCTCGGACTGCATGTGCACGGCTTCGGCTCAGTGACACCAGCCCCAAACCAGCAGAGGACAGTGCTGGAGGCCAATCTGGGGACAGCCAATGTCTCAGAAATACCTTTATTTCACCTTCTTTCGCTAAGGTACACAGTACCCTGAAGATCATTTCATCCACAAATGTAATTTGTGATGATAAGCAGTCAGACAGGTGACTGCTAGTAGTTTAAAAGAGGAATCACAAGTTTCTAAGTTCACCAGCAGTTTTAAAGACTACGACTGTCTGCTGTTGCTTCATTACTCCATTAAGTCATTTTGGGGTTTTCTGTCATTCTCATCCTTAAAAGCTACTTCCATTACACATGTGATAAATCCAACCTGGCAACATACCAAACCTTGTGCTGACCCATCACTGCCAGCACAGAAAAGACAACAAGTATAGCCAGTACAACAAAAGTGACGATACCATAAAACGTAAGTTGACTTACACATTTTTTTTCTCCTATTTTAGGAGAAAACTAGAGAACTATTTTTCTTTGCTATTTATTTATTTTTTAAGCACAAAGGGAAGAAAGCCATAGTCCTGTGTATCAAATGAAAACAAAGCACAAGATGACTTTTTCTGGATTTCAAAGCTCCCAGCCAAGAGAACAGAAACTAAACCCAAAAATCAAATCTTTCAGCTGTCAGTTAGTCCAGCTTATTTTGGTATAAAGTGCTGAACTATCACTGTGGAACATCACTGCAATGTATCATCCAAAGAGACAAAAAGATTCCATCCGCTGCTTATAAATACAATTTCAAGGCACATTTTACCAACCCTGTTAACTTTGCTCTCATTACCGCACAATGCAAGGCATGCTTCAGACTTTGGCAGGTCAGGACATTGTGGATATCACAAGATAAAACCTGATGACTCTGTTCAGAACTATACTCTCCTTACATATACAGGTAAACATACTTCCCCTCCTGCTGCCATGCGACTTTGAAGCTTTGGGCCAATCCCTTACCTACAGCACGCGTAGCACACATGTTGTTTCCCCAGAAAAGCACAGACAGATGAGTATTTACCCAACTGCAGAAATTTCTTTTATGGAAAAGAAGGGCCTGGTTGGACATCCATCCTTAAAACAATTCCTGAGCTCATTGCTGGCCTTCTCCAACCGGCTTTAGCCGCAGCAAAGAGAACAGGAAGGTAGAGCTAAGAGCAGAAAAAGGCAAAGGAACAAAAACCACTCCCCACTTAGGAACTCTTGCACAGCCTCAGCACACAAATGCTCAGCAACTATTTAAAAACAAAACAAAACCCCTGAAATTATCACTCATAGGATAGCAAGCTAACACACACTCCTGCGAGGAAGAAAGGTCTGCTGCACAGGCTGTTGCCGGTTTGCTTATTTTTCCATAACACTACAACTTGCAAGACAGATCTATCAACTGGTAAGACAAACATGAATTACACACACCAAGAACCTAAATCTGTTTGCATCACCCGATACTGTAGTTAGACTTCATTTCTCCTTACAAAGACACGCGCCTGTGTACCACATACACACACCAACCCCCCCCTCACACCCCCTCCATGACAAAGAACCCAACACGCCGTCATTACTATATACGTGTCACTTCATCTCCCGCCACGATGCACGTCCCTGTCCACCCCACTCGCTCCCACCACCACTCCTGCGGCACTGACCTCCTTAATTCCACTCTCCTACCCGGCTCCACCCCGCCTCCGTCATCCACCATGCCTGCAAGCCCCAGCTACCCAGGCACACCGCCTGCCTGTCAGATCCCTTCTGGATCACCTGCAGGCAGCTGCCAGGCGCTCGGTCCCTCTCCCCGGCCACCGTCATCCCGCGGATGCAGCTTAAAGGCCACTTCTTTTCCCCACTCCTCCCTTTCCGTCTGCTCACTCTTCGGCCTCTGCTTTCTCAGTTCTTCCCAACGCTTCTGCTTCTTCCAGAAGCACCTTTACCACCTCCTCCTCTCTCTCAAACCTGTTTGGGCTCTTCGTGACTAATTCTTCCATTTGGGCTCTCCCTCGCTTGCACAGCTTCGGTCCCTGCTCACTGGCTCCCTGTTTGCCAGGACATTTCAGCACGAGCTTAAGTGCCTCCTCCTTGCCCCTTCCCTCTTCTTCCCCAGAAGACACCCATTCTTCAGGCTTTTCCATCTTCAGTTACTACAGAGTCATGTTTGGCCACCAAGCTCACAACTTGCTCCTCTCTGGTCTATTCAAGTGAGTCTGCTGCTAACAGCACAGTGCTCTCCCGAAAATCAAAGGATGCCAACACCCAGGGCAAATGCCTTGCATGTTAGGTTCAAGTGCCATTCTTCTCCTTCATGGACCTCCACAGTTCCACCCTACTTTCTTTTGTGTGGGCAGTGACTCACTCTCCCTAATGCATCTTTTGTATCGTTTCCCACTTACAATCTTGTCTTTTGAAACTGTATTTTGAATTAGTTTTTCTTTTTTCTAATTCATTCTTAAAAGTATATGACTCAAAATTATTTTCCAAAATAAAACCCATCACTTGGTTTTGTTGTTTTCAGGTTTTTTTCCCCTAATGCATAATATGTGTAGTGCATATTGCTATGTTCTAATTGGTATTTATATTCCTCAAGGCAGGGACTTAAGATCTTTTATATACGCTCTTTTATATACTTTTATACAGTGCCAAATGTTCCGACTTCAAATAATTTCTAAGAGTGAATTATCATTATAAAGTCAAGCTTCACCTTTTCAAAGAGTCAAAGTCCTTCTTTTCATCAGAGGCACAGCCAGAAACTGAGAGACAGAGATTCTTTCCCATGAGCCCCAAAAGTAAACTAAGCCCCTCTTCTGCCTACTCAGAGTTCATCTCTTAGTGAACCAAAAGGACCATCAGATAGTAAGGAAACTAACAAATCACATCACTAACTCACATCACTCTCATCTCTTCGCCTTTCTGAAATGTAGGTTTCCAGCCAATTTCATCCATTTGCAGAATATTAACAACAAAAAGCAAGAAGCATAACGACAAATAAGTTCCAAGTGCCACATACCACCAAAGGAAACATTTCTCTCTCCATTTCTTCAGTTCACAAGCAACTGGAACAGAGTGGGCTATGCAGAACATCAAATTAAACTCTAACAACCCTATCGGTGAGTCCCACTTAAGTGAAGCATTCTTCTTTCAGGGCTTACTCTTTTTCTACACCTGGGACTATAGGTCTGATTTAAAAGCTTTCCAAACTCACTTTCCTCCAGCATGTGCACTCTGCTTCGTATCACACATTTTACCATCTTGCATAAAATATACTCCTTTACTCTTCCGGGCGATGCTGAAGCGAGTAGAATTTCCACCAGAGAAGCACAACATAACTGTGACTCTCTAACTCCGAGAGCAGAATTTGAGCCACACTGTTAAGTCCTGAAACCTGTTACACAACAAATAAGCATGGATTATGGCGTGGCTGGTTCATTACGGGATGTTTTGTGATGCTATTCCTAACACACAAACGCCATTTGTCTTAGCCACACAAAGACCATTCTCCTATTTTTCATTACGCATCTTTTTTATCAGTCACTTTTCCACGTTTCACCCATTTATTACTCACCTACTCCCTATTTAATATATTTTTACACCGTAGAGAGTGCTACATAATCATGGTGTAACAGTATTATACTTGCTCTGTGTATAAACGACTGCTCACACTATAGTTACTTGACACTTCTTACTATTAAAGCAAACCATTTATAACTATATATTATCTTTAGTACTCCACGGCTACTCCACTTGCAGTGCTAAACACAGAGCGTTCAAATAAAAAGAAGCAATCTACGCTGAGGAGGTTTTTATTTCAGTAGAAATATCAAGCAAAACTAATGAAAAATGCCTGACTAAAAGCACATATTTAGGCAGGTGTAATCTAATTTTGGCAGGTTTACAATAGTCAACTACAATGTTTGCTAATACTTTAGATGATTTGGGATTTTTTCTTTCTTTTCAAAAAGGTTTAAATAAGCACACTCGTATTTACTTCCTTAGGTAATGGGTACATTTATCAAAGACACTGCTTATGATCTGAAGAGAAGATTTCCTCACAAGAAAAAACTTGCCATACAGGAGAAAAAAAAAAAAAAAAAAAAGAATCCCAGCCTCACAACTTGACTAACTGTAAAAAACATATTCTTGAAGGAAAAACATACATAGCATTATTACTACTGTGTATGGGGGTCACAAGTATAGCACCTTATTTATAATCATATATTTTCTAAACATAAGGCAACTTTTTTCATAAAACCCATGTATTGGGCTTGTAATCGAGTAAGACAACTCCTTTCAACATCACAACTCCTAAAATACTGCTTTACTATTAAACGCTAAATTCATTCCTCATTCTATGGCATTTCTCTACCAACAGGCTTTCAAGTACCTCCTGAATTTCCCATGTGTGATTAATTCAATAACAAATAAAGTCAAGGTGTTACTTAAAAACACTATCCAAAACTAGCAATGGTCAAAACTTGCACAGAAAGCGCAACAGAAATGATGATTATAATACTGCCAGCTCAGAGCACTAAACTTCATGGGTCATGCACTCAAACATCCTGAGATACCCTAAGACTTCGGAGAGGTTTTAGAACATAACCTAGTTGTGGATCCTTTTACTCGCCCATTGAGCTTTCACATACACTCAGTCACGTCTCAAGCTTCTTCCAATAACTTCCAATAATCTTCCATGAAGCCAAGGAACTTTGTTTTTAGAGGCTTCCATCTTTTGTTATGCAACCACCGAACTGCAGAAAAAGAGGCTTCAGGAAATGATCCTTCTTCATTGACAAAATCATACAAAGTGGGAATACCATAACTGAAGCAAACAGATGTGGTATTCCATTCCTTTTCTCCTCTGCTTCACCCCTAAAACACTCCTCAGAAGGCTACAGCAGCTTACCTATAAACATCTAACGCAGGGGGACAGCATAATCCCTCCACAATACTCATTCGGTGGATGGTCAGATGTACAGAGCATGCAAAACCTCTACTTACTCCACAAGATTTACATGTAATAAAAAAATTAGGCAAAAGAAAACAAACCGTTTTATTTGGTTTGGAAAAAAAATAATATTTGATCTAGGTATGTAACATTTAAGATCTAGTTTCATAAATATTTTTCTTAATGCTTTTGACTAGACTTAACAAAATTAAGAACACTAAAGACAAAATACAGTGTTTAAAACCATCTTCGTTTGATGAGGCTGTATAACCATGAAAAAAATCAAGGCACCTGCTGACAGACATCCAGTGCCATGTCCTCCTTGGCCTCAGCTACTTCTCTTGCAGGACACAAGTCCTTTGTTAGATCTGCCAGGTGCCTTGTGGTGCAAATGTGGTACAAACACTGCAAAACCTTGAATGGTACTAAAAATACCTTGACCCTCTGCCAGAATGTTTCTAGTAAGCCATAACCCTGAATATAAGCAGAATAGATGGTGATTACACTACTGTAAGACAAGACAGGTCTGAGGGAGCAGACAAGCCCCAGTGTGTCTCACTGGGTCTCTCATTTGCAAAACTGGTTTGTCTTGGGTACTGCTAAAGGCAGCTGCAGCATCCGCTAACACCAAAACTAGCAAGAGGAAAGGACTGGGTTGTTTCGACCCAAATTATTACATATCCTGTAAAAAAGAAGTCAACAGGCCAATCCTCTGAGACACACCAATAATCGTGGAAAACAAAGGTCTGGGTTAGCATCTATTTCACCATCTTATCCTCTGGCATATCACACCTTCAAACTTGTGAAAAGGACACTCCACCATACGCTGCAGACTACAAACCGAAGGTACAAAGGGTGGTCTCACGCTGCTACCTAGGTGCCTCCTCATGCTGCCTTCTAGATGACCGGACCAACCAAGGCTGGTCCAACCCTCTGAAGCAGTTGTTTGGCTACCACGGGGCCTCACCATGGAGCAACATGGTACCTCTTGCAGAGGCAACTGCTCTTTGGGAACCCCATTACAGCAGTTTTATCTAGCTCTTCCATTCCACAAGGATCCCTCATCTCAGGGCTAGCGGAGAGATGGCCAGCTCACAGGAGGTTTAGGCATGCTCAAGGCTTTTTTGGTTACAAACTGCAAGTCAAATTCTAACCTGGGTCAGACAGGTGTCCATCCCGACTCACTGCACTGACTTGAGCAGAGTCACTGCACACTTACACCCGAGAAGGGAAACACCAGCCAGCCCTTCCATTTTTATTTTTAAGTGTAAGGCTGCTATTTATCTTCCTTACACATTTGGAACTATTTACTTTTGCACCAGACTTCTTTTTAAACCCCGCCTGAGCCTATGAGGTGCAGATCAGCTAGAAACCAAAGCACCCAAAATTGTAAGAAAGTTCTCAATCCGCTTAGCGCTTCACCACCACTGGGCTGATTCAAATTAGGTTCAAACTTTGCAAATGGACAAACTCATGAAAGAAAAGCCCATCTAGGGGTAAGAAACAAAAAAGACACAGACATGACCTCTAGCTTAGGAAGTCTCTGAGATGAAAACTGGTCAAACTGGGAGAGCACCCCAGGAGAAGTTAACCACCAAAGGCTTGTCCCACTTCTCACGCTCCTGCCCCAAGCCCTTGTCAACCCAAGCGTGATCAGATGGAGGATACCGGAGCACACAAATCTTCAGCCTGACCCAGCTGAGACCCTCTTATGTTCCTCGTGACGATTAATAACAAATCTCAAGCCATCTGCTGCCACACAAGGAAGGGCTGAAGGCCTCCCCGCATTCAGATCTTACAGCCCAGTCACCTCCAGCTGAAGCGTGGGGAGCCACTTTTGCGTGACCGCAGAATTTCAGGCCAAGCCTCATCTTTCACAGGGAGTTGCCAGCACCGCAGCCTTCCCCGTGCGCAGCCAGCATCTCCAGCAGAAAGGTGGGAACACACCTCGCCAAGGTAAAGCTGCCTCCCTTCCCTACCTTCTTATGAACATATGCAAGAGGTCAACGGTCTCCAGAAAAGCTGACAACGCAACTTTCAAGCTGGGAAGGCAAATAGTGCTGGTTCCCCAGGACATTAAAAAAAAAAAAAAAAAAAAAAAGCTCTAAAAACACACACACCTCCTCCCACTCTGCTACCTGCTCTGTTTCTGTGTCACAACGTCCCACCGCTCAGGCTGTCAGGAAGACAGACACCTTCCTTACTGCAAACCAGGCACCACCACAGCTGCCTAGAAGGAGCTTCAGAGACATCCTCTTCCTGCGTCCATCCAACGTAGTCGAGCGAACAACTCAAGTCAAGTGTCTTGCACCCAAAGAAAAGGAACAGTAATCAAGGAAAACACAGATGTAATTAATCACAGGGATTTTGTTTTCTTAAGGAATAACATTTTGTAAAGGAATAACATGTTGTAAGCTTTAAAGGGCTTCTGTACCCAAACACCATTCAATTTCTTGAGTGAACGGTATGCTGCTACAAAGAGAGGACATTATCAGTGTATTTGCACACACACCCCAGCCTTCCCAGCTTTCACTGTACGACCAATAGTTTCTGTTTGAAACAGTGAAACTCATCTGTAGAGATTTTGTGGCTAACAAGCATTTGATTTCACTTTCCAGCAACAATACAGCCACCGTATTACAAATACCATCAAATGAAATTTTAATTATTTTCTAAGAGTCACTTGGTAGCTATTAATGAAGGCAAACTGTTAGGGAAATCCTGCCAAAACAAAGTAATGACCAGATGTGTATCAGTGCAGCAAGGTCTAATTTAACCAAATAACAACTTTAGATCACTAAAAAGAGTCAGACTCATCTACTATCAACACTCATCCCAACAATGATTTTAAAGTATTTCTCCTAACCCAGAATATCAGTCCTCAAAAAAGCAGTTGAGAAACCGTGAAATATATTGCTCTTTCTCTTATCCAGATACTTATATACTCTTAAAGGCTTTCCCATTTAAATCTCAAATTGTTTTCAGTAACTTCTATCAGCCTTTCTTTACAGCTTTTTCAGAGTTGATAACGCTACCTGCAACCCAAAATAAAACAAACCACGCAGACGTCAGAAAGTTAGAGCTGTAGGCTTTAATCGCCCTACCTTAGTAATGTTTGCCATCTACATTAACATCGTAAATGAAAACACCGCGTGCAAGCTCGGGGGTCTGCTTGCAGTAGCGGGTACCCTGTGCTGCCAGGGCTGGCGGGCAGCCAGTTCGAGTCCAGCTTAGATTAGTTTTAACTGCACAGCAGGGGGGGTGGAGGGCTGGGGGGGCGGCTGGGGGGGGAGATACCATACTGATGTTATGAGACCGGTACTTTTCACAAAGCTGGGACAAACTGCATTTCCGTGTACATTAAAGAACTGGAAAGCGCAACTGAACAAACAGCATGTATCACTTTACATTTCCTCTTACGGGATTTGCAACCCAAAAATATTTAAACTACTCCGATAGCCCTTTGACATAAACATACTAAACTCCAAGGCATAAAACCACAACGGATCTTCAGTACAGTGCAGAAATCAAGAGTTTAAAAGCTATTTCATTTGTAAACGCTTCTTTATTAGAAGAATGCTTATTGCTTCACTGGTTCATATTCCCATGTCTCTGGCCTATTGAGCAAATCAGTGAAACAACATCTATGCATTTTATAATTAAGTTATCTCCACGTTATTGTTCTCGTTCTCTACTAGTGAAAGCCCTAAAGGAAAAAATGCAGCTGCCGAGCACTGAAGGCACTCCTCATTTAAAGTACCTTACCAAACAAAGGCTGAAGCCAAAAGTTGGTCTCATTCATTCAGCACAATAAAATCTTTCCAGGGAGAGTCTCCACAATGATCAAATATCAATCATCAAACGTGCACAAAATCACAGTTCTTCATCCATCAATTCTAGCACCCACAGGAAGATTTCCTGGGAGTGATACAATTATTTTTATTTATGATTATTTGATTCACTTCTCTAAAGAAAAGCAACCAACACTGAAAAACTACATGCAAGGTTCTAATTATTCTCTTAGTGCCTTGCCATGAAGTTTGTTCTAGCATTTTTTCAGCTGGCCAAGAAAAGCAAACACGTGTCAAGGTCAGAGAGAAATAGTTGGGTTTTACTTCATCTGAATTCCAGCTCTGGGCAACAAAAAATCCAGCAATTTAAACAGGAAACTGGCTTGATAGTTCTGAATTCGTCTTTTCCATGAATGGAGAAGCAACACGCAGTGAACCTGTCCGCTTCTGCTTCTTTCATCATTGAGAGAAAAAAAAAAAAACTCAAAACCCACACATTTTAAAAAAAGCCTCCCAGTTGGTCTTGCTGGAGAAGATCTGCAAGCAGTGGCTGGTTTAATAAAGCTATTCTTCAAGGAAGCACATAAGATGTAAATTGCAGAGAAAAAGTAGTGTGTTGCTTTCCTAATACTAGAGTCTTTGTTTCTAATATGAACTGGAGTCTCTTGTGTAAAAAAATTCTGAAGATAATTAAGCGCAAGTGCTGCCAGGTCACCCGTCATTGCCGTACAAGCTAGTGTGGGTTCGGTGACATTGCAAGCGCTCTGTGGCTTTACTTTGGCTGACCTAGAGCTTAACTGCTGCACCATTTTTTAAAAAAATCAATTTTATTGGAATAAAAAAGCCATTTTATGATGAACATTGTTCACATTTGGTACCAACATAACACAGCATGCACAATCATGAGGACATTTCCTTAAAATCTGAGCTACTATAGCAGTGATTCATAGGGGGAAAAAAGTATTTTTCCTAAAACCAGCTCCATCACTTCATCATAAGAACAGCCATAGATGAGACCAATGACCCAACTTCAGAAGGCGCAAAGTAATTCATAAGCAGGCAACATCAGCATCCTTGTTTGAAAAGGTGTCTCCTGGAGTAGCCCTCATGCCACATGTCAGAACCTCTCCATTAGTTAGCCTGAGCTGTCATGTTTTACTCTGATAACATCTTGGTATAGCGAGGTCTACAGATGAAATGTCTTTAAGCGGTCAGGTCATTCTTGCACTCAGCCACATGAAGACGTCTCTTTTCACTCAAGCATCACTCCAGCTGCACAAAATGTTACCGGCAATACTGCTTTTGAATATAAGTTCAATGTAGAATATTGCTAAAATAACCTGAGCCTAAAGCAACCTTTCCTCAATGCCTACATTTAACTGGAAAGAGATGTTAAGCCAGTTTTACAACACAGTAAATTTTATATACTTGCATGTGCATAGACGCACAATATAGACAAAGACAAAAGGCGTAAACTGAAATTTTCGAAGTAGCTGAAGAGACATCAGCACGTTATTTTGAAGGTTCCTTTGAAAACTTCAGCTGTGCATTTTGCAAGTCTTTTCATTTGTTTTTTGTATAAGGTTTAATCAGATAATTTAGTCGTAAGTACTCAAGAATGCATACCCAAAAAGAAAAAAAAAATAATCTCTTGCACAGAGGAGGAAGGGAGGAAAAGAAAAAAAAAGAGAGAGGGAGGTTACAAAGCGAGTTTTTGAAGGAAGTACTTTCTGATCTACCCTTTAGCGCATGGGGGTTCAGTATGCTTTAATTGCTACTTTGAAAATGCCCTATTTCGTCTGCAGAGCAAGCCAGAAAGTGTCTGAAAGCATTAAACTTACAGGTATCGCGCAGAACAGCTATCTAAAAGGACACATAGTGAATCCGGTTTAAAATTTAATAACAAGAAGTAGTTCATATTGTCTGAGGAAATCTATGATGTTCTGAGCCTCGCAGCTTGTCCATACTGTACAAGACTACTACAGGATATATTCATAAATGACCAGTTTTAAATGCACTTTCCTAAAAGATGTAGTCTGCATGAACAAAAAATATCTGAATCACATAATTTATAGTGTCCTAAAGTGGCCTGCATTAGAGAAAGCCTCATCCATCTCCTCATTCTACATAAAACCATTAAAGTGCTCCAAATTATAAAGTCAGCATTTCATAATTGTAACTCCAAATTAAGGCTTTTGTGTTGTTATTCTCCAGGAAAACTTGCACCTACGTTTTACAATGAGGGGAAAAAATATCAAAATACATCTTATTAAAGGTTTATGAATGAATCCATTGTATCATTGACGAAACATGCAAAAAGCCAAAATCTGTTCTGTTTCCACATTACTTTTTTCCCTTCTGCAGGAACAAAAGTTGACCTAAAATGATTTTCTTTTCTGAAACCAAATGCAGAGGGTGGGCTGTACTGTAATTACATTCTTCTCAGACATGTTAAAAAAAAAAAACACCAAAAAGAAGTTATTAAGAATGGAACAAAAAGAAACTTAAGTTATTAACTGAAACTTTACACAAGCCCCAATTCTGCAAACACTTACGCAACTGAGTAACTTCACACACACAAATCATCTGATTAAGTCCAGTGGGGCTACTCATATTTTCAAAGGTGCCCATACCTATTAAGTGAATACAATCCCGTCACAGTAGATTTAACAGAAAGTGAAATCAGAGATTTCAGTGTGAAACTTCAAAATTTCTTCCAAAAAGGCAGTATTTAAAACACTTGAGCAAATTCTACTCATCTGCCCTAAGCAAAAACCCCAAAATATTTAAAATTACTTAAACCTAAAATTTCCTAAACAATGCGCAAATATTTTTCAAACAGTTAATCGGCTCTGGAGATATTAACTAGCTTACTAATTTAGGTAAACACTTTTCAAGTCTCAGGTATCTCTATAAACCATCATGTTTAAGGGCTTAGCAAGGACAGCTTGCTTTTCAAAGTGCTTATTACTGCAGTTCCCGTTGACTGCAATGGGATTTCTAAGTACTCAGCTCTTCTGAGTAAGGGAATACTTAATACCAGGACACAAGAGTGCAAATTTAGAAATCTATAATTAGGTCATCCAGATTTTACAGTTTTTGTCTGAATAACTCGTTTGTGCATTGTTCCAGAGGTAATAAACTATCATACACCAAAAAAAAAACCACCCAAACCCAAAACGTTAGAAATTATGACACAGTAAAACAAAAAGCACACTCCCTTTTAAAGAATTGTAGGAGAAGATGCCAACAGAAGACTGGAGCTTTGATCTCCTTTTTAACAATCACTCATACAGTGGCAGAAATATCCTTAACCCTCCAAAATATATTCAGCCAACACTACGAGATGCCAGTGCTTTCTCAACAAGCATTAAATAGAGGATGACTTCACCCGAGAAGTCCTTTAATCCTTCCTGTATTACTTTGTTGACTAAGTACACAGCAAAAACCTCCCCATCGTACCTCTCCCTGTATCTGCGCACAGCATTCTTTACAACTTGGATGCAATAAGCCGCACTTCATTTTTCAAACGTAGAATCAATACTGCTATGTGGGAATCGGGGGGTTCCCCCCCCCGCCTTGTACGAATGCTTGTAACCATTATTGAATCATTTCTCATCTGCTATCTTGCATAATGTCGGCGTTTGCTCTTTCAACTTTTGCCTTTGTTTCTGCTGCACCTCCACTTCCACAACCTGCTTCCAGACTCATTTTGGAGACATTTAGTCATAGCAGGGTGGCAAAATCACTTCCTCGAGATGCTCACTTTGTGCTATGCTAAACAAACAAACAAACAAAGCACACCAAACATTAAAAAAAAAAAAGGTCACTTCCTGGTACTTTCATTGATTTTTCTTCTCCTCAATTTTAGGGTGTTAGTGAGTCAGCTCCCAAATGAAACTGATGCTGGAAAGCTGTCAGGAAACTATTTATATCTTGCAAGTTATTAAGTGTTGTGAATGTTTACGTTTTAATTTACAAAAATTATCTGTTACCAATACCTCAACCCTCTCAATCACCGATTTCCTAAGGTAACACGCCCATAACTGAAAGACAGATCAATGCGCGGTTGATAATCACCAAAGGTAAACTGCCCATTTATAGCATTGATCAGCAGCTTTTTTTTTTCCCCACACGTGCAGTAGTTCGAGGGAGTAACAGGCACTTGGCAGTATCAACACCGCGCTGACAGGAAGAGAAACTGGCTGGCGCTCGTGCAACATCATGTCAGTAGATACCACGTCCATCAAACGCTGACAGTTTGGCAGATCGGGCGCTCCCTGCCATCATGTCATAATGACTTCAATTTACTTCTCCGCAGCACCCAAGGGCTGCGATTTCATCAGCCATCCAAGTCTCTTCTCTTCAAGAACAAGACTCTCTTGCTTTTACATCCTTGACAGCTCCATATATTTCCTTCAAGTTTCCTAGCAGGCATAACCAGAACAGTAAGAAACACGAAGCTGTTACCTCTTCTCTCATAATTTATATGAATAACTGAAGTTTTATTTAGCAACTAAAATTTCACGCTCAAAATTCAAACGGTGGCAGGTTTCAAGTGCTGAAGAACAAACAGAAACAGAAGAAGGAAGCTCGAGTGATTTTGTACAAGCCCAAGGTAGGTTGGGCTGCCCATGCTTCTAACTGAAGATAAAGATGCTTGCGTTCAACATCCAGAGATGTACTTCCATCCAGGGCGAGGAGGTCCTACCAGTTGTAATGGAAGATGGGCATCAGCACAAAGATGAAGCCCATCAGTCGCTCCTCTCCACCTGTGGATGGAGGAGAGCACAGGCAGCTGCAGGCATTCAGGCCCCAACGGGAGCAAACAGGTTCATCACTGCATGAGGTCACCGAGACATCATCAACCATCAGTAGATACTCAGGTATTTCCTCACACAGTTAGTCAGATGCTGCAACAGGGGCAATGATCATGTCCATCAACAGTTGAAATGAAATTGCCGTCTGAGTTTTGGCATAAATATATTAAAGGGTCCTTCAACTTCACTGCAGCACTATTTTGAACTAGGCAGGTATCTTTGGCTCCTCTTCCTTTCCACCTCCCAACTCCCTCAGGTCTTCTCTGCTCTCCAAGATGATCAGTTACAAATTTCACATGGTCTTGAATAGTACAACTTGAATCTTTTCCTTTAAAACTTAACAAGTGGAACAAAAATAAAAAGTGCATCAAACCTTTTCTTCTGAAAGAACAGAGACTCAGAATTGAGAAATCAAACAGGAGCTTCTGTATGCAATTTCTGTTTGCCACAGGAAACATTTTCTTCTTGTAAAGCACGGCAGTTAAACCTACGCTTCTGGTAAAGCGAAGGTAGAAAAGCCTACCCACCTGAAAGTGAAGACAGGGGGCGAGGAGGCAGTCTTTCCACCAGAGGACTTCAAAGCACTCCCCAACTCAAACAAAACATCTCAATGCTTCCAGTGTTCCAGTGGAGGTGAGCCACCACCTCCAGGCCATATCCCTGCCGTCCCAGTAGCTGCAGTGTAAAGGCCCCCATGGGGCCACTAAGACCCCCATGAGACCTCTTCCATGGGGGAGATGTCTCCATTTCCCCCTCCTCTGTGACAAACCAAGACACCACGCCACGAGGGACAGGGGGTCTTTTTCATGGAATTTGGTTGCTCAAGAAGCCTGGCCCATTGGGCTCGAAAGGACAGGTAAGAAACCCACACAGCATGAGGCATTCCAGCAAGAGGCAGGACTTCCATGTTGCTGGGTCACCATAAACCAAATGATGCTTTCATTTCAGTTTGCACCCCAGCAATGGTTACATCCCATGCACAGAGGGAAAAAAACCAGCTTGATCTTATCTTCAAATTTTATTAAAAAAAACCAAAAAACCAAAAAACCAACTTCTTATTCACCTAATAGCTTTTAAAAATGAAATAACAAGAAACAATCCTAAAGAAAAGTTTATATAAGCTTCCTAGCATACACCACTACAAGGGATTGTTATATAAATACAGAATAATTACATCTTAATCCCCTGCTTTAAGAGACAGATCTTGTTAATCTGAAGAAGTATGCAAACTCTTTTTGTCATGCTGTAAGACCTCTCCAGATGATTACATCAGTCGGATCAGGTACTGTATGACCTAGCTCAAACACGCAGAGGCCAGCTACGGGATAGGATGCCTCACCTGGCAGTAACCACGAGAAGAGTCATGAAGAACAGGGCGACCGAACCTGACTGCACCCTGGTGATTGCATCAACTTGGCCTCACCACATTTTAGCGTTCTTGCCAATTGCTACATCCCAACCAAATCCCTCCCTCCTCACCCCTGCAAAGCTGCATAGGACACCTAGCACGTTAAGGATGCCTCTCAGCAGACCCAGTTCTTCACAGGTGTCAGTGTCACAACCACAAAAGAAACAATGCACATGGATTTAAAACAAAACAAAACAAAACCAACACCTCTCTCAATATCAACTCAGCCATTCCACAGTAACCCTTTCCTGTAAGAAGGGGTTCAGCAGGCTGGAAACCGACCTGGCCCAGGACCTCTGTTAAGGTCACCTCTCCACCAATAGTCACAGGGAAGTGCCATCTCCGTGCCCAAGGGCATATACTGTTGTGCTTAGAAAAAGAACTAAAAAAAAAAACCCCACACCCCTACTTTTGGCTGGACAAGAGGGTGTATTTTTTACTCTCTGAAGATGATGTTGGAGTTTGAACTTTGCTTTCAAAACCTGGAATTATTTTCTCCTTTCACACAACAGGGATGATTCCACATCCATCCATCCATCTCCAGATACCGACAACAGGATCTAGTGAATACATCAGTCTTGCTTCTGAGCTTTGTATTTGCACATTCCTACTGAGACCACAAAACTAAGTAGAACTAAGTAGAACTATGAAAAAGTAGCACGTTTGGGGTAAAATGGGTGCACTTGACACCACAGCAAGCACTTTCTCGAAAATGTTAAAACACCATTTTGGACTAGCATAAAATTTTTAAACTTGCTGATACAATTTCCTTCACCTGGAACTTTATAAAACAAACATGTCATATTAAAACAAATCACCTCTCCCCAGATAAACCCAATGTTGATACATCATTTCCTAACGTTTATGCTCTTTTCAGGAGGATGAGTTAGTCACTTTTTTAAGAACAAGAAGTAATTCTCACTGATTTCTTTGCCTTGGAGTCTTCCAACCACATACCAGAGAAGAGTCTTCTTTGCAGTGACACCTGCAGTGACTCCCTGTAAGAGCATATGCAAGCAGGCAGTGTCAAAACATGCTTCCTAGAGTGATGCCTGAGAGAAGTTTTTGGCCAAAAGACATCCGTATAGGGGTTGCAGCATGAAAACTCAGGGAGGGGAATGGCGATACTCTTCCCAGCTCAACTACTCCTGCTGTCACAACGGTGCACATGGAGCAACAGCCCACAGAGATCTCCCCTATGCTATGTCACCACTGCATTTATTAAATTGTTTCATTTACCCAAGACGGCATTTTAGCCTTCCTAAACCTTCTTTCACCTTCTCCTTGTTGCTCTTAGAAAAACCCACAGGAACAAACACTCCCAGTGCTCCTCCAGCTCCCGACCCTGCACCCGTAGCAGATGCACTCTGCCATCCCACAGGTATCCAGCTGGAAGCGTCAGCCGGGACCCGAGCCCCCCAACCGGCAGCAGCAGCGGGTAACTGCAATCATAGAATGGTTTGGGTTGGAAGAGACCTTAAAGATCATCAAGTTCCAACCCCCCACCACCACCGGTAGGGACCCCTTCCACTAGACCAGATTGATCAAAGCCCCATCCAGCCTAGCCTTGAACATCTCCAGGGATGGGGCATCCACAGCTTCTCTGGGCAACCTGGGCTATCATCTGAGCTGCCCTGAGAGCCCTCTGACTGAGCACAAATTACAGCTGACTTAGAAAGGGTACCGAGCGCCTGAACATCTTGAAAAACACAGCCAGCAGGGAGCTGTAAGGATCCAGACACTTTATAGATCTGAAAACTACAACTGAGCATCAAGTGCTAAATCTAGCACTCGGGGGCACTGTGGATTTGTGACACTTCCAGGAAGACTCTGAATCCATAAACTAATGGATGGATTATGCTGACACATAAATAAATACAGGGGTTTCATGCCGAAGACAAACTTTCTCCTGCCTTTTAACACAAATTACCTGTTTTTACACTCTAGTTAGGAATATTTCAAAGAGAAGCACTGTTTCTTGTCTTGAATGAGCAAAGCAATTATTTGAGCTCTAAAATCAGGCAATAGCAAATCGTTAATTGCCTCTGAAAACTAAACCCCGAGTTGTACAGACTGACCCACATGAGCAAATCTTTGCAGTCAGTTCAATAGGCTTCCAAGTGGCCACTAGCATCTGCCTACATGGATCAGCTTGCCAGACCAAGGACAAATGTTAAATTACAAGCTTTGTACTCATGGCAAGTATGTTTATTTAATAAATAAATAAATAAACATAAATCCATTTTATCATCGGCAGCATGGCAACCCCATGCAAAAACTTCAAAACCTATTTAATTTTGAGTTCACTCTAATATTAGTTTAAAAATATCAAATCAATATCACCCTTTAATGTTTAACCAAATGGCTACATTTGTCCCTGGTTAAACTCTGCCAACACTGGAAATGAACCAGAGATTAATTTGGTTCAATGAATTTGGCTTTTAACCTAGACAATAAAATTTACTTGTATAAAAGCTCAAATGCCAACTGGCAATGTAAGGATGCCTTAGGGTACACTCTGGTTCTTGCCAACACCACATATCCACCTTTATAGCTTTAAAATAAATCTGTGACTTTTGTTTCCACATGTATAAGCATATATTATGCTTACACTACAAAAAAAAATCAACTTGCAAGGGTTAATAATAATATGCTTGCTAATGTATTACCTCAAAACTATAGAGGACTACTAACAACCTACTTCTGCAAAACTGGAAGTAGAGGAAGGGAAAAAAAAGAAAAAGGAAATCTTTTGCTCTTTACTCAAGATAAGAGAAGCAGAAATACTGAATGACTACAGGATTCTGAAGTCACTATATTAAATTTCATTCTTACCTTTGGCATTAACGTTATCATACACTTATTGCTATTCTAGCAAACAAGTATGGTTTTTAACAATACTTAGCTAGGGATCTTCTGTCATATTTCAGGAACTACAGAAAACAATCTCTGTTTCTAAAGTTGTCATCTCGACAATATTACCTTCGTTTTCCCATTACCTAAAAAGTCATGTACCGTTTGTCTTAACAACTGACCTGTACTTTAAACAAGTATATTCACAGAGCGTGCAGGTGTATGTTCTGTATACACAGAGGAACAACTTGGCCTGATCTGCACCCCTGAAATTCTCCATGTAAGCACGTCATGATGGCAAAGAGTCCAGGAGAGTCCCGTCCGCGGTGCCAAGGAGGCAGCAAGGGGACAGAAGCGCATCACAGCGCTGTCATCAACGCAAAGCGTTCTACGTCGTCATGCGCGGCCAAGGAGGCACTTGTACCTACAAGGCTGCAGGTATTCTGTTTGCCTGGTTTTAAGCAGATGGCCAGCATCAATAACAGAAATTCAGAATTTCACACTTCTCAAGTCCTGGCCTGGTAATACCAACACCTTTTTTTGTGCGTTTGTGCGCCCAGGCACTGCCAAGCTTCGGATGACTGAGTCATAACACCACCCTATGGGGCCAGGCTGGGTAACCATTGCTAACACTGGCAAACTCTTACTCACGAGAAAGTGCCTCTGAAGTCAGCGAGACTCCTCAGATGAGTAAGACGTGCTCACTGATGTCAGGAGAGATTATTCACTGAGGGCTTTGAAGGTTTTATTTTGTAGTAGTGCATGTGCATGTGTGTGTACATGCACAGGAGCAGACACGACTACCTAAACCCCATGAATTCATCATCAACCTCCAAGGAAGGCAGTATGGGTTACAGAGAAAAGCAGCCAGACAGTGAGATAAATAAGCCTATGCCATGATCTCAAGGTAGGAATAACCTCAGTGTAGGTTGTACTCACCTATACCAGGACTAGGACTAAACATGACTTGGGGAGCGCAGGGCTGAAGTTGAGTACTCAGGGGCACAAGATATACGCCATTAGCATCTCTCCTTCTGCTGGCACAAGCCCCTGCCATCCTGCTACACTTTCTATGCCACAGTGCATAATTAGCACACCGAATACCAACCTCCAGTCTCACGTATGCTGATGTAACTTTAAATTAACATGACTGAAGTCAGTGGAGAAACACAAGTGAAATGCAGAGTAACTGAGCAAAGCTTAGTCTCTGGGGTCAAGCTGATACAAGGTCCTAAAGCAACGGAATTTGTACCATTTTTTGACCAGTGTCTAGGAGAAATTACAAAGCCATTTACACGACCTTGGGATATAGCACCACTTTACTCCCAGCTGCACTGCTCAGAAAATACATAAAAGTGAGCTTTGTATCTGTCCACATTTACTGTGCCACTCAGCTCTTACAAGTAAGCTGAACTACCGAAACCAAAAAGTTGCTATTGCTGTTTGCAAAAGCAGAGGATCTTTGCAGTGAAGGAAAATTGCATAAACAATACTTCACCCCACGGGTGAGGGCTGTTCTCGTATGAATACACCCATGCTATATGAAAAGCCAAACTTTTTCCTCCTTGGCTGCTGTCATCTCTTGTGTGACTTTTCACTGTCATCTTCTGACTTCTACCCTTCTGTAAAAGGTACACAGAGAGGACTGACATACAGATGAACCACCCTCATTTTTCCAGGTAGCCGGCAGGCTGGTTTCTGGGATGACCCAGGA
This sequence comes from Limosa lapponica baueri, assembly GCA_002844005.1. Classification (NCBI taxonomy): domain Eukaryota; kingdom Metazoa; phylum Chordata; class Aves; order Charadriiformes; family Scolopacidae; genus Limosa; species Limosa lapponica. Next base: position 374,256 of record KZ505771.1, on the reverse strand, counting down.
ACATTGGCACTGACCACATTCCCAGGCACCCACGGAGCGATGCGGAACCAGAGCCCCACGGTGCTGTTTTCCTGCAAGCCTGGGGCAGGACCGGTCCCCGCACAGAAACCACCCCGGTTTGGAGGAGAACAGAAAGCACGTCCACATCAACACACGGGCAGCCTTCAGTACAGGGAAAACTGTTGCCAAATTTTTGCCTTATAATATGGGTACACATCCAAACGCCAGCCGAGGATCAAACACCAAAGTTGGCTTCCCCCCTACTCTAATAAAATGCACAGTAAATTCAATTCTAATAACTTACTATTGTGAAGAGGGCTGTGATAATTAATAGACATTTATTAGCATTTAATTTGACAGCAGATATGCTTTAAAGAACTTTAATGACCCATTAATGGATCCATACAACCACATGTACACAGAGAAGATGCAATCAAGTCCCTGGACTGATTCTTACGATGTGTTTGTACACATCCCAGAACAACAGCAACAGATCATCACTGCTGCTGGGTGCCACCGTATGACAACAGCTATAATTATATTGTCCTGATAAATCATAATCTTCTGTAAGCCTAAACCGCTGACTTTGTGTCAGATAAAACCAGATGCCTGCCATGTTGCCACACACCTTCACCTGATCATCATATTGTGGTTCCATTTAGAGGATCACTGTTAGCAAAAGGAACTGATCAAAACTACAGAAGGCTGGAAAAAGGAACTGCTACGTGTCCTCATTTTATCTCCTCCATAATGCTTAAAACATTATGTTATTACTTCTTCTTAAGAGACCAGAAACATTATACCCAGCACATTCTTTGTAAAAGTAATCAGAGTTAACGTCGTAGCAGTAAAAGTCACGTCTAGAAAATGTGCTTTCAGGACAGATTCACGAGTATGCACAGAAAAGACGGGGGATGAACAACAGACTTCCCAAGTGGTGCTTTTTTTTTTTTTTTTTCAATGACTGGTTTTGCTGACACGCATCTTTCACAAACCCAGCTAGTCCTAACAAATTCTATTCATTCACAGCAATTTCTTTGTCTCCTTTTTTAAGGAAGATCCCTGCCAGTGCTAAAAACTAATCAGCCTTAGGTGGCTGCCACCCTCCCAGCCCTCCTGTGCCAACAGCCTGGTTTCTCGGCACAGCCTCATCCTTCTCACGGGCCCCTTGCAACACTCGGATCGCTCCCGTTCTCATCTGGAACGCAAACCTGCTCCACTTCATATTCCTCCTCCAAAAACTTTCATGCTCAACACACCACATCCACCCACTCACCCCAAGTCTCCGCCACCTTCAGGTTTTGAATTTTGACACCAGCTCAAGTTCAGAAGCGTGCAGCAGCCAGGGAACAGGGGCTGCAGAGCAAAACAGATCTGGGGGACAAGAGGCAGGAAAAGGGTCTACAATAAACAGTGATTTGTGCAGTGGGAACCAAGTCTTAAGTCCCTTAAAATAACTACACAAAAAAAAAAACCAACCCTCAGTTACGCAAACACATGTGCTTGGCCAACCTCCTCTTCTCCTTCTGCTTAACATCTCCTCTTCATAACCCCCCCCACCACCATTCTTTGCACTGTAATTTTGCCCAGGACCCTTGGTGATGGAGCAGGACTGCACACGCTAGGCACCAAACGGACATCAGGTATCTCCATATCCTGCTCCTACACGTCTCTGCATACTCCCTGTCTCCTTCTTGTGCTGCTGCAGGATGGCAGAGACCACCCAGCAGGCTGGTGCCATGGGAAATAAAACAACTAAGATCTCAGTTGGACCATGTTAACCCATCCCGGACAGTGACATCCAGCAACTCCGTGCAGGGACACGATGACGCCAGCCGCCACCTCAGCCCCACCGTTCATGAAGAAAAGCACCACCAAGGGGCAACAATCCTTTTATTACCTTAACACAGATAGCACCAAATTCCTGCCATGGTGATTTCCAATGAAACAAAGACACCCACCTACAGACACCCAGTGTCCCTAGGTACAGGGGAAACTGGTTCTCTGCCTGCAGCACTCTTCCTGGACATCCACGGCTCCTCCAAATGCCATTTTCTCCCCCTTTATTTCTGTATGGTCTTGTTACATTCTTCTTTCCTTTAAGGCTGCGTTCAGCTCCTCACACCCTGCATTTTCCTCTCCTCCAGGCTTTGCCACGGCTGCTGCTCGCACCAGCTCTTCACTGCCCCTGGGGAGACCAGCGCTGATGCCAGCCGTGAAGCAGCCGAGAGATCTTTATGGGTCAGCCAGCTCATCTTGGCACAGCTCTACTATCCCGAACGCAAGGCGTAACCTTGTGGGTGGAATTACACAAAGACTAATGCTGTGTACCTGGTCTTCAATAAATGTTGCAGATCTGCTGTAAGACTCCACAGGAAAACTCTGAGTTACACTACTCAAAAGCCACCAGACCCTAAGAGCATGGAAATAAAGTAGGGATGACTGTGAGAAGGACATTTTTATTGCTCCTCCACAAAACTATTTTTCATACATTTTCTTCCACATTCACATACCCCTATACCTACACAGATATTTTCTTTTTAAAAGATTAATGAGAAAATTCAAATTGAAAACTCGATTTTGCATATTAGAATGAGACACTGGGACTTCAGCCCTTCAAATACTGTTCTCTTCTCCAAAGTGTAAAATACACTAAATAAAGCAGAATAAACCGGGTTTGTAAGAACAACAAAAATCTGTTTCATGTCTAGCATCTTCTTAGCTGTCAGACTCACACTTCTGATCATCTTGTCCTTTTTCTTAAATACGTTGAAGAGAGTTTAGTTTAAGAGAGAGAGTGTCCTCTTCCATGGAGACAACAGAGGACAGAGACAGGGTTTTTTTCCCTGTACAGGAGAAGTTCCAATTCAGAGGGCAGTGTTCCTGACCCTACTGGGCCAGCAGGACAGCCAAAAAGCCCCTGCAGAGTAACCTGTGCTGCTGGTCTGCACAACCACCTGGAAGAGAAAGGACTCAAACCAAACTTCAGACAAACTTCTTGATCCTGCCACTGCCCTGGGCTGCTCATCCTTCACCGCATCCATTACATGGTCCCTGCAACATCCCATCCTCTGGGAGCACAAAACTGAGGCAAAGAAGAGCCACGTTAAGAGGATAACCTTCTATCTTCCTCCTCAGTGTGGTGATGCAAGCCTTGACCCCTGGACATCAGCCCCAGAGCCTGCAGGAGGCTTGGACAAGCTTTTTGCAAGGGGAGAAGAAGACCTACGCTTTAAAAGGGTGAGGAATTAGTCTGATTTCTTCTATCTCGAGGACCACATTTCCTTCCCTTTCCTCAGCCTGACAGACCAGCCAGTCCCCAGTGGATTCCTCCTCAGCTAATACCTTCCATTCGTCTTTCAAACCAGGTCAGCAATTCTCTTAATTGTTCTCCCCCTTATTTTCTGTCAGAGCCAAAGAAGAAAAAACATTTTACAAGTCTCTCCATCAATCCTCTCCAGTGCTCCAAATCCAGCTAAAAAGCTGCAGAAATCTTCACCTGCCATTTCATTGCATATCACTTGGCAAGTACTGAAAAGCCAATAAACGTCATCAGGTTATCTCCAGCTGCACACCAGGACAAGGTAGAAAAGGCTGTGAAAGCCACAGCGTCTCCCGAGCTAGATAGCAGAAGACAGGAGCAACATCTAAGGGACTCCATCGTGCCTCTCATCCTCTTACGAAGACTCAGAGGGGACACCCTGGTTGATGCCTAGGTCTGATGGTAGGTCTGATGCCTAGCTCAGAGACGACGGAGTGTCCTGCAATATACAGGTGGGAGCTGAAAGACTTTGTTAGGCAGGGGTAGACATGAAGACCACTTGTTTGCAGGTCAGGACAGGACACACAGAAGTCATCAGTCCATTTGCATGGACTGCACATCATATACATTATCGTGACTAAAAAATGCCCCAGGTTCTGCAGTGAAACTGTAGGAGACATAACAGCATTCAATTCAGCAACAGGCATTTAAAATTTCGTGCTTAGCGGCCTGCATGAATTTCACAGACTACCTTACTGCTTTCACTCTGTTTTTCAGACTTTTATCAAGAGCCAAGCCACTCCTTTACAATACCCAGGCTCCTCAGATATCCACTTCAGAACACCAAAACCTGGGGGAAAGTCTGCCCGCAGTCTAAAAGATACTTTTGAGCTCCAGACACCCTCCTTTCAAGTGCACAAAACTTCAAAGTGAAGTATTAGCAATTCCAGTCTTTTGCACTGCTTACTTTTGTGATACAAACACTTGGCGCCCTATAATCCCTAATCAACCTAGAAAATAAATGACTGATAAACCAATCTGCTTGTAACCCCATTAACAGATTCTGGCTTCAGTATCAACAGGGTAATTTGCTGAGACTATTTTTAATCCCGACTGCTAAACCATTAATCCCACAATTTCCACATAGTATTTCCACACACACCCCCCTCTAAATTTACTGAAGGTTACCAACAATTTTGCAACTCATTAAAGAGCAGATAAATAAATAACATTTGCAAATATACACCTCCTGGCACCGGAGAACTGAGAGACTCCGATTACTCAGTTGATCCTGTTAAAGCCATTACTTTCTAATTGGAAAGAGTCATTCAGAAGCAAAGCTGTGTGTCTGGCATGTCACTTGACACCTGGTATGTACCGTTCATGATAAGATGAACTCTCCAATATGCTTGCCACAACGAGAAGAAGTGGGTTATTTCATCGTACCACCGACAGTCACAGCTCCCTCTACTAAAATCTGTCCAAATTTAATGGGACCAGAGTTATCAACATAAATTGTCATGTTTTCTCAAACTGGCATTAAAACATTCTCCAAGTATCGTTATTAATGTCAATATAAATTATGCATTGAAGATCACAGCATTCATTACAGAGGTAAAATTTATCTGGGGGCAAAGAAAAAAAAGAGACAACTGGAGCAAATCTAATTAAAGAAAGTATTTATAGATTTCGTACAGCTTTTCTCAGTAGCGATGAAAACAATTCTCTAAAATGGTCTTAAAATAAGCATTCACAGAGCCATTAAAAACACTACCAAGGAAGTATTGTGTTAATCAGCTAAAGGTAGAGTTATACACAGGGTGCTGCAGAGGGGCTGACGTGATAATACACAAGATGGGTAGTTTATTCAAGGATGTATCAACGTGCTAGCACAACAATCTGGAAGACAGACCCTTAGTTTCACGTAAACAGCTACACAGAGAAGGAAAAGCTGTACTTAGCGTTGGAAGGGTGGTGTTTAACGCTCCTTTCAACTTCTATAAATTACAATGTCAGCCATTCCTAATTGGTATACATTAGTATTCAAACACCACGTTGAAATTAGAAGCTTAGCAGTTTTTCGGTACACTTACAGACACTTCATAGAAACACGTGAATAACCTTGTTGAAATATTTTTTGTATTCCAAGGTTAAAAGAAACCGACTTTAAGAGACAGATGGTGAGCAACTGGTACCTCACCGAGAAGTGCCACCGACTTTTGGAAGTTCTCACGCGACGCACCGTACGGGGCAAACTCCTATTTACTGCGCCCCTCGGGACTTCCGAGAAGAGCCCCATCTCCTGAAACCCTCAAGATATGCATAGCTAGGATGGCACAGGGGAAAGCAAGCCTGGAAATACAACTCCCAGGGGCTCCAAATCCAAAGGCAAAATAAGAGACCTTATTTCCCTAATTGCAGAGTTTAAATCAATCCCTAAGCTGCCTGATTCATGGTTTTATCATAGTTGTGGCTGCCAGTACTGGTAACCA
>KZ505771.1:328239-359724 GCA_002844005.1 Limosa lapponica baueri | reverse complement strand
CAAAACCCCACCACCGCTCCTATGTCTGAAAAGTTCAATTCTTGTTTTCCTGCGTGTTTGCGAAGCTCGGTTTAATCACGCCAAATATGTGTGCCATAGGCGAGGGGAGTATGTTTAGTCTATGGCTGGGAAGCCTAATTTAATCTGCTAAAGCTGGGTACTAGACATCAAGGGTGTGGAGCCTGGTTTTTTTTTTTTCCCCCTCTTTCTTTCTTTGTCTCGTAATGTGCGATGACGTAGAATTGACACGGAGGACTTTTGACGGAGGATCGGTGTTATCTCGACGCTCCGGAGCTCTCTGGGTCGCCGCCCCCCTGCCCCGCTCCGGGCACCCCGGCTCCGAGCCCCCCCCGCCGGGGCTGTATCTCCCCCCGCTTCCCGGCCCGGTCCCGGCGCACCGGCCCCGCTCCTGCTTCCCTCCATCACTTGGGTCTCAAACCGCCCCGGCACCGCTGGCAAAAAGAAGGAAACAAAATGGGGAGGGGGTAGGAGGCTTTAAATCCTGCCCTTTCCAGTGCTTATTACCAAAAAACCCTCGGAATAAAAGAAAGGGGCGGGGGTGAGGGGGGGGGGTGTCAGCGAGCGAGAGGGAAAGTTGGTAATGAAGGATACACGAATCATAAAATGTAAGCTATGTGTGATTAATGATCTGCACTAATTTGAATAGCAGGCGTGTTAAAGGTCATTGACAATTGTTGCTGCTTTCAGCATGAATGCCTGAGTGGGATGTATTTGGGACAATCAAATTTAGTTCTAATTCACAGAAAAAAAATTATCAGACATGCATAGCAGCTGGTCAAAATATAGAGAGGACACGCTTTAAAAATTGTGTTTTGCCCGTCCTTCAAAGGCATTAAGGTAGTGTTTTTAAATGCCTTGATAGTAAATAATGTATCTGGAATGTCTGGATTTTGTTCCTTATGCATCAGCATCTTTCCTGCACACTTTTCAATTGCAAGCCAAATTGTGTTCCCAGTTACTCCAGACTCGCGGTGTTTTGTGGTGATTCCAGGTTCATGGATGCTGGTTTTACCTGCGAGTGGACCCGAGCAGACGTCACCTCTCTAAGCCTGAAGAATTCATCCCCGGCGCACGCCTGTAACACAAGAGTGTAGATTCTCTAATCACAGTTTATATAGTAGTTTAGCATTTCTTTACACAAAGAGTAAGAAATCCATTATAAATCAGCATTCCTGGGCGGTATTTAGAACTACAGTATTAAGCTAATAATTTCCATATGGTGAAAATTGACAAGTCAGAGCAATGAAAGGTGCATGAGACTTCCCATCTCCTCTACGTAAAAATGTGATTTTTACGACCTACTCCTTTTCTTTCAGAGTCTGTATAGGTTCTCTTCCTTAGACAGTAAAATGTGAGAATACACAACACAGTGTTTGCTCTATTACTTGACAGAGTAATGCTTAAAGTGCTTAATATTTTCCATATTTGCTTCCATAGGGCCCAGTCTGGCACTCCTTGTTCCCGTAAAAAAATAGGATACTGAGCCTATGGGGGCGAAAGGACTGGAGAACCCATCTCCAGCTTAGTAAGTGAGGGGTATTCCACTTTAATGGAAAGGCAATTAAAAATTCAGAAGATGCAGAGACTTTAAAAACAATCAAGCGGTATATTAATTTCACGGAAAGTCACTAGCAGAGTTCCTCTGTCCATGTAATTTTAAATAGGAGATTTTCTCACATTTCTTCTGCTGAGTCCAGCACTTCTGGGTTTTAAAAGCAAAACTGGAACACTGTAAGAATTTGTAGAGACTCAAAAGATATGCAAAATGTATTTGCATAATATCGTCGATGTCGTTAGAAATTTCAGGTAGAGAAGATATTCTTAATTTTCAAATCATTAGTAATGTACCATTACCATGGATGATTAATCTGTTTGCAGACACTGTTTACCCATTTTATCTTTGCCAGAAATCTTCCAGGAGATGTGCTCCCGTTTCAAATTCTTTAAATTACAGTATTTTGTATGAGAATGTCAGTGATATTAATGGCTCAATACGTGTTTTGCTATTTATAGACTCGCATGTATAATAATTCTGGCTAATGAAATACTTGGAGCAGGAAAACATTTATTTACTTTTGCTACGGTCTAATAAATTATTTGTTCAACATTTGGGACCAGGCTTTCTCAAGTTAAGGAAAATGGCATTTTGATGAAAATCTGTGCAATGACTTGTCTGCATAACTTAGCCTTAGGAATGATTGGTGGAAGTTTAGATAAGAAAAGGTTCCCGAGAAACACCATCGTCTAATAGCAAGGAAAAGAGGCCGTCTCTCTAAAAGCAAAGCTGAAAGCATATATAAATACTTCAAGTTGGGCAAAACAAGCCAAGTTGGGATTACATTTTATGTATATGTGTGTGTGTGTGCATGTGTGTGTGCGTATATGTGTCACATACACAGATATATTCGGTAAAATGTAATCTAGAGGAGTCAGTTGCTTCAGCTTTTGCTGTATGTTTGCTCAGTTATACAGGTTTTGTGCCGATGAAAATTTTTCGTTGTTACGAATCTATCTGAAATTTAGAGAATGTCTCTAGGTGATGCTAATCCAAGATGAATTTAGGCCCTTGATCTTTTTTAAGGAATCTGTTTCTCCATCTCAGGACTCAGACTAGCATTTTCCTTGGGGTCTCCCATCATATCTGTCTCCCAATGACCCTTTCTAAACACAGCCCCGAGTTTTATAGTTAGTTCTCCAGTTCTGCCAATAAAACGATATATATCTATTTTAATCCAAACCAGAGATTTTGCTTTCAAAGTGTGCTTGGGTCAGAACAAAAGAGCACGCAAAGCCTGACGACAAATAATCTTGTAGTGGGCTTTAGGTTCTAAACCAGACTTTTTCTTGGTATGTTTGGAAAGGGAAAAAGCATGCGCAGAAGTTACAAACTGGAAGGCGCGGGTGGCTGTAATACCCATATACATCTGCAGATCACTGCACAGAAACATTCCCAGTGATGCTTTTTAACAAGAAACTAGCATTTCTGACTCCAATTAAAATGGGCCATTCTACCACTGGTGCGCTTTCAGAGTTCATGTGGGTGGCACAAATTTCACTCTGAAACAAAATGGTTTCAATCAATACCGAGCGTACGCTCTTTGATAAAACACATCGACTTCTCATGTGCACCACAAAAATCTTTCTCTCTTCTTTAATCGTGCCTCGGTAGCTGTGCTGCTTCCAAAGTTTGTACGATGAGAACGCACCACGATCCAGCAGAGTTTTGCACGCCGGGGGTACTCTGGGTCTGTGTGGGTGGAGGTGAAGCTCTTGTGCCCCATTAATTTAGTCGGGCATAAATCTAGCAAACGGATTTGAAAACAGTTTTCCATTCAGAGAGCTGCATGCATTTCGGGATCTGAAGAATCTATTAACATGTAACCACAATAAGCGACTTGGGCATATCTGATGACAAATTGTATGGGGCGTCAGGATGTGGTCATATCCTCTTTACCTTCTACTCAAACGAGTTGTCCCCTTGCTATTAATGGAATTGCTTTAATGATAAAAGATGGTCGCTTTTTGTCTCCATCGTCTCATTTATGGCATGTAATGAACTTTTCCTTATGGCAGAAATAATCCGGAGACTTTTCTTGAAAAATCAACATTTTTAACTCTAATGTCTTTCATATTTGCCCCTACCGTCAACACAGTTGCTAGGATATAGCCTGATTTTGATTTTTGTGCTTTGATCCTCTCAAAGCCACGTTTTTTTTACATCGCGTTTTTCAACGTCGTTTTTACAATGACACTGAGGAAGAGAGCAGAAAAAGTTCATATTGCAAAGTAAGGACAGCCTCAGTGTACGTGGTTATTTTAGCTTCATGCTAAATGCTGTATACAGTACCAACTTTTCCAGCCCTGGCAATCAGATTTTCTCACCCATATGTAATTTTATAAACTACATCACGGCTTCACAGCAGGTAGGGAGCCCACAAACCTGTTCTTAATTTCAGCCTGACTGAAAGAATCTCAGCAGCAGCTGGTTTCAGAATAGCTGATACAGACTTCCACAGATGTGGCCCATAATAGGTTCAGAAATAAAAAAGAACTAGGCCACAACGTAGAATTAATTTCCAGGAAGACAAATTCAATAAGGATGGCACTTTTAAGAGATTTTTATTTTTTTTGTTAAGAGATCTTTGGGAGGGCATATTTCTGTGGCCTGGGTTTTTTCATGCTGTCTACCGATCGTAATAGTGCAGTATGCGGATTTTCTGGCAGGCTGGACCTGGCTCTTAGCGGGCTGCTCTCTCTCGAAGCAAAGAAACGGGCTATTTCTGAGTTTGTTTCGCCTCCCCTCCCCCTCGCCCTTCTTATGTTCCTCCAAGCATAACTGATAGTGCTGGAGTGCTTGTGCGCTTTTCCAACTGGACCAGACAAAGAGGTACAATAGCTAAAAATGACCTCTGATGAGACGGCGGATGCGCTGCTCGGTACAACTGGGGAAACTGGTTGCCAGCTCTAAAATGACGTGTTATTTGGTGATGTTTCACAAGCTTGAAATAAAGGAATACAGGAAAAAATAGTTTCACAAATGTTCATTTCTGGAGTTCAGTGAGGGGAAAGCTTTGAACAGTCGCTGTAACACCATGGTATGTGCATCGATGTACTATCATCTTCTGCTGAGTAAAAAATATCTCAAAAGTAAGAGTGGAACAAAACGGTGACTTGTTCTCACTAACAAAATTTCCCTTGACATTCTGTGCAGTGGTCTAAGTGTTTGAATAATCTTGGTTTATATGGTCTTTCAGCTCAGGCATGCGAGGAAAAAGGAATTTCAAAAAGAGAATATTTTACCTGACGTGTACTGTTTTAAGGCTTCAGTAATTAGAGAACTGCAAAGGTCAAAATAGCCATCAATATCATGAGCAACAGAGTAGAAGTAACATGTTTAAGAGGAAGTTCATTGGTTGGCTGTAACATAATATGCCGTAAGCACTAGGATGTGGATCTGCAATGATGAGCAGCCGAAGAAACAGCAAAACTTAGCCAGCGTCAGATATTTATTTTGCTGAAAGCATGCGAGAACTTGCAAATAAGAAATAGACATGCTTTCAAGTCTAAATCCCAGATTTTATTACCTCTCTGAAGAGATGCTGCAACCTATACTGAGGTCCATCTGCACAGATCCATTCACAGGCTGGAGAAAAAGTTTGCCAGTGCTTTCTAACCTTGCAGTGAGCCAGACAAAAACACGGGACTCAGAAGCTCCCAAACCCTTTTTTTCCACCTTCTGGACCTCATTCAAATCAGAAACGTGTGGCATTAGCCTATTTTTAGTGTAATACTGCTCACCTCTTAAAGTCAAATCATGAAATACTAGATCGGAGCGGGTAGCTGAGACGATATTGTGTATCTGCTACTCCAAAAACTGTGCCTTCCAGCCTGTATTTCTGAGCTAGCATAAACTAAAAATGACTAAAAGTACAATGATTACATCTGAGGGTTCAGTAGTTTACAACAGTATAAGCCGTAATAAAGATGTACAATTCTGGGGGAAATTATTTTGAGAATGGGAACTCTTCCAAAATCTTCCCGCTATTTCTTTCATTGCTGATAGACCATTTTTCTTCCCTGTACAATTTTATGCCAAATTGGCTACTTTTCTAATTTCCCCATAAATCACGCAAAATTCATGACTCCTTTTTCCACATTTGGACCCACAAATCACCCGAGTGGATTTGTTCTACTGAGAGAAGGAGGCTGAAACAAACACCCAGGATCATTAGCATAAACTTATCTGCATAAAATTATCCTAACTTTTAACAAAAAATTGCAGAAGGCTTCTAGTTTGTTGCTTCCATTGGGTTTGAAAGACAGAAGTGAGTTAGGGAAGTCGGTCCGCTACAGACTTTGTGAGGCATTTGCCTTTTTCCTCTGTTAAACTCCAAAGCTAATAAACCCGGAGCATTCAGTAACAAGTGAGGCACTCATGTCAACAAAGGCCTTACTTAGAGACGGCGAGGTTTTGAGAAACTTCTGTGGCGAGGATTTGAAGATATTTTAGTCATATGCACTGTACTTTGAACATGCACTTTTGCTTCTCTGTTTCCTACAGTATAATCCCCTTTGCTTCCCCCCCCCCCGCCCCGTGTTTTAAAAGGAGCACAGAAAAGGCTGAGTGTTAAACTACACTATTCAATTGTCCAGTAAGTACACAAATTCTGTTCAAATCGGAACAAACTTTCAAGCAGACAGAAAGGGGTATTTGGATTTCTATTTTATCCCGGAAACCCTGCTGAACGCCAGTGTGGCAGGGAGTATAGCCATATCAGACCAACAAAAGGTTCCTAATGTAGTGAAGACCTCCTCCTCCCCCCTGCTCTCCGAGGAAGCCGGCTGGCATAGCTTTCGCTATCGGAATTGTTTGCAGAATAACCCAACTAAAGCAGCTCCCTACGTGGGTGCCTTGTTCAGGAATAAGCACCACTTTTATTCTAAAACACTTATCTCACTTTCTAAAGAGACGAACAAGCTATTTGGGAGATATTTCTTCATTTTGAATGTTCTTGTGGAGCAATACTTCATCTGTTTTTTTTTCCTTGTATTTACATTTTCGTTTGCTTCTCTGACAAAAGCTGTGATGTACTCACTCAATAAAGCAGTTATCACATATGCCAGCAACTCTTAGATTCCTTCTGCTCTGCAAAAGATTCCCGAGTATCGTTTTTATTGCAAAGGATCCCATTAATATCAATGGTGCAAGAATCCTGTTCACTCCTAGGGGCTTTATATAATAAAAAGGTTATGCTTAATAAAGTCAAATGCGGTAGATCTGCTCTTCACATCACTAGTACGACAATGCTCTTGTAATACAAGATGTACCACTAGTCATACTTTTATTGCTATGAAGTATGTTGCCATGTAATGTCCCACATATTTTTCCCTACGACATTAGAACATTTCATGCCAGATCCCTCTATCATCTAAGGAGTCCAGGATCCTATTTATTTTGTGGGACTTGGTGTAATAAAAATAATACATTGCAAAATAAGTGTGCTAGCAAAGCTGCCAAAAATTCTCGCAGAATGATGCTGTCGGTACTGTCCAAGCCAATGTTTTGTCTCTCCGGAGAAGACGGATGTGTATGAGTGTGTACTGGCAACTCCATTTGGTGTGCCTGCATAGTCACTAAAGCTAAATTGTTTGTTTGTTTGTTTGTTTGTTTGTTTTACAGAATTAAAGAGAGTTGTGTTCACCATTTGGTGCTTAACTCCCTGAAGGGTCCGCTAGGTAGAACTGACCTAACACACTTCTGTAGTCTGTAGGAGAGACAGCATAAATGGGAAGAAGAGGTCAAGGGTCTGTGAAGAAAGGCCAGGAGCCCTCTGGCAGCGCTCTCTCGCCGTGTAACCCCAAGCACCGTTATGGTGGTCCCAGTGCCAAATCCATGCGAGGTCAGCGACTGGAAGCTGGTGTGAACAGCTGAACATGAACCCCTGCTCCCCCCGCTGCCCTCAGCTGCAAGAACCAGTGTCAGGGTTTTAACCCCAGCCAGCAACTAGGACCATGCAGCTGCTCGGTCACTCCCACCCCCCCTGCCCGGTAGGGTAGGGAGAAGAGGGAGAAAAGGAGGGGAAAGGAAAAAAAAAACCTTGTGGGCTGACATAAAGACAGTTTAATAGAACAGTAATGGAAGAGGAAAAAAAACCCATATATGTAGATATAATAATAATAACAACAACAATAGTAATGATAATAATAATGGTAAGAGAATATACGAAATAAAGTGATACAACACAAGTCGCTCTCACCACCCAATGATCCATTGTCCAGCCCGTCCTGAGCAGTGATCATGGATTCCTGCCCCCTGGCCAATCCCCATTTATACACTGAGCATGATATTCCTTTGGCCAGCTTGTTCTGTCTGTAGTCCATCTCAGCTTCTATGGGAAGCTGAAAAAGTCCTTGACCCATGTAAACATCACTTAGCAATAACTAAAACAAGATGTGTTATCAGCATTATTCCCCTACTAAATCCAAAATACAGCAGCTGCTAAAAAGAAAATTAACTCTATCCCAGCTGAAACCAGGACAACTGTAGATGGGCAGCTGGTGAGTTCTCAACCAGGAGATGAGGAGTTGCTCTGCCGCGCGTCTACAGGACAAAACTGGCTGGTTTTGCAGACCCCTGCCCACCGCCCGGCTGAACATCTGCTCCTGAAGCCTGCTCTGTTCCCACCTCTGCCTCTTGGAGGAGACTACATGGCAGAGCGTTAACAGTACCTCAGCACACTCTTAATTTCAGTGTAACCCCTTCCAACTGAATGAAAGTGAGCACAAGTGCTTCTGCAAGGAATATGTAACCACATTAGCTTTACTTTCAAGAGTTGTCTACTCAGAGTCCACACCACTCTGCTGTAGGGCAGGCATAATAGCCATAATCTGGTTATAAAAAAAAAGTGCTGGTGAATGGGATATTTGCATGAATGACCTCATTTTTCACTTGCTCCCTAGAACATTTTTAAAAGGAAGTATTTGTTTGGTTGGTAGCCAAGTGTTTTCTCCTTAACTACCAAATGTGTTTAGTCCATATTAAGGGTAAAATTCTCTCCAAAGAGAGAATTTCTCTCTCACTGGTGATTTCCAGACCCTGTAAGATTTGCACGCAAGAGACTGACGGCAACATTCTTATTGAATCATTTCCCACCATATTTCAAAAAAATGTGGTTTTCCAGATCCTTCTGACTTCCAAATGTAAAGTGGAAAATGTCCAAAAAAGGCATTACTTCATCTAATGCTGTTTATTTAGCACACATACAATTCTACTGTCCTCCTGCTTTATCAAAAGCAAGGGGATGTGTGACTAGTTTATATAACCTAAAGTTTCTGCTTATCTGGACTCGCATAAGTGCATTCAGCAGCTTCCTCAGATGTACAGTTAATGGGAAATTCCGTGAGTTTTACACTTAAACTTAATCAGAGATATGAATGGAAGAATGTAACCATCAAAGCTATTGCAGAGTCCTCCACTCCCTGACCTTTGGGCCCATAAACCCATGAATGAGTTACATTCATCCACATACTAGCGCATTTTTTTCATCTTTAATGCAAAACGGGTTTTTAGAACTCCAACTATTAATCTAAGTTGAATTTCTCTCGAGCTGCCCACGAGTAAATACTCAGTCTTTACCAAGGGTTTGTAAGACTTGTGCTCTTTTCACCCCGTGCAGCTTGGGGAGGCCCGGTCAAAGAGCCCAATGCCCAGCAGATGAAGAAGGAGAGAGAAAGGACTGTGCCACTTGGCAAAGCTGAGGTGCCTGGTCTGGATCCCAGCTGATTACTGGCTGGCTGCAGCTGCATCTGTGCCTACCTGCCTACGGGAGGGCCACGCACCACGTCCCCCTCTCCCCGGGCATCACCTGCAGCCTGCCGCAGCGTGGGATGCAGGAATAGAGCATTTCTCCCCTGCTTGCAAGGCGCTGGGCTGGGTCTGACCCCTGTTGCAGCTGCAAGTACTGGGGCTGGGTGGGACACCCCACTCACTCGCTTAATCAGTCAGTTTTGCTCTCTGAGGCTCACTTTTTGTAGCTGCAAAATGGGTCAGTACTTTTAGAGAGATGCGCTCACTGCTGCTCTAACGAAATACTCTGAGACCTTTGCTGACCCCAGCAAAGCAAGCTGCAGCACAAACCATGCCTGGTACCTGTGCTTGGAATTGTGGTTTTGGCATTTTTACTGAACACAACACATAGCAAGGGTTATATCCATTCAGCAATCTCTGCCGACGCGTTTTTTACACCTTGCTTGAGTTGGCTGTGCAACTAGAGAGGGGCTGTCACAGAGCTAAAAGAATAGAGTTTGTATAGGACACAAAGTCTGTACCAAAGACAAGGCAGAGAAAAAAATCACGGTCTAATGGCAATCCAGCATGGGTTTTCTGTTAGTACTCCAGGATGGTAGATCAGGAAAGCGTAAGTTGAGAAGTGCCCACTCAGATAAAGACCTTCGAGATAAAAATAGCCCCATCAATACAAACTGAATAGGAACCAAATGATTCAATGGACCGATTGAATTATACTTAGCAGCTTTTTCAGTGAAAAGTAAAACTTTTGTTTGTGTTCAGATTTGGGGAGTGAATAAAAAGTGCCTGAAAGTAAAGGAAAAAAAAAGAAAAAAAGAAAGATATTCCTCAGCCCAGATTGATAGAATTTAATTTTGTTATCTAAAAAAACCAAGAAAGCGTACCCTCCAGACACACCTGTGTGCCAAGTTTCAATCTGATGCAATTTGATACAGGTGAGATATTAAACCCCAAAGACCAAGTTAACAATGGAAACAGTGACAGACTGTTAACAGTAGTAAGGGGTAGGAGCTGCCATTATAATAGTAAGTTATACGTTTTTCACAGCATAGTGGGACAGCTGATAAACCCTGAACCTGCCTGCTGGCTGCCTTTAATTTGCCTGTAGTTTGTTCAGGCAGCTCGACTCTAGGAGTGACCTTCTATTTACTCATTAATTCTGCGAGTCACTTCATCGGGAATTAGAGCAGTAAAGCAACTAGAGTATTTTTAATATCAAGAGCATTTTGCCTGGTTTCTTCATTGTCTTTGTAATTTAAATATCCTGTTGTGTAAGCCTAAAGGCAGGAAGTGAGCTATACAAACCCTTACAATAACAGTATTAGGTTGCAGATAAGCCCATGTGCTCAGTGGTGTCGGGTATTTTTTTTTTCCCGGGGTAATATAACTTTTGCAAATGCTAGAAGAGCATTTAAAATCTTTCAAAATAAGCTTTGTCTGTTATGCGCAAAAAATACTCTCCCAGTAATAAGAACTGACTTTGGCCCGTAATGCCAGGCTTTAATTATTTAGCTTCATGCTGTATTTGTGTTTCTGCCGTGAAACCCAAACCTTTTCAGCAGGCAGAGACGGGGTGGTGGGGTAGGTGCCTACTTATCCTCTCTCTCATTCTTTTCCCTCCAACTCAGCACTGTTTTAATGCAAATCAAGCCCTTGGTGCGTACATAGCCTGCACAGATATCCTTACACTTCACGCACCTGGCAGGCAGCTTTTCCTGCTGAGGCTGCTGCTGAACTGGATCGTTTCCCCCCATGGTGATTACACTTGGCTCTCTGCAATAAAAGACAACAAGAAGAACTCTACAGGTGATAAGCACAAGCCTTTTTTTTTTTTTTTTTTTTTTTAGATATCTACCTAGATTTATAAGCCTAAAGAAGAAAGTTCTGCTAATGGTAATATTTAGAATTTCTCCAATGAATCAAATCATTTTTGCAAGCCATATACATAACTGGCGTTTCAAACCATAAGCAATTCATGTAACCTACCAGTCCTGCATTTAGCAAAAGTAGGACATGATTTCTGAATCTATTCTCCTTTAATAAGATTATAATCCTGACTATCCTGTTCTTACTGAAGTCAGAGGTAGGGCTGCTGCCGAGCAGCCCACAAGGACTAGGCTTGTGCGCTTGTATAACTGATCCTGAATTACATACAGTGACTATCTAAAGGTGATAATCTTGGATGTGGCAAAACGTTTGATCTTCGCATATATTTGCACCAGCACATTTGCATCCACATGGCACATAACGCGTTCGTATCATGTGCATGGCATTATGTGTGTCGAGGTTTAACCCCAGCCAGCAACTAAGCACCACGCAGCTGCTCGCTCACTCTCCCCGGGTGGGAAGGGGGAGAGAACTGGAAGGGCAGAAGTGAGAAAACTCATGGGTTGAGATAAAGACAGTTTAATAAGTAAAGCAAAAGCCATGCACACAAGCAAAGCAAAATGAGGAATTCATTCAGTGCTTCCCATGGGCAGGCAGGTGTTCAGCCACCTCCAGGAAAGCAGGGCTCCATCACACATAATAGTTACTTAGGAAGACAAAATGCCATAACTCCAAACATCCCTTCCCTGCCGCCTTTTTCCCCCAGTTTTATATGCTGAGCATGACGCCATATGGTATAGAATATCCCTTTGGTCAGTTGAGGTCAGCTGTCCTGTCTGTGTCCCCTCCCAGCTCCTTGTGCCCCCCCAGCCCACTCACTGGTGGGTCACTATGAGGAGCAGAAAAGGCCTTGACTCTGTGTAAGCGCTGCTCAGTGATACCCAAAACATCCCTGTGTTATCAACACTGTTTCTAGCACAAATCCAAAACATAGCCCCATAATAGCTATTATGAAGAAAATTAACTCTACCCCAGCCAAAACCAGCACAACATGTGATGAGATTATTACGTTTGTTTATATGTGCAGTCTGAAAAGGAAAAGATGTCTGACACTTTACTTTTAAAGCCAGTCTTAACAGACAGCTACATTTTATCAGAGTTTAGACATTTCTGCTGTCATTTGCATGCAGTGTCTGATTCAAATTCTAATGAAAATTTCAGCCCAAACCTTTCAGCTGTTTGTGAGAGTGAGGTTAACAGAAACCAGGTTGATTTGCCCATCTTGAAACATTCTAGATCTTCTCTGGGAATTGTTCTAGCACCTCCGCAATTTGAAGCGAGAGTCTGAAATATCTGAAGAGGCTCCCCGTGCTAGGGCTTTGCCTTTTGCTATTCTCGTTATACATTTGGCTGTGTTATAAGTCTGTGAAAAATCACAGTTTGTACATGCTCCATCACTACCTCTTCAATTGGAGTTGCTAAATTCTAAGAAGATTCTGCTGTAACTGAGGATGCTCAGGTTTCTCACAGCTGGTAGCGCCGACTGAATCACATATGTCACGTCCTCAGTTATAGCCTAGTGTCCTCACTATTCCATGCCCGAATATATTATTCTAGGATAGATTACAGGGGCAAAGCCAAAATTTCACTATACTGAGAACTCAGAGCAGTAAGGTTGGGATGAATTCCAACAGCAACTGCTAAGAGGGAGGTGAATTAATTTATGATGATGAAGCGTTCAAATATTGCCGAACTGGTCACGACAGAAAATCTCATGAGGAATTTAATCATTCCTTTTTCAGCGAAGCGTTTGAATAGCATACAGTAAATAAGGCATGGGATAACAAACTGCTTTGAAGGTAACAAATATGGAATTGCTGCTAATTCCTGAAACTTAAATGATGCTTTGCAATAAAATCAGAATGTGGCTGTGCAATTAAGGACGATACCATAAAGCACACGTATAAGGGGCTGAGTGAACAGACATCCTCAGTGTTGGCATTTCCTAAATTATTTTGTCTACACGACTTAAGAACATAGTAAAGAACCTAGTTCCGCTAATGTCTATTTATACATTCACACATGCACATGCCTGTAGACAGCTTTCCTCCAGTTCAAAATAATCAAATATTGGTGTACCATGCAGTGGTGAATAGTTAATTGCATTTGACAGTATAAAAAAGGCAGGAATAGCTAATGCAAAGTTATCAGAGACAATGATTTACTAGATATTATGGTCAACCCACAGCATAGAGCTTTCAACTATCCCCCCAGAATATTGAAATCTGTGATAACCAGTAAAGTACGAAGTGAAGGGCTTTCTGGGGTTTCCATTCATGTCTCAGCCAGCTCTAAACAGAATGACCAGGGGGAACTATCTACAATAAACTTCTCTTTGTCTTCACCTCTTCCAGCTGCAGTAGGCGAAGAGCTCCATTTTCAGCTATGGAAATGAACCGTGATTTCATTTTTATGAGCTCTTATTTCAGTAGCCTACTTTGAATAATAAACAACTTTCAGATCGCAGAAGAAGACGTATAATTTTTAAGGCACATCCTGTTTCGAGGATTCCGGAATATAAACTACTTAAGAGAAAGAAATTGTAGAAATAAAAGCGAGATAACAGCTATGAAATTGCTCCTGGTACAGTGAGGTTGCCAGTCTTTATGCTGTCCTGCCCTTGTAATTATATATGTTGGGCCTGATTCCCTGACTTCATTCGAGACCCCTTTGGGGAAAATGGACGTAACATACTGGAGAATCATGTTCTTTTCCTAATATCTACTGGGGGCAGGGGGGGAGAGGGAAGGAGAGAGGCAGTCCAGTGTGGTGCTTAAAAGCCTCCCAAGAACTGCATCAAGTTTATGTGATTTCTTTTGGCTTGCTTAAAGGTGTACTATGGTACTGCTTGTGCAGCGTTGTTTCCTGATAGCTCATTTTAGCAGGTTTTAGCGTTAACTTCAACTTCTTAACAAGCCTACATACAGCATCCCATTTGATTTTGTTTTGCAAATGTCTGGAACTTTTCATGTGGAATTAGCAGATCTCAGTCTTCAAGACTAATGAACTCAGATAAAACTCAGCAGGATGTCCTGTTAGAAACTAATTTTTTTTGTACAAAGACAGCTCTTTGGTCCTCTTTTCTTGCATTACATTTGTGGTTTTGTCTCAGAGGCTCGTAAGCTATCAGCTCCCTTATTGATCTGCTCTAGAGTCACTTGAAAACATAATTTTGAAAGCAGCATTTCAGCACCTCTCCTTGTTTGATCTCTTTGCTTTGGCGAACTGTGGCACAGTTTTCCAAGCAGTAGGCTGAAAATCAATGTGGGGTTTTTTTTCATGGTTAATAATACATATTTTTAAAAATCTTTACATCTGCCTAATTGTATTTAAAATGCCTCTCTATATGTTACATTTTCTGCTTTATTAAAATCTGTCCTAGGATTCACATCCCTCCACTTTAATTTAGCTACAAATTGATTCTTAAAGTATCACATTTAATAGCCTTTGGGGTTTGATGCGCAAACTATTCTGACATCTATTCATAGGCCTTTATAATGGGACCCTCTCCAGTTTATCCCTTGAACTGTCAGGCTCTCTGGGAAATAATAGCTCCTGACAGTTGTAGAGTTAAAATATAGGATTAATGATCAGCTTTTAATGTGCAAATGGGGTATTCAGCTTTCCTCTTACCCATCTTATTTAATGCAAATTCACTGTTGAAACAGGTAGCATGAGCTGCTTCTCTCACTAAACATAGATTAATCTATCAGGGTAAATTCCTGAATCAAAATAGAAATTTAGATACACACCACAGAGTAAATACAGAACACTACATTTGTGCTGACTTATAACCTAGTATTTTCTCCCCTGCCAAGTCCATCATTTATTTTTAAGGTTTCAAAACCTTACTTTCACACAAAAATAAAAATAGCTGTGCATTGCAGCAACCAATTTATCCAGCAGGAAGGAGTCTGCCCTTCTCTATTAAATACAGCTGTAGAAAGCCCCATGGATTTCGATTTAATTGTTTCCAATAGGCCAAAACAATCTGCTACCTGCACTTAGTAAAAAAGTAAAAAATTAAAAAGAAAGGGATTTCTATAGTGAAGCAGGGAGCAGTTCACATGTTTTTATTAGGAGATTAATAACATATTTGTGATACTGGCCCTTAACAGTTGTATGGTAAATTTCGATTGCGGCATCCTATTAAAAAGCTGCCTACGTATACAAAATTAGACTATTTGTTTAGAAAATCTTATATACTCATGTAATTGGAAAATGCATTTTAAACTATGGTATAATAAGAAGCATTGGTCCGTTATGTTCTGCAGTGATAGGCAGCACTATGTCCGAGCAGCGGAACACAGGGAGACATTGGATTAAGGTGACATTTAGAGAACCTTGCACCTTTAGAGTATCTGGAAGAAAACGGATTTGAGGGTAAGTTAAATGAAAGTCAAAACATATAAAAATAAAATAAACACTTTGTCATTCAGAAAAATCTTTCACACTTAAGCCAGCCACACACCTGCCCGTGCCTAATAACCTCTGGCTTTCCCAAGAACATGAAACAGAAGGGTGTCCCTCAAAATATAAGACTTAATCCTTGCAGTGCTTGAGTGCCTTAAACTGCCAATAAACCAAAGAGTGAAGCCTGTTGTCTGCAATCGTTCCTTTGCAAGGAGTAACATCAGAGCTGGCGGCAAATAAAAGTACCCTGAGTGGTGAACGAAGAGGAGGAAGAGGAAGAATAGCAAGAGGAATGTGTGGTTCATCACATACATGCAACTTTGTGTCTTTTATTATTGCTTATATCTTTGCATACATGCTTTAACACACCAACAGGGAAGAATACAACTAACATTATTTGGGAAACCTGGTTCCAACAGCGTCTAAACGGCCTCCAGGGATTTCTTTTATTGTTTTGATAACAGTGTCAATTTACTTGGATACACCCGCCCCTCCCCGCTTCTAAGAATGCAAAGCAATCTATCATTAATGGCTCTTGAGAAACATAAGCTAAATTTAAATTAACCTCACAGACATTGTTTATAACATCCTTAGCTATTCTGTTCCTAATTTTCCACTGCCTTCTACCTCGTATTCACAGCTGTGCAAAGCAAGCCAAAACAGCAGTCAGGCAGCAGCGTTCTGCTGCCTTCGCATTGCTTTGGTGTAAATTAGGGACAGTTCAGCAGAGAATCAGTGGCTGCAGACATGCTGACGAATATATATATAATAACCACGGCAGGCAGCGGGTCACCAAATAGTCTAAAGCTGTGATCTAGCACTTGAAGGACCAGAGAATGCTCCAGCTGCCCTGTGCAATTTCTGGCCCTTGCCAGCAACTTGTTCCTCCCGGGTCCCTCCTGCGGTATTGCCCTGGTTGTGCAGTAGGCTGGATGGCAGACCTGATCCCCTGGAAAGAAAAAACATGCAGAAAAGATAAAATAGACAAACAGGAAATATAAGAATAAATGGTGATTTTCCCAGGGATTCAGCTCCCTCACCCATTTCACCACATGGTGGGACAAACCAATACAAGGCCAAGGACAACATGAAGCAGTGGCAGGGGAAGGGGGAGAGGTTGCTGGCAGCCTTCCTGAAAAGTTGTTCATCAAATTATGCCAGGAGAAACAGCAATGTTGTAAATCCTGGCCAGGGACCTGCTTTCCATGAGAGGCAGGGAGGTAATGTTAGAGCTATGGCTCAAACTTCATCCTTCTCATGCCTTGCTGCTGCTACATCTTCTGGGCTTCCTTGGACAGTGGGGGAGTGATGTTTTCCCAACCCAAGGTATTGTTTGTGCTGCAAGGCGTACACAGGGAGGCAGTTTGTACTCAGGCTTGGAGCTTTAATTTTCAACATCCCGCTGGTTTTGGTTTACACTGGCTCCAGAACCCCTTCAGCTTGCAAAATGGTCGTCACGTTCAGTGGAAGTTAAACGCACAGGTTCTAAATTATTTGATTGTTTTCTGTATTTTGAGAGAATTTTCTCTGGCGATATGTTTTTATATAGAGGGATGTGGTTTTTTAGACTTCCTGCAAAACCCTTTCAGAATTCACTTCAATGAAAAAATTAAATGAAAAATTAGACCTTGCATTTATCAGCTTTCATCAATAAAACTTCAAGTCACTAGTGGTTGATTTGATCTCAGAGATAGCTACTAAACCTTAATATTTCCTTTCCAACTTGCTTGTTGGGAATGTAAAAATACAGATCACAAATAGTGCAGCTCACAAGAAAACAAAAAAAGATTTTACTAATCCAGTGAGCAGAGATTAACTGATCTTAGAATTCAACTAATGAAGGGGAAAATCACTGCAAACCAGGGACTGCAATATATGTCAGAGGGCCAGTTTGGAGACTGGGGTGGGAAAAGGGGGGGCTCCAAGGAAGGAGGAGGCGCTGACGTCTCTGGAGACTCATCCGTTTGAAGTATCCCAGAGAACAGATCCAGCAAGGCTAGGAATCATGACCCTCTCCCAGCTGCCCCCATAATTCATCAGTGCACCAAGCACCGAAAAAGTGCCTATGAAGCAGAGGACGCTTAGTATTTCACTTTGTCCTCAATGCAGTTGTTGTGGTTAGTGTTTGGGGAAAAAAAGGGCTGGGCCTTTGAATTTGGGACACCTGCCTGGTAGCGCAGGCAGCAGCATGGACTAATGTGGGCACTGCATCTCAGCCAGACATGGGTTTGAAATCCCCACCCGTCCCACCCCTTTCCCCCAGAGCTTGCTGTTGCTGTTGCGGGGAAAAAAAAAAAAAGACCATTTCACATACCCACCTGGTTCAATGAAGCATTTTTTTTAACCCCAGCTGTTAGCCAAAAATGAAGTTAAGATTGAAATCACTTAGGAAACAGGTAACTAAACTTCTGTGGTTCAGGGGGGAGGATGACCCCAACCTCAGGCTCATGAAGCTCACCTCTGCCCTGATTTCACATGGCTAAGTGAACATGATGGAAGGGAAAGGTCTCTCGTAGCTCACAGACTTGTCCTGCGGCCATTCCATCGCCCAGCTTTTGTTTTGTTTTGTTTTGTATTGTTTGTATTTTCTGACCTTGCATAACTTTAAAATGGCCATGCATAATTTTTTGGCAGTTTCCATTTGGGGCAGAAACCCTTCTTGACAGGTTCAGCAAAGGCTGCAATTTAATAGATGCATTTCAAATTCTCTCAAACCAGGGTTTGAAATGCTCAGACACCAGTTTCAGCAACACAGCAGAGGATGTGCAAGCATGTGTTATTCATGTTTGTCTGCAGTTTTACTGCTGGTTTTTGTGCTTTTTGGATATAATTATGGGGTCAGATTCAGTCCCAGTCAGTGGTACCTTATGACGAGATAAACCCCCAAAGGGGACCTCTGAGGTGGGAAATCTGTTGGTAGAGGAATTTGCCCCAACCAGAACCAGCCATAACCCCTCTGTGGCTGATGGAGGACCTCCTGGGGATGGCAGCAGCCCCCGATGTTGGTTCTGCCGGCCGGAGGAGTTACAGGACGTGCTGACCCAGCACGTCCCCCACAGTCTCTGTTAGCGGTCATAAACTAAAGCAAATGCCTGCACTCACGCCAGTGGAAAGTCTGGAGGGGGAGGAGGACCCAGTGGGAACTTTATCTCTTTAGGGAGTGAATCCCACTGTGGTGCGGGGGGCTTGGTAGTGCCGGAGGGGAGATTGTGCGCTGGGTGCTGCCCACTCCTGCTCCCCTGCATGTGGCTCACAGGGTAATAAAAGCCTATTTGTTGCTGTAGCTGACAGCAAAAATATAACATAAGGGTAAACATATAAAAATGATGATAAAGAATAGCACAGGGGAAAACAAATGTAATAAAATCAGATGGGACAGTTCACAGGGCAACTGGATGTTTGTATTGTCCCAGGAAAGTGCGGTTCCGTGGAGCTGAAGGGAATCATTTGGTTTGTATTCTCACTTTTCCTAAAAGCTCAAGGTATAACACCAGCAACCTACAAGGAGACTGGGAAACAAACAAACAAACAAACAAACCACTCTGAGGCTTCCTTCTCTCCCCATCCCCTCCCCTGTTATATTTTAAAATAGGGAAAGGGGCAAAGGGCCAAAAGAGCAATCCTTGTAATTGCCAGCCAGTAAATCTAACTTCAATCCCTAGTGAAACAATGGCACAACTAGTTAAGGGGGTGGGGGAGAGAGGGCAGGGGGACAGAAAATAACGGGGTCATGAGCAATTAAAAGGTTTGGCTAAATCCAACCTTTGTTTTAATGTAATTTTAAATCAGCAGAATTGTATCTGGGTTAAATTTAACTGCCTAGTTGTTTGAATTTTCTTAAAAAGAAATAATGCCAAAGAAACTCAGCTCATCTGGTGAAATCAAAAGATGTAGTGGGAAAAATATGTTTTCTTCTTGCTTGCAACAGTTGTTAAACTTCAGCATGCAAAATCATATAGGAGAAAAAAATATCCTTTCTTAAAATTCTAGTATCCCTCTCAGTTCATCTAAACTGTGAAAAGGCTCATAATAAGATCCCCGTCCCTCCCTCAAAAGCATTCAAACTCTTTAGACCCAAGCAGGGGAAAACCAGGCTTGGCATTTTTGATACTACCAAGACTAAAAGAGATTGTTTAGTTTCCCTCTCCCCTCTGCTCCCCCCACTTTATAAATCAACACACATTTTCCGGATGAATTTACACTGTGTGCATGTGTATTTACAAAAGAAAGGGTCACAGATCCCATTTTTTTAAAGAAAGGAAACTTTTTAACATAATGTTTTAAAATTAGCCCGGACTAAACATTGCAAAGCAGAAATTGCTCCTCTTGCTCCTCTTGCCAGCCCCTGGCAAGACATCCAGGGAGAAGTTTCGAGACAGTTTAAACTGATTGAGCTACTGAGGGTCCTCCCTCTTCCCTGGGCCGTGCCACATGTTGCTGATGTGCAGATGTCCATTTAGCACCACTGCTTATCTGACCCCTTATTGAGCCAATTTAAACAAATAACCTTTTTTTTTTTTTTTTTTCTGGGTTAGTTTTCAGCTGGTTTGAGACTTTAAATTGAGTCACCTAGAGGTCAGGGAAGCACCAGGGCCAGCAAAAGGGCAGGGTCTGGGAATACGTCACCAAGTCCAAGGTGAGGATGGTGCAGTAGCACTCACCGAGACAGGGTCATCGCTCCCCATCATTGAACAGCATTTCTTGCACCAGCCAGCTTCAGTTTCTCCCCCTTTCACAGTTTATTTCAAACAATTTCACCTGGATTGGGAAATTAATCCAGCTAAAGATTATCCAAAATGGGCTATTTTTCAGCCAGATCTGTTCCCCAGTCCAGCTCACTGGGCCAGCGTAGCAGCAGTTTTTGAAGAGCGGAAGCAAGAGTGGGCAACCAGGGACAGGGATGCACTGCCCCCCCAAAAATACACTGCCTGGAAACGGATTGGTTTGTGAGGAAACAGTATTACTGCTCAGGAATTTTCTGTTTAAAATGGTCTGTATTGGGAAAAAAAAAAAAGAAGTTGATTTGAAAATCTGCTCTGTTTGTTGCAGACATGTTTGTTAATGAACTTCTAACCAAAGAGCTGGGTTTCAGCTCACTCTGTTCCCTCTCCAACCATTCACTGCTATGTGTTCCCAGCAGACAGTAATTATCAACCCTAAAGCCAACAAGAATGATGTCATTTTTAATTCATCAAATACCAGGTATCCCAGGGGTATCCTTCACCAGAAATGTAGCTGTTCTGAAACCAATTTTTGATTTTGGCTTTGGTGGAGGGGTGGTAACTTTGGGACTAAAAGCTTTTGAAAACTCAGAAGTCATCATAGAATAATGACTTTCTGACTGTCTCTGCAATAATTGGCTACCACCATGAGTAACAACTGACATTTCAGACTCTGGGTGACCCCTGGGTATTTTCTAGCTCTTTTTTTTTTTTTTCCTAACCAATAAGTTTCTGAATAACCGTGAGATACAAGAAGGTAAAGTATGCTGAAGACATCAGATTACCTATATGCCTGATGCTGTTATTTTAACCAAACTGTTCTGCATTAAGGCTGATTTTGTATGAGGATGCCATAAACACGTAACCTATTGCGCAATGTTGTTTTTAAGTCAGACAGCAAAATAGATGAGCTCACAATATGATGCAGAGAGCACATGTTAATTCTTGCATAGCCTTACTGGATTTATTCTAAGAAGTTACTGGGGCTTTCTGCAAATTTTGTTTAATAGCTTCAGTGGAAATAGTCAAGCTTTTATAATAATACTGCTGAACAAATCATGACTTTCCAATATCCAACCAAAGCCTGATTACACTCATTGAAATACTAATGTCAATATTTATTAGCTAATATTAAAATTACTGCCATCTCATTTTTGCAGTTAGTCAGAAAATCGTTATGTATCCCTTTTCAAAAACCATTGACTTTTCCTTAGCACAGAAAACTCTATTATCAGTCTTTATAAAATATTTATGGCTTTCCTTGACATTCTTATAATATCGCTAAGAGAACAATCAGCATTCCTTTTGCTGAAAATAAGACAAACCTTTTCTCCCTAAAAATTAATTAATGAACTAAGTGTAAATGAAACCAAACCAGAAAAGTAAAAAGCTACAGCTCATTCATCTGCTGTTTCCTTGTATTTTAGGAAAAATCAAAAAGCATCTCTGTTTTAACTACTTTATTACTATTATTTGGGAAAAAAAGAAAAAGGAAGCTGTCTTTAAGTGTCACTGAAGAGCAAATTATTATTCATTTCACACCTAAGAATATGGAGAGTGTTGTTAGGCTAAATGGAGGGGCTTTTTGCCGATTCACTGTTTTTTTCTGTGCCCTTGATTGTTTGTGCCACTGTTTCTTCATTGAGAATACGCCCCCTCTCTGAGGTCCGGGGCAGGGTTATTTTCAAAGAAGTGCTAAACCACCCATATTCCCATATTTTCATTAGAGGCTGCCAGAGCTCCATATGATCTGAATGACACGTCACCCTTTCGGTGCTGCTGTAGTTTTACTTGATGCCGATTTCCTCTCCTATAACTGTTTTAGAAAGCCTGGTGTGTCGACTTTCAGCTCCCCACTTGCGTTTTCACCTGTAATCGCTTGGTAAGGAGAGAAGATAAAAAGGGACACACACCCCCACACCCACTCCCCCCCCCACCCCAGTATCCCTGCAGGAGCCGTGTGTCAGCGATGCCCCTTGTTTACTTAGCAATTCTGCCTTTGTGCAAACTTTTTACATGCAATTGGCTTGTTGCACTTCTCTGTGTACTTAGCTGTATTGCCATGGCAATAGGAAAAACACGATGATGCAGATTTGGAGAGAAAGGAAGGAAAAAAGAGATAAAACACCACTGTCATCTCAAGGCTAGATGAGGTCGGAATTGGCTAATTTATCTGCGAAGTTAAGAGACATGCAATTTGAAAGATCAGAGAGGTTAAAAGGAGTCCTGAAGTGGAAAATTTCCAATTCATAAACATACAAAGATGTTCAACGTGTGGATCTGGATTTCCCTAAACTGGGTCAAATAAGTCAGTCTGCACTCAGATAGGACACCCGATAAAAATCCTTGACTAAGAAGTGGGGGATTTGGCTAGCACTTTTTAAAGCAGACATAGCATAAAAATTAAGATTCAGCTTTTGTCTTTGTATTTATATAATATATATATTTATATACACAGATATATAATTTTTCATTTTTCAAACATTATTTTTATATAAATTAGTTAAATAACCTATTGCTATTTATATTTAAAAAAGCTCATAAAATTAGATTTTTTTTTTTCTAAATTTCCAACTGTTCCTGTTATTTGTGTTTAAAAGTATTTTGGCTTAAGTACAATTTTGTCCATTGTATTCACAATTCCAACATCCCGATGTGTTGCTATTTCAATTCAAGCATCTAGAGAGATGGTGAGCCAGCCCAAATGGACAGCACGAGAGTTTCACCAGGGAGTTCAAAGGCTAATCTTGCAATCATTTACTCATGTGAATACTTTTTAGCATGTTACTCTTACAGAAATTGAATCTTTCAAATGCTTGCACACCTGAATAGTTTTATGCATCTGAGTAGTCTTCTCCTCTGAAACCACTGCCTTGTGTGAAATTAACCACATGCGGATGTGTTTCCAAGGATGAGGAGGTTCCCAGGATGATGATCCTGGGGGTTTAGCAGAATAAGCCTTATTGACCACTCTATGAATAAAGCATCGTGCATATGATCAGGCCATTAGCAATGTGCAAAAATTCCACAAGCAATACTGATGAAATGTAAATCTAAATTTTGAAGAAAATGCCGATTTGATTTTTAACAAGGAATTTTAACTTGAAAATATCTCTTTAAAAACTCACTGCAGCAAGATCAGTAAATATAAATAAAACATGTGAGGAATATTAATCTTAGTAAAATTGAAGAAGCACGCTGTCAATGACTGTCAGGCACAATATGAACTGACAGTTGCATGGCTTACAGTCTGACATCGGGATCGTTACCTGTCTGTTTCTCTATCAAAATACCTACAGGGAATAAGAGTTTGCAGATTGCAGGCATGGGTGGGAGTGGGGAAGGGGGAAGAGTGGTTAAAATGGAAGCTTAATGACAGCTGTGAAACATATGTATGCCACATATTCATTAGGATTAATCATCAGTCTTAACGAATGGCTTACGTCATTCATTATCATCGTTACTGGGGAAAAGCTTTAAAACAGCATCTACAGCTTTCAGATCCCACTCCTCCCTCAAATCAAACTCAAACCCAACATCCAAACCTTTTCTGGCTGCCACATATACAAAACCTATAGACGAAGGTTTAATTGTGGTCGTACATTATTACAATTGACAGAAAAGGGTCAGGGAGTAGCAGTGGATCCTCAGGTGAAAGGATGCTGCAGGCTTTTCTGCCCTCCTCTGTCAGTCAGTCCCCTGGCCAGCTGCCCACCCTCCCAGGATAACACAGAAACCCCTTGGGTCCATCGGCCTGACAGGCAGGAGAAATGACTCACGGACAGATACCTCTGTGACTCCAGTCTGCACTCCCAGGAGTCCATCCCTGCAACAGCCATCTTGGTGTAAGTTGATTTTTCACTGAAACTATAGTGTGAAAGGGTGACTGGGGTCATGGAGGGCACCAACCACATTCCCCCTGGGCTCCCGGGTGGTTAAAGTTTGTGTGACCATTTATGTGACCAGGGAAGAACTGCTGGGGAGATTTCTTTTCTTGGCAGTCCCTATCTACAAGTTTTACCACCAAACAACTTAACCCGCATCTACAAATCCTTGCTGAGGGTTAAGCACAATGGGCTGAGATTAATTAACACAGGACCACTGGAAAAGCTTGAAGAAGTGTGATGCTCACAGGAACCGGAAGAGAAGATGAGTCAGGCCCATGTTCAGACACAGAATCACTGGCCCACCTTTTTGTGCTCATTTTGGACAACTGGGTGCACAAAGCCACTGATGTGCAAGCATCTCCCATAACAGCAACTGGTTGGAGGGCCTGGGATCAGCTTGGCAGTCGTGAAGCCTGCATGATGCTGCCATACAGACCTCTTGAAGGACTACCTGATGCTTTAAAGAAAGCAGGTAGCATTGTATGCAAGAAATGCATTGGGGTTCTTTTAACCCCCAAAGAAAACCACAACCAGGCTTGCAATCAAGTTGAACTCCTGTTAGCTTAAGACTTTGGAAAGCACGTCAAAGAAAAGTTATGAAATTTCAGCTTTTTACCCTTCAGGTCTAAAACTGTACCTTCATATGTTCTGAGGAGTAGCATCCCACAGCCCCAGCATTCCCACTTTTCCAGGCTGGGTGGCTTGGCCAAAGGCCCCTGTGGGTCACAGGAACCTTGTCTGTAGGCTTTTCTAGGGCTCCTGAGTGGCTTTTCCTGGATTAATGCTGACTAAAACAAAACACAGCCAAGAGAACACCACAAACTTTTTCTATTAAATTTTACTTAGTATTAAAATATGTATCCGTTTCACCCATGCTGAAAGTCTTCACATCCCCTTGTCATAAACATTCATGCAAAAAAATAGTACTAGTACATCTTTATGGAAAATTTTATGCACATACATACTGAAGGCTTTCATTTTGAAATGTATTTCTTGTGGGGCTTCAGAAAAGAAACCTGATGAAGGTTGCATTCATCCACTCTAGGAGCAGAAATAATACCATGTGACAAATCACCATCAAAAATGCAGCTCTGGTGGCAAGTATTTAATATCAGCTAGAGAGTGAAAAACAGCTCACAGGTAGAATCTTTGCAACATTTATCAAGAATTTTAATAACAAATACATAAAAAATAATGCAACCTCCTCCTAGCTGTAGCTTGTTAAAACTTGACTGAATTTCAGAATTTCAACAGAACATTACATTAAAATTTCAACTGCCACACAAAAATAAACCACATTGTCAATGATAATTTATGCAGCAGAATTTCATGCTTTTCAACTAGTTCCACCAACTTAACTATTAGAAAAAAAAATCACACTTACAAAGCGCTTTCCTAAGGACTCCCTCTGTTATACCACCAAGGGTGAAGAGAATGGGTGGAGCAACAGGAAGAATCCTCACTGATCCCATGCAGCTTGTTTTGTTTTGATTTTTTATAAGTACAAAACTTGATCCGATAAGTCTTTCACACTTGATAATTTCCATAAAAATTCACTGAAAAGTAAAGAGGAAGAAACATGTATTTGCTTTGTTTGGTGACAAAAATATCCAAATGTTTATATTTATTATAAAATATGTCACTATTTAGTATTAATACACTCTAGAGAATAAAGTACTCATTGTCAATCCTTCCTTCAGTACAACTCCCTTTAATAATTATGTGCAGTTACTTCTACTATGGCAGTATTTGCAATCTTCAGCTACAATCTCTAATCTCTTTATAGAAGACACTTTACAAAATATAGAAGGAAACCTTGTCCCTAAGAGCTATAGTGCTGACTGCACAACTTCAAAGGGAGGAAACTGTATCTTCCAATTTCATATTTGCTGAGGATACAATAGAGTCAACATTATGATTGGTATATTGTGTAACAAAGGTGATTTCCAAAGGCATACTAGCTCACACAAAAGCAAGAAATACTAGAAATTACACAATCCATTATGTAGACACCTTTTCAGACTGCGGACGAAGTGGATTTTAGTGTGAGTTAGCAGACAGGGACTGAGCACCCATCATGATTCATAACATCATCACCCCATCCTGAGCAGATGTTCGAGGATCTGGACTTGCTATTGTTCTGTGTGCAGGTGGAATTCTAGCACACAAAAATTGCCAATATTCCACTTTCATGTCATTGCAGAGTATGCACTGAATTCTTAGGATATTAAAAAATGCATGTGCTTAATTCCTATTTATTTAACAAAACACCAAACCCTTTGGGACAACAAAAGCAAAAGTTTCCCAAGGTTATGGCCATAATTTATATGGAGATTTCTTCTGCAGTGACAGGGGCCCCAGGCAGTGACTATAGGCTTTCCTGTCTCTCTCCACCTCCACTGTCCGGTGTCAGTCATGATGTACTCCATAAAAGTCTATCTGTCAGTGCCAAGGGTTTGACCTGGGGACTGCAAACAGGTCTTAGTAAGGGTCACAGAAAGGTATAGCTTGGAAATGGAAACTTTTTTTTGGCTGTTTTTTCAGTATGTTCTTCAAGCAGCTATAGACACATGGCTGTTTTCACTCTTTGCTGTGCTCTTCAGCTTGCGTTTTCAAATTGACCTAGGAGAGCTCAAATCTCAAATCCTAGTATGCCATAATGATACCTCTCTCTTAACAGTACTCCTTTCCCAATGCTTTGATAA
Source organism: Limosa lapponica baueri (assembly GCA_002844005.1). Taxonomy (NCBI): domain Eukaryota; kingdom Metazoa; phylum Chordata; class Aves; order Charadriiformes; family Scolopacidae; genus Limosa; species Limosa lapponica. The sequence continues at coordinate 332,783 of KZ505771.1, read as the reverse complement.
CTAACCACACCAGTCCTTTAACATTAAGAGGACACCAGACATTCAGAAGTTCATGTGGAGGAAAATCCTGCCTATTGCTGAAGTGATGTGAAATGTGATGCCTTTCAGTGAGGGGAAGTCCATGGGAGAAGGTCACTCTCAAAACGTTCCTCCCGCCTTCCCCAGCATTGCACCGTGTAGGGCAGGGAAGGGTGTTCGTGGTGCTCACCAAGTGTCCATGAAAGTCAAGAGACTGAATGATAGGCTCTTGCAGACATCTGACAGCTTAACTCCTACTCTACCTAAGAGGCGTAAGCACCTTGTCTTTAAATCAAGTGTGGAAAGTGACAAACAGGCTAGCAGTGGGCAGAGAAGAAGCAGCCCTAAGAACCCTAAGAATATTTCATTTTGAATGAAATATTTAGACAGATGAAGAGAGTTGTCCCTTCTGAGAACCTGATTCATAAAGGAAAGACACCTGGATTTATTAGCTTGCGATCAAGGCTGTGTAACTTCTCTTGATAACCACGAAGGTGTGCTCTCATTTAGGCAGAAATCATCCCTTTTGCCCAGCAAAAATCTCCATTTGCACCAGAGTCATTACCTTCATCCTCAACACAGTAAAGTTCTGCCTCCACTACTGACGTGCAGCCTTCCAATGTCTGCTTGGCGCCATGGGCTGCTGCAGGGTGTGAGGTACCAGCTTTTCCCTAAAGCTGCAAGAGAAACCACAGTGCTCCTTAAATGGTCCTACAGGTCTTGCTAACGCACTGGGGCCCAGGATGCTGAATTCTCACCTCCTAAACCAGCAGCTGGACATCCAAATATCATTAGCCTATGTCTCAGAAGAGCTCACCATCTTGAATCAAAGTAACAGAAGACGTAGCTCCTTGGCATTTTCTTTCAGGGCCAAAATATAGGTTTTGGCATCTAATCTATGTTTAAAAATTCTCTCTGAGATCTGAAAAAGCCTTTCTTAGTGTGCCACATTCTAGATGTATAAGCTAAGTTAAAAATACACCTAGTTCACATTTCTTACTTTTAAATTAATGTACGTCATTATAATGATTTGTCAATAAAAGTAATGCAGAGACAAGCACTGACTTCAAGCTTGTCTGAAACAACGAAAACAAACCATGACTAGATGGATAGGATAAAAAAAGAAGTGTTTCTCATGTATTCGTGGACATACAAGTTTGACTTCAGGGTAGAAAAGAAGAAGATTCAAAGGAAAGGGAGACTATGAGAAAAAAATGACCGAGGATTTGTTTCTGCCACTGTTATTTGTATGAAACCAGATCTTCTACTGTGTACAATTAAAGCCTGAGGAGCAATGACATTCACCCTTATCTGAGATTTCTGAAAGTACTGAATATTAACTTATTCTTAATGTGTTCCTTAAATTGATATAGAGGCAGAGCTGGCCCCAACAAAGGCAATGGTAGGAAATAAGTAAATCATCAGGTTCCTAGGAAATGAATGCTAGACATTTTTTTTACTTCACTAAGGCTGCATGCCCTATTCAAGAACACAAACTTTCTTTATGGAACAAAGGAAGTTTGATAAAAACACGCACACATTCCTCTCTGCTCCCTTATTTACACATTTTATATGTGAATCAATAAACCACACATTTTTCATCCGCAGTACTCATGTTGAGCAGACTCATGACAGATTACTGTGGACTGGTAAAAGCTTCCAGTGAAAAATTTAACCCATCTGGAGTGCTGAAGATCACCTGATTGTTTCAAGATATTTTTAGTAAGAATGATAGTTGGTCTTTAAATTAAAAATTAAAAATCTCCATCCTATGCCAGATGCTTTTACTACCTTGTCAAGAACTTTGCATTTTTCCCTGTTGGCGATAATTGGATGGTTTCAGGCTTAAGTGTTTACTAGAAGACAAAATATGGTTTATTCTGTGCCTGATAGCCAGTTTACATGTTGATGTATACTTCTCCATCTTAATGATAGCTCTATAAACCTTATAATTTGGTGGATTAGGAAATAATAATCTGGTTTAGGCTGTAGCAAAGCCTAACTGTAGCAAAGCCTCCTGTTTCACTCTGGAGATCTAGGGTCAGTCTATGAAAATTTTTATTTTTTTATTCTAATGAATTACTGTTGATCTTACCCACAGGGATCATATCCCAAAGACAGGGACTTGAACCTAACTGTACCAATAGAATGGACCAGTGGGCAAGTTTAAAAATATACAAAAATGCACTGTGAAATCCATATTTATTATTCCATTCTTTAAAATGTCGTAATTCAAACCTTCAGTGATCCAGAGAAATAGGCCATGCTAATGTGAAGTTTTTTGTACTGGTTACCCTTAATTGTTCTAAGGGGGACTTCAACCCCATCAGTGTCTGACCTGAAGTGTCTCACTTACCTCTCACCTGCTGAAACTAATGGCAAAGCACCAGCAAGATGATGAGGCGCTTGTGGGTTTTTTCTGGTGGGTGCCTACCGTAAGGAACGACCTTATTTCCAATGATGATTCTACGACAATAACAATGTATGGGTAACGCTATCCTGCACAGGATTATGCTTCGCAAGAATGAGATGTGTTTCTCATTTCCTGTTCCCATCTCCTCAGACTTATCATATTTCCTATCTTCTGCTACCCTTTTCTTTCAGTTCCCTTCCCCTGTGGTTTTCCTTCTTTGTCTCTACCTCAGTTTTAATCTAAGTTTTCCCCAAATTCATCATATCTACTTAGTGTTCGTATTGTCCTATTCCTGACTTGCTCGCTAGCCCTGTTCTACCAGGAGTCCATTGAGAACTCTTTAGTGTTCAAGAAAATACATGGCATTTAATAAACTGCACTTTAAATAAAACTTAGTGCTTCTGTCATGAGACCTTGAGGTACCTCAGATATGTAGTTAAATATCAGCAGTGCTGATATTTAACAGTTAAGAAAAATATCTGAGGATGCAAAATGACTCATTTTGGGCCAGAAAGTGAATCAGAAGCAGAGCTGGGAGCAGAACGCAAGACTTGCAGGTTTTGCCCTCCTTACAATGACTTTTGCTGTGTGTCTGCAGGCACTTTCATCAGAATAGCTCAATATACATTCAGGTAAAGTCCAAGCCCCTAAGCAGTAGGGAGGATTTTATTTATCTATACCTGTCCTGCACATGTACAGAAAGATTTATAACTTGTCTATATTATAAGGGCATATTCAGAGTCATTAGTAAGCAGATCCCTTAGTCAGAGATATCACAATGTTTCAGGCTACCTTGGTTTGTTTCTTCACTATAACCTTGAAATTCAGACTAGCTATATAAGAAGGTTTACTCAGCTCATCTGAGTTTATACATATTTACACCAAAATAACGCATAACGTGTGATAATTTGCTTTTCACATCGAAATGGAGACCATAACCCAACTACAACCAATATAAACTTCATTGTGCTTCAATTTTTAGAGAAACATCCAAAACTTGCAACACACCCAGAACAGGTATTCAAAGTAAAAACCAACAGCAACTGTTTGCACACATCTTTGCAAAGTAAAACCACAGTCATTATTCAGTTCCTTTTCTGTTTCTTGCATTATCCTTTAGAGTATATTGCCTCCTTAATTCCATGTTACCAGCTGCACACATTCGTCAAGATCCAAGTCTTCATATTTAATCCAGAGTGCATGAGTACTAAGTCTGTGCCATCATACTGTCTGAAATAATGATAATTAGAAATTAGGCAACTATTTTTGGCTTAATTTTATCTTTAGCATCAATATTAAAACATAAGATAAATTTAAAAAATAATCTCTCAGAAAACAAGTCTTCTGCAGAAAATTACTGAAATATTAAACCCTTTCCCTAGTGTTTTAATCAATGTCTGGAAACATATTTTGATACAAAGTTCTATTTAAATTCCCTGTTACATTTCCCATTTAGCTTAAAAATAATGTAGAAAGCCTACTGTTTTCTATTATATCCTGCATGATGATATAACATCTCCTACAAAGTGAATTAGCAACCTTTGCAGATCAAAATGCAAACGGTACTTACTGCAAACAGTAAGAAAGCAGGTAAATTTTTATTTCCATAACTGTAGATATTCTGCTGTCCCATATCTACAAAGCTAAAAGGATATTCTTTATCTTTTCAAGCATTAAAGAAATGTTGAATAACTAATTTCCAGAAGTATTAACTGTACAAAAACTTATTAAAAAAAAAAAGATAATTTCTTTTATTAGTTTCCCAGTTTGAAGACAGTTCAAAATATTTGTGAGATACTAATTTTACAACTGTAATGTCCTTGGGAAATGAAACTTGGTGCCTGCTTCCCTAACCAGACTTGACTCTTTGTTTACTTTATGTATTATTCAGCTTCTGCCTACTCTGCCCTTATTGAAATAAATAGATGAAATTCCTGAATAGTGGTGGAATGGATTTTCTTAATTATTATTGGCTAGCGTAAGATTTTAAATCACTACTGAATTCTTGGATTACTTGATAGTATGTTTAAAAAGTTTGGATCGGAGGTAGAGACGGGAGAGAGATAATGAGGCATTAAACTATTTTTTCTTCAACCCTAAAAATGAAAAGTTA
>KZ505771.1:195661-328209 GCA_002844005.1 Limosa lapponica baueri | reverse complement strand
GGAAAAGGTGGGGGGAGGGGGGCGGGGGGAAATGAAAAAAGGGGAAATCAGTTTTTGCAGCTTTTCCAGCTCCTCTGCATCTCGGCAGGTAGATTCATCACTAAGGAAAAGTTTCAGCACTGAAAATTTTTACCTTTGCTCTGCTTTTACGACGTATCTCTTCAAAAGCCTGAGTGACTTAAGAAATAAAAAATCATCTTTGTTAAACCGGGTAACAACTACAATTTATTTCTCAGGTGTTTTGAGTGCCTTTTTTGACTCACTTGGCATGCTGGTCATGGAGGTGAGATTATGGTACTTGCCACTAACCAGGTTTGAGACCCCACCCTGGTGTGAGGTGAGTAAGCTTTATTTATTCCAAAGTCCCGGAGAAAAAAAAAAAAAAAGGCATCTCAAAATATGTTAACTTTGGAAGAAGAATCACGCAAGGAATTTCAACAGATACAAGGCCAGTATTACTTAAAATAAAGTACTGAAATTATCGGATTGAGCTCTTCATTCCTGTGGTGTTTTTCAAGCAGATAGAAGCATTTCTCTCCCCTCCACATGTTTTAAACTTGCCACTTTAGGCAGCAATGTCCCCAAGGTAGGGACAGGCTCCCAGTGGGGCTTGGTAGGGTGCCTACCCCAGTGAAGTCCTGTCCCCGGCAGATCTGCAGACACCACATCTCTGCCCACACTCCTCCTGATGAAACCTATGGCAGGATGAAGTGAAATGAGAAAGTACGGTGCACAAGAAAAAATCTAGATCATTTTAATGGCAGAAAAGGAGATGTTAGTTCATACTCTCTATCCATACCTTTAATTAAACTGTGCCTCAATAAATCAGGACAATACAGGGGAAAAGCTGTGAAAGACTGGGAAGAAATTAGAGGAAAGGGAATGGAAGGGACATGTCAGTGCCGAGGAACCAGCTCTTACATTAGGAAGGGGATAAGTTATGCACCTTCATCAAAGAATGCTACAGTAGAAGATCTGCCAGTAAAAGATGCTGAAGGGCAGTTACAGAAAACAAATTCCTGTCTGGCCAGAAAACAGGTGGAGCAGAGTCAGCAGCGTGGTGGAAGCTCGCCTCATCTCCTCAGCTTGCTGTGGGTGGCAGACTGGGATTTAATTTGGGTGGGAATTTTATTCTCTGTACCCAAAGCTTTGTGTCTCTGCTTGCGTAGTCCCAAGGTGCCACTTCAAGTGGTTCTGGTACTGCTAGTAACTGGACTGCAACAAACAGCCCGTTTTATAAAAGCCACTGAACATAGACTGGATGCTACTACCACGACTTTCAGTAGCTAACAACCTGAACTTGATTCAAGTCAGTAACCTGGAAGGAAAAGGTACCATATCCTGTCACCAGTCCTCTGAGCCAGGTCTCCATCTGCTTTTATCTTAATGGCTCCTCTGCAAACTAGTAACTAGCATCCCTCCATCCCTCTGTTTTTTTTTTTCTTCTTTAGAAAGAAGAGGAAGTTCCCCATCTATACTCATGTCCCATGGGAAGCTGTACGTAAGAAGCTCATTTTACTGTTTACAGTAAATGACACCATACAACTATTGTTCTATTTCTTTACCTTCTGTATCTTCATCAATTTCATAAATTAAAAAAGTATTGGCATGGAATAATTGTAGTCTTGACATCTAACTTGTGCAATGTGTCACCAAAGGCAGTCTGAATTGTTTTTCTTTCTGAAGAAGGTATTCAAAATGGAACCCATAGGGCTTAGGACTACTTTCTGTATCAGAGTAGCACAGAAAAGACATATGTGATTATTAGATTTTACTGTGATGTCAAATACATACGTACAGATGGAAGGACAGTTAGCAAACAGCAATATGCAATAAGTTATCAGGAAATAATCATTATGAGAAATTTTTCTTTTTTTTTTTTTAAATCATGGTAACAAACAGCAGCAGTAATATAATTTTACTTTCCAATACCACTAAAAATATAATAAGTAATTGCAATAGCTTCTAAATGGGGGGAGTCCATGCCCCTGTGTATCTGAAAGGCATGCATCATTAAAACATTAGAAAATATATATCTGCAGATTGATCCTGCCATATTTCTGTGAAGCTCTTTTGAAAATGGTGCCGTTTTTACTACTCTTAAAGTACCTCGGTCTAAAGCCCAGAACATCGGGGAATAGTTTTAAACCACACTTCAGGTTAGAAGACTTGTCTTTAAACTGCCTAATGAACTCTGTGTGACGGCTGATCCTGCTTGGCAGCCGCAACATGGTAGGGGCTGCTTTGTGCTATTCTTAGAGCACTATCCAGAAGAGCTGGGCTCAGGCTTGAATTCCTGCTCTCTGCTTTTACCCCAAGGAATGGAAAAGACTTACTACTGGTAGACTCCAGGTAAGTGGAGGAGGCAATTATCTGCGGGTTTTAAATAGAAGACACCTACCCCTCGTGCTACAACGCTGTGTGTTTGTGGAATGGTTGGCTGACAGACTCAGAGGGCTCCTCCCGCACTGCCCACTCAGCATTACTCAAAATGTAGTTACCTCTAGGGCAGCCACAGGACAAAAGCCAAAATGTACACAAGCTGTTGCAGATGAGGGAAATTTTTGCACGGACACTGAGGCAATACTAACCACTAAAACACTGCTATGGAGTCTTTCCAAATCCATGGAGAACAGGTCCTTAAGATTTTATCTATAATTTCACAGCTTTTTCCACAGAGAAACAGCCTGGTACTCAGATAATTTATTTGTACCAGTTTCTGCCTAATTTTGTAACTAATGAGCAATCACCCTGAGCCCATTGCTGATGTCTTTAAGCATTCCACAGATTAATGAATTCCTTTTCCTTGTTGAGAGAGAGGGAGAAGTTATAATCCTTACTCTCAAAGGGGATGAACTGCCACTAAAAGCTCAAGATTGAAATCCTCTGAGATGTCTGACTTCTGTTTTAAAAATCAATGGACGTTAGGGGTACCAAAAGAGGACTGAAATCCCTCAAAGGCTTTTCGACCAAGTGGCTTTCTCTGGACTATGGCAAAGCAGAGAAGTAAATCTGGATGCTCCAGTTCTGTGCCTTAACCAATAGGCCATCTAACAGTAAAAGGCGATGAATTGGATCAAGCAGGATATAAAACAGAATGACAACCTCAGGCTGAGCCGTAAGTCAACTTTGCAATCAGATCAAGACCAAGATTTTACTTGGTGACTTCCTCATGTGTCTGGAAAATAGAATGGAAGATAAAAATATAAAGTTAGACAGGATTTTTTTGAAAAACATTTTTGTTAACATTATTTAACTTGGTTTACCACTTCTAATGTTTGTGACTATACTGCTGAATTACAAAAAAAAACCCGAAAAATTTTATTGGAAATGAGACTTCCTAATAAGAGACTGGCTTAGCCAACTAAGTTCTGCCTTCAATTTTACCCTCAGTCTAATGAGCCTCACCGTGACTGGAGGCATATGGCATTTTGTCAAACCAAGTACAGTAGAAGTACTATAAACCTATTTTTTCTCCTGAAAGTACAAGACTTTGGGTCACTTTGTGCATAGAATTTGCTAGAAGCAAAGTGATTCTGTCATTTTCTTATTACAAAATACACCCAACCTACACATCTACCTAAATGCGGTCTGGAGGATGATGCTCCCTCTTTAATGGAGGATATTGCAAGGAGCAGATAATGCCACTTGCAAAAGAGGCATCTACAAAACTCATATACATCTGCATTATGGAAGAAAAATCACTCCCACTTACTTCTGTTAACTGTGCTAATTGCTACCAATCCTCCAGACAAGCTTTGTGGAAAAAAAAAAAAAAAAGTGAAAAAAGAGCTTTTGTTATGCCTGATTCTTTCAGCTCAAATCACACAGCTTTATAGCTAAACAATTAGACTTGTACAGAAATGTGATGATAAACTTCCTCATTGCCCATAATTCTTTTCAGGTGTTATGTTCAGAGGGACAGTGAGACAGCACCAACAGCAGCTCCTGCACAGAAAGAAGCTGCAGACCTGCAGAAGGGCTCGACTGGCACTGAACGTTGGGAAACCTGGGAGCCCGATTTCAGACTATGTTAATGATTTGGACTTTTCTGCCAGTGTCTAGAGTCTCCAAAACCAAGTTTTTTTGAAGACATCTTTCACGCATTGACAACATTTGACTTATATGGATCCAGATCATTTATTACTCAGGATGAAAGATTGCCAATGGCGAGATGGTGGCATCAGGTCGTACATTTGCCAGGTGAAAGAGGAATGAGTTCAGACCAAACACTTCTTGTACTTCACCTGATTTCCTTGTTACCTTAGGCAGGCTTGGAATCTCTTTCTGAGGACTGAAGTGCAATGAGGCCAAAGAGGATCCCGCCTCTCAGTCTCAGCCTAAAGTCCTAAGCTATATATTTTCTGCATTCTGAGGATAAGGCTGAGTGGGGGATACTGGCAGGAATGTTTGTGAGCCACATATTATTGTATTGTGCTCACACTCACCCCAGAACCTTTCTCTGGCTCTGGGAGAGAGATGGACAACTGAGTCTTCTGAACTTGTCAGATAGGTCTTTCCCTTTTCTCCCTGTCCTGGGAATGATGCTGCGCTTCACTAGCTACAGAAAAGTCACCAGCCTCATCCTCATCCTCCCGTCCATCCACCAGAGACGAGCTCAGTGGAGAGACCCTCCAAGGCACAGCTGGGTAATCGTAGCATTTTGACTGACTCAGGCCAAGGTGGTGTACACTGATGACTACAGTAGTCATGAGATAGATAGTTACAAAATATTTCTGCATTTTAATCCTAGCTTCACGAGACAGTGTGTAGTAAAACATATTGCCCAGGTTTCCCTTTGTAGGTGTTGTAGCGTGTGGTGCAGCCTTTTTTAATCCATGTTTCCAGGTGTCTTAAAGCTGTTCAACCAGCGGGCAAAAGGCATTTTGCTCCTAAAGAATTTCAAGCCATTTCCTCTTTACTCCTGACCCAAAGGAAGAGTAATGTGAATGCTCTGAGACTGCTTTAAATTATGCAGGGACAAAAAAAGCCCCTGAGCAGCCTGAGAATGCAAAGGGTAAGAGAAGATAACTTAAGCTCTCTCTGTTCCAGCCCTTTTCAGCTACATTAAGGGTACCTTGGTGACAGCTAAGTTTGTGGCTCTTGACAATTATCTTGGTCATTTTCGTGCAGTATCAGCAGATAATAACAGAGGTGTCATGAGGACAAATTATGTTGTGACAGACACTGATTTTAAGGATCTGTATTCTCTGCAATATTAGATATGGACACTAGATAACAAAGTCCTGTAGAGCTGGCTGGCAAGATTTTAAAGATCAAATTCAAATGATATCCCTGATTTGCCTTTCAGATTGAACTCAAACATGAACTTAATCCAGGTCTCAACCTGACTCATGCAGCCCATCTGGAGACACCAAAGTCCACCAAAGTCAACATTACTTGACATGCTGTTTGATTATGGTTTTTTAGTATAGCAGATGCCAAATAATCTGAGAAATTTTGCTCACAGTCAAAAACAAGCTAACAAAGATAATGTTTTATAAAACACTTAGAATTGTATAACTTGCCAAAAGGTTTAGTAATGGAAGATGACTGAGTCTGGCTTCTTTCTTTCACAGATTGCCAGGTGTCTCCTCACACACATGCAGACTGGCCAGACTGTTCGAAAATATTTTTGAACAGGAGAAAGATAATTCTTTTCTTTCTTTAAATATCCTTATCAAATATTCTCAAACAGTCCTTTCTTTGCAAACACAATACAATGAGGGTTGCTTTTTAAAATGGATTTATCAAAAGGATTAATTTCAAAATTTTAAGAAAGACTGTTTTAGCAAGATAATGTTTATATTGTCTAAAAAAGACTCCATTAGTATAAGACTATATTTTTTGCCTGTAGCAAATGAGCTGCTTGGTGGTAATTAGATAAAGAGGACAAAAGCAAGCCAATACACTGTGTACCCCTAAAAGGACGCAATGCATGTAGCAACCTGCTACAAGGAAGGAGACGGGGCTGCAGGAGTCCTTGTAGAGTCACTCTCTCTGCCTGTAGCTCGAGTACTATTCACCAGAGCAACTTCAAGCCTTTCTCTTCACCCAGAGCCAGCTCAGGCGTGGAAACAGCCTCTCATTATGATCTCTGGGCACATTCTGCATGCAGCATACATCAGATGTGAGAGGGGCCAGGCTGAACCTGGCATTTCTCTGGGTTCCTTTGGTGTAACAGAGATCAGGACCCCATGGTGGGAGGGGTGACTGGGAGGTAAAGGCACAAGGGGCCCATGGAAGCTGTAGCTTACCAGAGTGGACATTGCTAACTGCTGAGGTGATGCTAGTACGATGGCTACCTAGGACATTTCTGCTGTGGCAATTAATTGTGTACAGTCATCAGTACACTGGTAACAGTAACCCTTGTTTTTATATCTTCAGGATAAATCCTCCTTGGGAATCCTGCTTTCCAGAGCATAGAGGAGAGCAGGGTGAGTTGATGGAACTCTATGCATTTACCAAGTCACTAGAGAAATAATAAAGTAATGCATCTAATATCCATGTGGATGGGAAGATCTATGGATACAGTTATTGTCTATGCAGGTGATGAAACTGCATGAAGTGCTGGATGACGGGACCAAGGCAAAAGCACGTGCCAGGGATGACTGACCAGGGAGCCTCGCTCCATTTATTGGACAACTGTTTCACATAACCGACACGATTCCTAGTGGCCAAACCTCTGCCTACAAAGCACATAGTTATGACCTAGGAGAACTAGGTTTCAATCCTAAACAAAGAGTGAGGAGAAAAATTAAATCAAAATCGTTTATTTGTGCTTTCCAGCACCAGAGTCAATAGGAAAAGCAGGTATAAATCCAGCTGAGGTCACGAGAACAGACTACCTGCCACTTCCTACGGCTTTGCTGCTGGGGAATCCCCTGATGGCCAGGGAGAGCCTGCTTGACACTTTCCTCTCTGTCTCCCATCTCTCCGCAGCTCTCTGCTTTGTTGCAGTTCTTTGCTGCAGTAGTTTCTTAACAGTTTCCCACTTTAGATAAATTGCTGGAAAAATATTAGGGCTTAGTATTGCATGAGCTTTTCAGCCTGGTGTGCACCACAGAGTATGTTAATTCTGATCAATCAGGGGCGGAGGAGGAGGAAGCAACAGTGCACACCCTCCCCCATTAGCAATGCTGGGATTACGTGTAAGGTCTTGATAACACCATTCATTCTTAAAGGGCCACTTTTTGTCAGTCTGGTCACGGCAACTGGCCATGAAAGCAAAGGATTTGGGTCTGGGAACCTCCATACAGGGTCTTTGTCTATACCTTATAAACAATTTCCAACACTTGCTCTGTAGCGTGATTTTTCCATGACCTTTTCCCTTTGTGCTTGCCCTTGGCTATACATATATATATGTTCGGAGCCTGCACTATGTCCGTCTTTTCTTTGGTAACCTTCTTTTCTTTATAGGTAACTTTCCATTTGGTATCTCCTGCCAGCAGCACTACCTGTACCTTTTCTCTCACCTCCTTGTGTCTGAGGTTGGCTCCCTGTTCATTTGCTGTGCTTTAGCCACAGACATAAACATAGAAAAGGGAGCAGAGATTTGGTTTCTTTAAGCTGCATTAAAGCACCTGCTTACTGGAACTCACTATCTTTTGCTATCATTTTCTGCCAATACAAACATGGTGCACGTGCTAGGGTTTTACCCACTTAAAACCAAGCACCTGAGATGCAGAACAAGGAAGAATGAGGCAAAGAATTTAATCCCTGCTCATTTGATGCTTAGGAGGGGCAAATGAGGTGACTTTATTACAAGTGACAATTACAAGCCAGGGACTAGGTAGGCTCCCTCAGTGAAAACACTGCTGTTGCTTTGCATATCCAGCCTTAGGACAATTCCTTAGTCTGCTGATACTCTATAGGCAAAGTTAGCGTTCATAAAACTTTAAGTCTTCAGTACTTGATCATTGTTTAAATAAAGAACTTATAATAAAAGGAAGTAAAGGTTGATGTGTATAGAATAATTTCATCATGGTTTCTCATTCTTCCTTTTTCCTCCCATTGTTTATTGTGATCCTTTTCTATGTTAAGCCTGGGTTATGCTGTAAAATCCTTTAGTTGCTTAAAATGTTGTGTGTGCTTATTGTGGTATATAAATACATGAACCAGGCTTATACTGGTGAATAGTGCATGCTGTCCCAATGTGGTGGAAAACAGTAATTCAGTGTGGAAGAACACCGGTTCAGAGGACTGGAGCCGGTCATGCTATCATCCCAGGGACTGCTGTGCTTCTAACAGAGCTATACGCAGGTCTGCAACTTGTGTCAAATACACTACCCCTACAGCAAGTGAGAACACAACAGACAGGCAGAGTTTCTTTCTCCAGTTAGTATTTTTCTTGCAGAGACAGTGGAAAATCTGGTTATCCAACTGATAATAACACTACAGCTCCAGCATGCGATTCTTCTCCACTGCACCAGACTAAATCTGGCTGTTTTCAGTGAAGTTGCTCTTATTTTCACAGTGCCAAGGCAGTACCACACTGTTTCTCTCCTTCTCATCAGCTCAGTACTCTCCAAATTACTGTGGACTCACACTTCACATCAAAGTCCAGCAGGAGTCAGGGTTTTTTTAAAAAGTTTTTTGGAAAAAATCTATTTAGCAGAGATTCCTAATCTTTTCATACAGCTAATTTGGAAGAGCCAGATTCAAAGGGCTTTTGTGCTGTTATAAACCAATATTTTTAGAGACAGATGTAACTTAATGTACCCATTTGGCTGCCTCTCACTGTTTCCCATGTTGAGACCATCTTGAGATCCACAAACCTCCTTCAGTGCTAGGGACGCTGGTAGACGGGAATAAAAGGAGTTTTGTTTTCTTTCTCTTTTCTCAAGTGTGTTAGCTAACAGGTTTTAGACTCCTGTTATTGACAGGACAAATTGTACTTTAATATGGTTTAGTTGGCTCACTCCTAGGGCTCATGTACACTACCTAACACATATTAAACCACTACTTGCTCAGCCTGCACCGGAACATATAATATGGTAGTTAAAATGAGTTACCTAACACATTTTGGAGAAAAATACCACTTCTACTCAAGCCAAGACATTCAGTTAATGAGTTGAATATTCCTTCTAGCTCTTTCTCCAGCAAAGGGAAAATAGCTTTTACGTTGTCCAGGCCTCTGGCATTGGCTCACATGATAGGAGAGGCGAGAAGGCTGGACCATGGGATTGTGTAAGGAGGTGGAGCGCACTCCTGCCCTGCAGGGCTCTGTGCTGGGCCACGGCTGAGTGTTCAACATTGGCTGAGTCTCACAGGAGAAGGAAAGCAGGGCCAGGTGCCTTTAACTGCATCCCTGCTACACATGGGACCATGCTAGCTGCAGGGCCACAGCCTCTCCCGCCAGTCAGGCCGCCCACTTTTGCTGGCACACAGGAAGAAGCTGAGCCACAGCACTGTTAAAGCATCTCAGAAAGAGGATGATGGCCAGGGGATATTAGGATGGAGGCCAAATGAGTGTGTCCTCCGTCAAATGAGTGAAACACAACAAGTCTGGTTGTCAAACCTGATGACAATGCCTGATCCTATGGGTGCTGAAACTAGCAGGAAGATAGACTAGACTAGACTAGTTTGAGTTGGAAGGGATCTCCAAAGGTCATCTAGACCAACCTCCCCTCCAATAAGCAGGGACATCTTCAACTAGATCAGGTTGCTCAGAGCCCCATCCAGCCTGGCCTTGAACACTTTCAGGGATGGGGCATCTACCACCTCTCTGGGCAACCTGTGCTGGTGTTTCACCACCCTCATTGTAAAAAATGTCTTCATTCTATCTAGTCTAAATTTACCCTCTTTTAGTTTAAAGCCATTATCCCTTGTTCTATCACAACAGACACTGCTAAAAAGTTTGTCCCCATCTTTCCTGTAGGCCACCTTTAAGTACTGAAAGGCAGCAACAAGGTCTCCCCGGAGCCTTCTCTTCTCCAGGCTGAACAACCCCAACTCTCTCAGCCTGTCCTCATAGGAGAGGCGTTCCATCCCTTTCATCATTTTTGTGGCCCTCCTCTGGATGCGTTCCAACAGGTCCATGTCTTTCCTGTGCTGAGGACTCCAGCGCTGGACACAGTCCTCCAGGTGGAGTCTCACCAGAACAGAGTAGAGGGGCAGAATCACCTCCCTCGACCTGCTAGCCATGCTTCTTTTGATGCAGCTCAGGCTATGGTTGGCTTTCTGGGCTGCGAGTGCACATTGTTGGCTCATGTCCAGCTTTGCATCCACTGGTACCCCCAGGTCCTTCTCGGCAGGGCTGCCCTCAATCCTTTCATCCCCCAGCCTGTATTGATACCAGGGGTTGCCCCCACCCTTGGCCTTGTTGAACCTCATGAGGTTCACATGGGCCCACTTCTTGAGCTTGTCCAGGTTCATGACCCGCCTTGGTAAAAGTGGCAGGCAGTGGTGAGGGACCCAGTCTGGACGCCTCCTGTCGAGCCTGTTTCCCCATCACCTGCCAGCCCATGAACCCTTGATTTCAGGAAACCCTGAGCTGTGAATCCAGACCTCTTTGCCTTCTGCCATTTCTGTTGCCACCATCTTGAGACCCCCCACCAGACCCATCAGTCCATGTGGTCTCTGGATTGCTTGAGCCCCCCCCGAATATAAATGTGTTTGGTTGCAGGTTTTTATATCTGCAAAACGGGCCTCTGGTATTTTCATCAATTTGTACAATTTTACTTCAGGGTTGGTTTGTTGTTATTTTTTTGGCTATATTTACAAATTCCAGCAAGCTATCCTTAAGAGAAAGGTGCTTTTTACAAGTCCCCCATTCAGCATTCATGGCACAAATCATGGAAATTCCTTTAGGCTACGCTGGTGCCAGACTCTGTGCCTCCCACTTTTATGTACACTTAATAAAATGCATCTATTTTCTTATGACCAAACTATCTTGGTTTCAGTCATATCAGGGATGAAATACAATTGCATTAGTAATCCCATATGTGCAGTGCCTGATCTCCCGTTTCTCCGTGTTTCTTTAGGATCTTTTCCTGCCTCGGCATGGAACTTTTTCTTTTCTCTTCAGCTGTTCTCTTCTCCCTTTTTAGCCTTTTTCCTGCTGCTTCTCCCTCCTTCTTTTCCCCACCCCCGTTTACACTTAACCTTCTGTTTCTCCTCGTGTCCTGGCAGGAAGGATATAATGCAATCGCTGCTATACAGTGACAAAGTAAATATGTAGCTCTGAGTAAGCGCAACAGGGTTGAACAGCCCTTTTGCAATATGATACCGCATAATCTGCTTCCCTTCTAGAGACAGTTGCTTGAATGCTAAAGAGTTGCAGCTCCACTGCTTTTACGACTCAATAGTTTTTACCCTGCTTTTCTTTTGCTTTGCATAAAGCAGTTCTTTTACTGGGACCGGTTCTGGAGCTATCTTCCAGCCTAAATCTAAAACGAGAATAAAAGGCATGGGTTTGCTTTTCAGATGATTCGCTCGTCTTTTGAATGCCTGTATATTTTTCTGCACGTAGGAGGAAAAAGGAAAGCTGGATAATTTATGTGTGGTAAAGCCACACACACACACAGAGACACAGGAAGACTTCTAATGCTAAATCCTTATGACTAAGCACCCAACACAGTAAGCGTTCTCTTTACACAACTGCTGGTGGCGTGTGGGCTTTTTAACTTTCCCAAAGAAAATCATTAAGGGTAAAAATTTTCGAAAGAGCCTACATGACTCGGGGGTCTAAATTCCATTGAAAATCAATGGGACTTCTGCATCTAAAAATTCCCAGTCGCTTGTGAAAAATTAGCAATACTGAGTGGTGCCACTGAAGTGTATTTTATGCGTCTCCTACAAAGGGGTGCCTTTAATGTGCAACCAGAAGTTTAAATTATGGGTTAGCTACTTTACGTAACCAGTTAAATGTGACTAGTTTAATTAACTGCTTTACAGAAACAGATGCTTTTTAATATCTATGAACTTCATACTTTAAAGGTACAGGACAACCGCTGCAAATTCACCTGGGTCAGGAGACAGGATGTGGTTCTGGGTACATTTTCTTTGGCTGTAAAGCTGCCTTATGAGATCCTCTCCTGTGCACTCTCGCATCCCCCACACCGCGGTTCACTGTCACCCTGAATTGTGCTGATACAACTGTCTGGGAGGCTGCGCTGTAAACTCATCATTAAAAATCAGCCTCCAAAAACCTCAGGTTCTCTCATTTCCTTGACCATTTTATAGCACAGTCTCACAGTTTTATTGGCACACATCAGAAAGGGATAAATTGCAATTCAAGAGCAGGAGCTTATGGGAAAACTGCAACAGGCAACATCTTTAGTCTCCTCCCCAATCAAATAAAATGTACATGGAACCACGCTCTGAAGTCACGGTGCCATTGTTACTCTTCCAGCAGCAGTACCACGTTAAAGAGTACCTACTCCCAGCTGTTAATTACTGTCTCTTTGCTGCCCTTTCAGTTTTCCAGGCTGCGTGGTCACCTAGATCAGCCAGCTGATCAAGGTTACAAATGTATAAATAAACAGGTAAATATAGATTAATAAAATACAAGTAAATGACAGATAAGTAAAATATAGATAAGTATACAGATTTTACCTACTTCTACATTACTTATTTTTTTTTTTCCTGGGATTTAGCAAGTGATGTGGAACGGGAAACAGAAGTGACTAAACCTGCTTTACTGGTAAAGCATAAATCTTCATAAAAGCCGCTGATGACAATTCATATTGATTTCGATGGTGCAGGTTGAATTCCTGCATTTTGCAACCTTTGCAATATATTCCCAGGAACAGGGGCAGGAGAGAGAGTTGTGGGGCAGGGGAGATAGATAGAATAGCTGAAAGGCAGGGAAGCAGAACCCTGAGATTTTCTAAGAGGTTGCTTTGGGTTTTATCTTTAAAGGAAACACCCTTTCCGAAATTTAAGCATCTAAACTACTTCTGTTATTCAGGAAGCATCTGAATTTGCATGACTAGGAATGAGGTAATGTCTTAATGCAAAATAGATGCAAAGCAGCTTAGAGTTTCAGCAGTTTCTTTCTCTGAAGATGACACTACACACTAAGGTGTCTCAAGTGCTGAGGAAGACAAACTTTTAGTCCATGCTGATTTGCACAGATTTAACAGCTGAAACTGTGCACCACAGCTACAGTGTGTCACACATACCAGAGAATAAAGTAAAAAATTATAATCCCACCAGGAAATACAAGAGAACCAAATTCTGCACTAATGAAAGTACTCTTTTGTGACACCAAATAACTCTCACCTAGTAAGATAAAGATGAAATCTTATAGCCAGGAACCTAATTTATGGGCTAAGACTGTCTCTTCAAAGCTCATATTTCTGTGACACTGCTTTTGTGAAACACAAGACCTACATTGTATAAGTAGGATTAATCCTAGAGCCTTATTTCAGCAGGCTCATAGTTCTAGTTAATATGGAGCTATTTCAAACATCAGGCCCATAAGAAGTCCTACAGAGATGTAATCAGATGCAGATGCTAAAATTTTCAAAGTTAAATCCCTTGTTACCAACTCTGGGAGGAGCCTTAAGTATTGCAAACAAGCACGATAAAATAATAAAAGCCACAGTTCTTGAATTCACATGACACTGTCAAGCTCTCATTTGGCAGTAAAGGCAACTGCTATCCCTCCTGGTTGTTCAGAAAAAAAATCTTGAAAGTAGAACTTTAAAGACTGCAGCATCAGCAAACAAAACAAATCATGGACAAACAGAACTAGCTTTTGTTCAAGTTGGTTTTAATCTCAAAATTCTTAAGCCAATCTCTAGATTTTGATGACTCATGGATTTTTAAAAGCTGGAGTTGAAAATGGCTAGTCTGACACCAAAACCTTGTCCAAAAAACACCAGTAAGGTTTGATCTGAGGATGTTCTAGATACCCACAAAATTGTAGACATTGAGCTTCCTCCATGTATGCTGTTTACTTAGATGCATAAATATACATTTCAAGAACCAATGTAAGGCAACTAAACTGAAAATATTGGCTGTAGTTAGCATAACTCAGTAGGATGGGAAAGAATGGAAATTTTATACAGTTTTTTAATACAAGTTTTACTAATCTGAGGGGTATTAGATTTTTTTTTGACATATCCTCTTTCAAATACAGTCACAGAAGCCACAAGGATTGTTATACAGTGAAACAGAGGTTGAAAAGAGAGAGATGAATACAATTATTTAGAGTGATAAAAGAAGAATTGGAAATAGGAATAATGTACATGCCAGGCTCTCGAGGCTGGGACTTCTGTGTTGCAAACATAGCCCACTGTGGTTGCTACCCAGAAACGAATGAAGGAAAAGCAGAAATAACCAAGTAAGGAGGAAAGACACTTCAGGGTTGTGAAGATACTGTCACAGGACACTACATATCAAAGCAACAGCAGGGATTGCAGTGCTAGATGAGTGGAGTCAGAACCAGGGCTGGGGCCAGCCCCAGTGATCAGGAGCAGCACTAGCAGCAATGGCACTGGGGAACTGGGAATGGTGATGTGCCCCAGCAGCAGGCGGCAAAGAACCCCCTAAGTGCAGAGGTAACTTAGACAAAGTGAAGAATGGATGCGTAGAGACAGTGTCGGCACTTACACAGAGAGCTGCAAAGTTATAAAAGTGGTGTGAAGTGGTGCACAGAGAAGAATAAGAGGGCTCATCTCTCTTCCTGGAACAGAGCTGTCTGGCTGCTGTGTTTTTAAACTCTTCAAGTAGAAAAGAATGATGTTGAAAAACAGAGAAAAAAGAACTTTATCATGGATGAGAAGTGACATTATATATATATATATGTATATATACACACACACACACAGTGTTTGCTTCCACTGTAGAGATCAGAGCTGTGGTTTTATAAGCTGAACTATTTTAGCAAACAAATGACCAGTGAAGAGCTTAACACTGTAGTCATATCCTGATCTAATGTGTTTGAATCCCCAGCAGCAATTCCATACTATATTACAGAAAAGTAATTTTATAGGTGGGGGTACCTGCTTAAAGGTGGGACGGCATGTGTGCATGTATGTGCATGTGTGTGTCAAGGTGCTCATCCTCTAATGTCTTTGCAGTGTTTTGCAAATGTACCACACCTCAGTTATGGGACATGCAAACTTAAAAAGGCCACCTTTTCCACAATATCCTCAAGCAATGAGTAAGAGAACAAGGCTGAAGAAATATTGCTTAGCATCACCTGCCAGCACACCACAGAGCGAAAGAGAAGAAAGACAAAGAAAGAGCCAGCATAAGTAAATAAAAAAAAATAAATTTGTAAAATCAAGAGATGAAGAAAGCTGCTAAATAAATATATGTACTACTAGGCAAGTTAATACGGCTCCTGAGGAGCTTTATTTACGTGGTTGGCCTTTACATGCCAGCTAATCCTTCTAGACACTGACCTTGTCAGCAGTGTTTGTATAATCTTTGAATAAGAATACGAACTGTTCTTTTAAATAATACCTCCAGGATGGCTAGATGAGAGTTTTGCGTGAGCATTACACATATAAAGGACCCAGGGCATGTTCCTCTTCCCACGGTGGGGGTACCAGCCCCTTCTGCTCATGCTGCGGTACAAACAAGCACCCACTAACAGGGGAGGGCTACGTCGCTGCAGCACGGCCCTCGGGTCATTGCGCGGGAGAGTATAGACACAAAACCGTGCTGTACTGCAACAAACCTAGATCTCAGGCAGCTGGAACAAAATTACATACGAGAGTGTGTTAAAGACATGTTTTCACAGGGCATACGACAACTCAAATATTCTGCATGTTGGAGAGAGCCAGGCCAACTGTAGCGTGAGCTAAAATCTGAACTCCCATGTGACACAAGCCAAAGAACACCGCATAACACTTTTTTTCCTCCAATCTGATCAGGAATAAAGTTTTGGGTTTGCCAAACCAATGTCAAAACCCAAGTTGTGTCAAAAAAAAAACCAACAAAAAACCAGCCATTTATAGCTAATTAAATGCTTTTCAAATTAATTCTACAGCGGAGATCTAAGCAGAAGACAGAAGGACCTTGAAGTCTGGAAATTTAAAGATGCTTTAGTGGCTAAGGAAGCACTGCGCAAAATACCTAATACAGAGATTAATAAATGTTACTCGAAATTGTCGATAAATTGACTTTCAGGCTCAAAAAGCTCACTGTAACAGAACAAAGTCAAGCAACAATGCATTATTTTAATAAAAGGTAATAAACAAGATCCATGTGGAAGGTTTTAGGTATGAAGCTCTTTGAAGATTTTGTGGAATAATACACGAAAATCCACAATGTGTGAGAGTGCAGCCGAACCACACACAGGCGGTGCTGCTACCTGACCCTAGTTTAATTTTATGTTTAAACCAGCTAAGACCAGTACAGGTTTAACACATCACAGGCAAGAGTGAAAAAGACAGTTACGATCTGCAACTTGTTTTCTCCAAATATCAAAACATGCAAGGGGGAGTTTCAGATCAATTATTCCTTTCCCAGCAAATTACTTTCTCTGTGATAACATCCAGCAGTGGAAAGACTAATTTTAGCTGGAAAGTTCACAGAATCTTACAGAGTCACAGCCACAGTCACAGCTAATTTGAGGCAGAGAAAGTTAAAACACTGTCAAAATATAAATGCTTCCTTCAGCTGATTCATTAGTTTGCATATCATAACAAGGACTTTGTGTTCTTGGGTAAGGTTAGTGCCTCGAGGACATCCTGCAGATGTGTGCATTCCCAGTCCGAATTTCTTTTAATTTGTTATGCAAACATCAATTCTTTTTAAATACTGTAAAAAGAGAGACTTTTTATTGCAGCTAACAACTACCAGCATTAACAATAGCTGCTCCTGTGATGCTGCTTTTTAGGATAAAGGAGGACACCATATTCTAAACAAATGTTTACCCATTAATGAATGTTATAGTTCTTATTAGAAGAGGTAGATGAACCTTGAAACAGCTAGCAAATGAACTCAGTAAGTCCTGCTCCAAGTCAGGAGGCCTGGTATATTTTGACACATTAACTATTTTTCCCCTCAAGGAAACGGTGAACTTTAAAAACCCTAAACAATCTAATAGCAGGGAAGTCCAAGGCTGGCTTGTATTTTTACTTTTCCCTTTTTCCTTGTACAGGTGCAGTTTAAAAGTATGAGGCAAGCACAGAAGTAGCAGTAGATTTTGGCAGACCTCAGAAAGGGACAAAATTTGGGATTTTTAGCCCCAGAAAGGCAGCTCTGGCAGCTCTCCCACCAGCAAGGCAGTGCCCAGCTGTGCTTTGGATTAAGCAAACCAATTTTGGTGGTCGACCTGTCCATGCTCTTTCACCCAGGCTGTCCTGCTCCTGGATTTTCATTTCCCTGATCTGCGCCAGGAGGGTGAGGGTGAGGAGACAGGCACCCAGGCGGTGGGAAAAGGCAATGCAGGGGGCTGCCCCCTTGCAGGCCTGCCACCCGAGACACCTCATTCCCTTAAAACCCAGTCACCAGCTTGCTGTGGGCCACTCACAGCTCCCCACCACCCCTCTGAGCCCCCCAGGCTTGCCTCTGCCCAGTCTGTGGGAAGGAAGGAGGAAAGAGGGGTGAGGGCTTCTTTGGCGGCATCTGGAGAGTTATTTCAAGCCAAATGCTCTTACTTCTGCTTTGGGTCTTGACTGCAAGGGCTTCTTTGGCTTTTTCTTGAGGCAGCTGAAATGCAGCCCCCACCTGGTATTTGGTTTCAGGGCAGCAGATGGACCTAGAGACAGAGTCCTCTCTGCCCACTAGGGTTCCCAGGGCTTCCAGATGATCACGGGAGCACCAAGGGCCATTGGTCTACGGGGCCCCGATCCGTTTTCCCAGCCCATGTGAAGAGGAGAACAAAGACAATTTGGCTCTCTCGGGGGTTAATATGGTGTCTGATGCTGTGCACCTCAACCTGACTGAAGGACCCTGACTAAGTGCCCTGAAGGCAGGACCTTGTCCCCTAATGCACCTTCAATGCACCTCCACCGCCTGCCCATGCACCAACAGAAACCAGAAAGACTTTCCCTGCCAGTTAGTGCCATACCCCAGATGCTGTGAGCCATACTGGTCTTGTAGGCTTTGTCCAGAAGGAGTCCAGGCCTCCAGATAATTTGACAGGGAAATAAAAAGAGCCCACTGGGACTGCCAGGGTTTCTGCTTTCAAGATAGCCAAGCCTGCGGTGCCAGATGCTTGCTGTCTTGCTCTGTCAGTGCTGCCAGATCCAAGCACAATCAGCCGACGAGGGAGCAATGGAGAAGGCAAACAGACCATACTCCCAACCCTGACCCGTGTAATCGTTTTCTCTTTCCCCTTTTATTCTGCGGCCTTGTGGATAATGGCGTAACATTTCCTTCTAGAGGAAAGTGGGATGCGTGTGAGACAGAGGCGCGGCAGTAAGCAGATGCTGAAAGGGTCCTGACAGGAGTTTGACAGGAGGAGCCCGTGGTGTTAATGGCAGATCTGAAGAAGGAGAATGGAGGCAACTAGAACAGTACAGAGATGCTTTAGAGGCTGCAGTGTGCAGACGGACCAGGCATTCCCAACTTGAGAGCCACAAGCAGGACAATCCCCTTATGGTACAAATCAGGTTCCCACATGAAAATCAAAGGTTTCATTTCATACATGGTATTTTAAGGATAAATTAATTAAATATTATGACATGCACATATTTTATGATAACCGAGACCTTCTGTGCAGGAGAAGGGACAAGCAGATTCCATGGACAGACAGCATCCTGCCATGTTTATAGTATCCGATAATGAGTTCTTGATCAGTGAAGGCCGTCCCAGTGAGGAGGTCTATTTAGCTTCGGGAGTCAGGGGACAGTGACAGGCAGAAGCATGCACTGATCCAACTGTACACCAACAAACCTAGCTAAATCCTATGTAAGTAACCTACTATTTAAAGAATGATGTATTATTCACTATTATCTTTTTGGTTTTCCTCCTGTTTCCTGGAAGTGAAACTGCAGAAATACAGTGTTTGGCCCAAATTCCGTGCTTCGGTGAGCGATGGTAGGCTCTCTGCTGTCTATGCTGCTCTCTGGGCTCTGGGTCTGACACGGCACCAGGCTGGTGGGCAATACTTGCAGCTTGCAGTGACTGAAGCAACTTCTGCCGTTGTTAATAGCTGGAACATGAAGGTCACCTGGAAATAGATTTATCAGCTCAGCTTAGACCATTAAGTGGATGTAGTGACAGGCGTAGCTATATATACATATCTATAGTGGTACTACCTCCACTGAACCTAGCCATGTTTAGGAATTGTTTTTCACTTCCTTTTTCATGAAAACTTTGCATAATTGCTCTTTCTTTTATTAAGTTTTCAGACAGGAGACAAATTTTTCATTAGGTCAAATTTAAATCTCATTCACATGAGGGATTTGAAAGCTGGAATAAAGAAAAGGGGTAGAAGGCAGGTGTAGTATCACTGAATCTAGCGACTAAAGAAACTTCTACATGAGACTGGTTAACTGGCTATTTAAAAAAAGTCCTAATGAGTAAGACAGGCAGACAAAATTATATCCTTAACATAACAATTGACCAAAAGGCTGGTGTTCTAAAACTTCGTACCTAAAAGCAAGGAAAGTGGAGGGTCCTAATAAATATGAATAAAGGGAAGAATTCCTGTATTTCATTTTCTAACTTGAGCAAGTGCTCAAACAAATATTCTTTTCCATTGAGAATAATTAGTGATATTCTTCTAGTGCTGAATAAAAAAAATTTAAGGACTCTTTGGACACAGCACAGCAGACACAGTGCAGCCTTGCACCTCTTAAAAGACTGATCCCAAACTGGTCAGGCATAAATAGGATTGTGACCCTTACCAATGTCACCCAGCAGTACCCTTCCCCTGCAACAAGGCCAGCATGGCACAGGGGTAGCCTGTCACTGAGACGCTCGCTCCCTTCTTCGGTGGTGGATCAAAGTTGTTCCCAAACACCAACTAGATGCTTTCTCTGTCTAAAAAGTTTTTGTTTTGCGGTGCAGGCTCCCGAGGCACCGGATGAAGCAGAATGGCTCCGACTGCAGCTCACAAGATTTCTTTTCCTTCCCATTCCCCTTCTGACAATTGATAATTGGCCTTTTAAAATGCAAAGTCATTCTGCGGTCTGTGCCCTAGAGTACCGAACAGTCTCCTGGGTTTGGAGCTCCCCTTCTTCCACTGCTGCTCCTTTTATGTGTCTCTGGGAATTGGCATGCTGGGCTCTTTCAAACCTGAGTTCCCAAACACATTTTCAGGACAGAAGGGCTGTCTTCCCATGAAGACTAACTGCTTTGAGGAGGAGCATTTTTTAAAAGCTGTAGACATATTAGGTGTTTAATGGCAGACAGAGACAGTTGTTTGTTGTGGGAGGTGTAATGCATAGAGGGATCAGGCAAACCTGGGACTTTGGGGTGACTCAGTTTCCAAATCACAACTCAAAAGAGATAAGAGTTGTTTCCCTCTGATTGTTCTTTCTGTCTTCACCCCTTCTTTCCCATTCCCTTCCCCCAAGATACAAACATCCAAGGAACACATGGTATGCTACTGGAAATGACTTTAAAATACCAAGACAAGCCAGCTGTGAGTCTGTGTATTCAACAGACAGGCTCCATTGCTGCACAGCTGATTTAGAAATAAATCCCAACATACAAGTCAGCCAGCCACATACTGAGATACAAGAGCTATAAGGTAAACACAGCTCAGCACTTTCAGATACAGGATTGAAAAAAACCTTCTTTTGTCCATTAAAACTATGTTCCCAATTTGTTCCCTCCCATGGGAAGTGAGGGGTAAACTCTACTCTACTGTGAGAGGTTAGAGTTACAGGCAGGTAATGACAATGCAAGGACAATTTTCTTCTAAGAAAATACCATTCCCTGCATCTCATAGAATCATAGAATCATTTGGGTTGGAAGGGACTTTTAAAGATCGTTGAGTTCCAACCCCCCTGCCATGGGCAGGGACACCTCCCACTAAACCAGGTTGCTTAAAGCCCCATCCAGCCTGGCCTTGAACAATTCCAGGGATGGGGCACCCACAGCTCCTCTGGGCAACCTGTTCCAGTGTCTCACCACCCTCACAGTAAAAAATTTCTTTCTACTATCTAATCTAAATCTCCCCTCTTTCAATTTAAAACCATTACCCCTCGTCCTAGCGCTACACTCCCTCTGAAACTACACTACTGAAGGGACACTAACTCTCATATTAGCATACCATCATTTCTTTCAAGATGGGTCTGATGGGCTTGATACGACCCCCACCATAGTCTTTCCTATTAGTGCAAGCTCTTGCCTTTAGAAAAACAGTGCAGCATTTTGAACCCTGTCTGTATTATTATAAGGCAAGTCAGAGTATGATTGTCTTTCAGTTGATGATGTGGCAGAGGGTGGCTTTTTGCCAGGTTTAAGTTAGATTCTTTTTAAGTTGCAGCCTTTAAGATCCACCTGGACAAGCAATAATTAAAGGGAATAGCAAATTAAGTGTATTAGGAAAGGGAAATGATTTACTAACCAGGGGGAGAAATAATTTATTAGGAAAGAAAACTTTTCCTTTAAGCTGAGAGAGTCGTATTACCTCTTTCAGAAATCATTTACTCTGTTGTTGGTAACTCGCTTTCTAGCTTCTCCTCCTCCTCCACGAAAAACCGCCTGCCCCACAAGCCTGTGGCTATTTCTTTCCCAGGGGCCACCATTCCCTGGCATATGGGGCCCATCCTGACGTGCACTTTCTGTTCCTGCTCAAGAAGACTTTCATTTTCCCTGCAAACCTATTTTGGGACAGCGTGAAGGGATGAAAAAGAGAGCTGGGGGAAGCATTCCTGGACAGACCCCACACGCTCTCCAACGACAGAAATAACGACAGACACCTAGACAGAGCAGTCTTACGGAGAGGACTCCCCTGAGGCTCCTGTTCACCAACTAAGCCAAAAATATCCAGCTTAAGCCAATCCACTGAAATTGAAATGCAAGAAGTCACAAATCAAATAGGAGGCAGGCTGCTGTACTTTCCTATCAGATGAGCAGTCAAGAGCAATATTCAAGTCATCCCAATTACTGTTCATTTTTTTAAAAACATTTTTCTTGAATGTCTATTGGATCTCTGCACCATAGTTACATGTGAGACCCTAGTGTCCATGACAATTAAAAAACCCATGTTTATTAAAATTCAGTCACAGTGGCACAACATAGCATGCAATTATAAACACAAAACAGATGCAACACCATCTTCTCTATAGTCAGCGAAGATTGCAATCTGCAAAACCATGGAAATTTGTGTCCTTGATTTAATGGTTTAAAATGCAGGAAAGCTGTTTACATTCACTGTCAAAATGTTTGCATTACATATGCTCACTGCCCCTGTAGTGGAAATATTTTTCCACTAACATTGCAGAATAAGCAGAAAATGAAGATGCACCACTCTTGCTAACAAAGTGCTGGCACAATGCAGTTTCACCTCTGCTAAAACATTTGTTAATGACTCATCACACTGCGCTATTTGTTCCCTTTACCTTGGATTGGCTTCTTGAGAAATTTAGTACTATGCACATATTTTCAACTCCCCACTGATCAGATAGCCTTTTGTACAAACCTACAGACACTGTTTTCGTGTCCTAAAAGCATTAGCAATACTTTTTTTTTTTTTAAGTCTTTTACTGCAAACTTTAGATTACACAACTGAATTTGGAAAAGGTGCAGGCACCTTCCATGGCACATGTTTAGGATCAAGTAGGTAAGTTGGATATTTCAAATTCTGTCTTCAGTTAAAAGGTACAGTGATGATTTTCAAGTGTCTGTGCCCTTAAACCAGAAAGGATTTAGGAATACAAGTCTCAAGAAAAGTCAGTGGCATTTTTTTAAATCTCTAGCCGACACATCAGTGAACATACATTGCAGACATAAAATAGTCTGCTACCAGAAAGTCTTTTAAATGCATATCTAAATGCATAGACATAGTGTTGGTAATGCTTAAGTTAATTGCTATGAAAATCAGAGTTTCTCACAAGTCTGCAAAAATTCATTTAATTTACGTTGGCACTGTACAGACTTGCCTATCTTTTCTCATGTTTTCCTCAGTTTCCATGGGACTATTCCCAAGATTAAGCACACGTGCAGACCCAAAGTCAAGGTCATAGTGTTTTATACTGGCTGTAGAATGTGATTCAGACACTCTTATTATATGGCTGATTGCAAATAATTTCATCCTACAGATAAGCAACTGGTGTACCAGTATGACACAAAAGACAGGTATATTCCACCCAAAGTATACCAGGTTCATTTATTTTTGTTGACTATAGTTTGACAGGAATTGCTGATACATTTGTCTCATCTTATGTAACTAAATCGAATGTATGAAATACATAGCAATGATGAAATCTTATGCAAGAGTTTTCCGCTTGTTAAACCTTATCAAGAAAAGTACATTACTTAGTCAAATGCACACTGTGAAAGATTCTTGCAGTTTTGTTTGCTTAGCTTTTTTACAGTGTGGTTTCTTTGTTTTTAAAGAAACAGAAGATGACTTACATCTGAGCACATCGAGTGAATTCTGCAGATATTTTGGCTGCACTGAAGGCTTCTCTTGACTATGTTAAAAAGTTTGTTGTCAAGAATATTTACTAACACATTCTCAAGCCGCCATCCTACAGCCAGCCAGCATCTGTTAACAACAATTTGCCTTTGGTTAAATGAAAAAAAAATATAGCAAGCAGTAATTTTTCCTAGTTAAGGCAAATACTACTTCACAGGAAGAATCTCTCCCTGCTTGCTTTGACTAGGATACTGCAAACCCAGGGTCTTTTGCCTGTATCTTAGAAAATTTGCATATAAGTTTAGAGGCTATATCACTATACCACAGCAACCTGGTATTACAAAGTGCTTAAAATGCATTATCCCATCCGTCCAAGTACATGATGGCTCGGATATGTGAATGGTTACTATTCATATACGGACAACGTGGATTTCTTCCATAATTCTGTTTGATAGGAATGAATCAGGCTTTCTCTCTTTACAATTGGGGATCCACATTGTGTGTTCTCACCATGAACAGATTCAGTTAACAGCTCTAATCTGTTCCTTGTGGGATAGAACAGAATATTTTGGAGATTTTTATACTCCATTTCTTAAGGTGTCTAAACACACATATATTCAGAAATGCATTTTTTTGCCTGTCTGTTAATGCTCACGCTACATGAAGATGGCATACATGTATTGAAACCTATGTGACTCATATTTGAATTGCACGTACACCCAGAGTAACGTATTTTAACGTACAAAAAATGCAATCCCCAGAGACTGAAATAGATCTTCACCTGCTCAAAATGCAAGTCCGTTCTTCTACATCCAAGTGGGCTATTCTCTGTCCTGACTGCCTTATGACATTGCTGGTGGAACAGACTGGGGTGTTTCCGGAGAGTTTCTTTCTCCTGTGTTCAGTCATTCAAGACAGTCTCTGAAAGAGAAAATACCATTTTTTAAAAAAAATTATTCACTTGTTTCCCATATTGAGATGCCATAAATTATAGTACAAGCCTGGGATTACTATGTGAGAGTAGTTTTAAGTTAATTACCTTCTGACAGATCACAAACAGCCCTTTTCATACAGTGTATGCCTAATTTCTATTTGTGACATTTGTTTTCTCAAAACATATTTGTTTTCCTCTTAAATATCAGAAGATGCAAGGAGACAATAAAAGAGTGTGGGTAACATCTAAGGAGACCTGCACAAAATGTCTAGATGAAAGCTACTTGCTTTGCTGTTTTGCTATGAGTTCAAAACTTAGAATAGGGTCACTAATTCTGCAGCCTTTCAGTTACTCTCAGGGTGATTTATGGTTTTGTGCTGAAATGCTATAGCAAACTTAATGGTTTTACATGGTTGAAGCATGAAATAAGGTGGAACCTGAGTGTTTCCTCTGGGTGCAAGTTTGAGTTTGGGAGAGTTTTGTAGTCCACAATTTCAGCCAAATTGCTAAATTGTGAAGCACAGACTTGCATGAGAGCTTGGCAAAAATATTCTAATTAATTCTTTTCTGCAAATGCTATGAACTCAGTAACATCAAAATGCTTAAAGACTCATACCACTTTTATTTAATTGGCCATTCAAAAAAGGAATCCAAAAAAGTCAAAGACATTTAGTCTCACCAGTTTCTTAATGGAATGTTTTGCATTTTCTTGCTCAAAATATCATTTCTTTTTAAGAGGATTGAAGTCAAATGCCTTTTTCCTTTTCAAAATGAGCAAAACAATTAATAAAGCTTAAACTTGTTTGTTCATTTGCTAGTTATCTTGACCAAGGTTCAGGAATCAGGATCCTCTCTCCTAAGGAAATTCCAGAAGTCCTAGGTACAAAAGCCATGCTTACGCTTTCTGGATGGTGGAGTCCTGCATTCCTTGCATTATAGTGACATGGAAAGTAGCTCAATCTTGTTGTTGTCTACAGTTTGATGGTTAGGGGACATTCCTTATGGGCACAGTTGTGAGTTTAAGCACTTTCTGACCTACAAGCCAGATTCCTGTTCCCTGAATAAGTTTTGTAGCCTCTTATGCTGAAGGCTGCCAGGGGCTCCTTCTGGAGTTAAGGTGCATAAACTTTGGAGAGTTTCAAGTTTTGACTGCTAGTCATACAGAAGTGTGGAGCTGCAGGTTGCAGACGTCATCCTAAAACCAAGAAAGAAGCAGGATTTGAGATTTCAGGGAGCTTCAGAATACAGAAACTTTTCCACTCCCTAGCTGGAGTTCATTCATAGTCATGAATCCTGGGAATATCCAAGGGAAGTACTTGGCTGTGAGGTGCAGTGACACTTACAATAGTAATAACCTAGACATTTTGTTAGTTTGGGTCTTGCCTCCCAGGTTTTCCTCAGCCTTTACCTAAGCAAAAAAAATCTTTTAGAACCCTCGTTTGGAGAGTACTAAATCTTATGCAGCTGTCCTCTCACCCACTTCGTATCCTTCTCTCCTTCCCATGATTCTCAAGGAATACAAGACTTAGCAAGAAAAACAAAACAAAACAACAAATTAGGGCTACAGAATTCAACTGAATTTCCTGGGTAACTTCATATAAATCCATTTTTCTCGTTGCAAACTTCTATGGTGTTTACCTACTTGTGTATCCCTGAAGGTTTTTTGTACAGACAGACCAAGGTTGTGCAGACAGGGTTTAAGAGCAGCCTTTTTCTCTCTGTCATTAAAACTAAAAATGAAAAAGGTTCCTTTCAGGTCTCCACCCCAACAGCTTCCTCAAAACTCCAATTGCAAACTTTATAATAGAAACGTAACATAATTTTTCATCCTCTGGCAGTCTAGTTTACATATATATATGTGTGTATATATATATAAACACATGTATGTGGTCAATATGGCATTTCTTAGCCAACCAAAACATGCAACCCTTCTGCACAATAATGGGGAGATAAATTTATGAATTTCATATGCTTAAGTACATTAATAAGTAAAACAACCCATATGTAATGCCCAGCCAGTTTGGTTGCTAAGTGGTTTTTATGCTGTAATGCAATTATTAGTTAGCCTTGAAAGTTAGAGCATGTTAGAACCCTTAAAGTTTACTGAGTCCTGACTATAATCAAACTCTAGCCATAATCATGCCTTACTGATTCAATATAAGAGGAAGCAGGCCCTCAAAATAAAAATTCCTACCTTTTCTCACTTCAAAAAATGATTAAATTGTCATAAGCAAGCCAGCAGTTTATAGAGCAGAATCCAGGGATCATAAAAAATAGTTCATGGATAGCCAGAAAAGGTAAAGGCTACCTGGGTTTTAAAAAGTGAGAGTCCAGAAAAAGAAAAAACTTATGTTTAAAGCTATAACTATATCTATTTACTTGATGGTTCTGCTGTAAATGTCCTCCCTTACACTCTACATAGCAACAACCTAAGCAGTCTCCCTTCCTTCAGGATGGTATCCAAGTAACAAGGGAAACCAGAGAATTAATAAAAATATAACAGGGAACTGATTTAACTCTCTTATTTGTGTCAGCTAAAATAATTTCCTTCCACTGCACTGAGTGGTTGTGATGGGAGAGCTTTGCTCTAATGAAGGTGGAAATAATATCAGAAAGGAAATAAAGAAAAATTGACTAATGTGACATTTGAGTGTAATATTTAAAAGCAGTGATATAAATTATTGATCTCACCTATTAATAACAACTACAAATTTCTTCCAAAAAAGTATTTTCTGAAAAAAATTTATTTTCCTTTCTTTGCAGTTATCTTGTTGAAATGTTCATTGTAAGGATAAATTGATCCTAACCTAAAGCAACTTCATGGGTGCAGGGGGATTTGAGAACGACAGAGTAGCTGGCAGGGCAAGGACTTTTGCTTGAACTTCAGAACAACTTTGCCTGGTAAGGCTTCTCTATTAGTTTTACTACAGATTTTTAGGGTTGATGACAATAAACCGTCACTTAATGCTGCTATATTTCTTCCACCATTTGTTAACAGGATCCAGGGTTACCTTCAAGCACTGGGTGGGACACGGACACACACAAATGAGTATATTGGTGTGTTTCTTTGAGAAGTGTAGGTAGAGATATGACAGTTTCTATGGTAATGACAAGACTTTTTATTACTAACAGAAAAATAGGTGTTGAGATAACCTCGTGTAAATTGTCAGTGCATAAGTTATTTCTAGTCTCAGATAGTGCTTTCAATTAAAACATGTTTAATTTGCAAATAATGGGACAACATTCTTTAGGAGTTATATGCTTCTCAGGTGTGTAATAAGAGGTGTTGAGTTTCAGGTATGTATTAGGAAAAAAGCTCTAATGAGTTAGAGGAAAAATATTCTGCAAGGAAAGCTTTCTGCGGGATTGTCATGGTATTATTTTTGCAACAGGGTGATTAATTTATTGTTCATCGAAAGAACTCACTGATGAGTTGAAACATTAAGGAAAGTTCAAGTAAACATACTGAAATGGCAGCTTGATTCCTGATGATGGTTTTGGTTTTAATATAACATTAAGAAATCTTACTTTTGGCAGGTCAATAGCTAGCATGACATCCAGACATGCTATTGCCATTATTTATAGTTAAGCATGCCATTTCATAGGCAAAATAATATGACCAGACAAGGCTCTTGTATGCTGCCAACAGAGGAAGATCCCAGATGGGACCATTCTCCTAGTTAGAGAGAAAAACAAGAAATGGTTCACGTGCATATCTTTTTCACAGAAGTATTTAAGCGCTCACATTTTCAGCCAGCTTGACGCCTGATGTAGAGGCTCCTGTTTCAACAGCCCACAGCATTGGTAGGAATAGGGGTGTGTTGAGACAGAAGAGGGAAGGGTTGCAATACCCTATATCCTCTATGTTACGCGTTGCATAGCCCTCATAAATTGGGTCAGTCATTCCTATCAATTCTTATTCATGTAAGCAGGGCATGTATGGGTTCAAAGCAGCCCAGGAACTACAGGTAAGAAGATGATGTAGCTCATCATCATGAGCTTTGAGGCTGTAATGTACTGCGTGATTAACATAGCCCAAAATATGACTAGACTTACAGTGATTTTATTCCTTTTCCAAGTCCAGTGATTCGACTAAGACTTTGTGCAGGCAACCTTGTAAACAGTAAGAGTAAGGTCTGTAGCATCTCAAGGTTTGTAATCTGCCCCTTCTCACAATCTTGCGAATAGTAATAATAGTAACAATAGCCTGTCCTTCCTCTTTTGCTTTGCAGAACAATATGATGGCTCTTTTGCCTCATAAGAGAAAGAAGTCCTGCTCACTATAATTGAAGCAATGCCAGCTCTTTGGAGCTGCTCGAAACTCTAAACTGAGCACCCATTACTTCTCAGTAGAAAAACGTCCTTGAAAGTATGTGTCTGTTTATGAATGGTACTTATCTGGCTCCATTACAGTGCTCTCTGAACAAATCATAGCTTTCAATGAGACAATATTTGAGACAGGTAAACATCACTATTTTACAGACACACAATCTTGCAAACAAAGAATTGAGATTTTTTTTTTGTTTATTCTACAAAATTTTATAGGTCATGCCTGCATCCACACTTAATTTTGAAGCCAGATAAAATCCTGAAATTCTGTTAGTCAGGTTAGACCAGTTCTTCCAGCAATACAAGGCCTGCATAGTACGGGTCCACTAATATCACACTTGTGTAGACACTCCCGTGTAGACATTATCTGTCTCTCCACAAGGAGTTTTTCATTAACAATCCCACAATGACACTATTGCTTTTGCAGGATTTCAGTAGTTGTACTTTTCAACTTGGAGGTTTGGGACTACAGTCATGATCAGTTTGGCCTTTGAAAGACCCAGTGTGGTTTAGAAATGCTTTTTTACCCAACTTTGTGAGTTCAGAGTAATCATCCAAACAAAGCAACTTGAACTTAAGTATTTGCCTGAACCAGTAAAATAAAAAATACACAAACTAATCTCTACAGATTTAAAAAAAATACAGTGGAAAATGTCAAAGCAAACAAGGAAGGAAAAGAGGAACAGACAGTGGAACTATCACTGCAAATGTGTTTGATGGTGCTTTTCAAGCCACATTGGTACTCAGGGTTTTCAAGAGAATTAATGAGATTTTAAAGGAAGAAAAGCAAATAAAGTGAATTGGAACATCAGTAAGTGAACTAAGATGTCATCCAGCTCCTCCAACACCAAGCTGAACTCCTTCCAAATACTATGAATAAAAGTTTGCAAAGGATGATGTACAATCAGTCATTATACTGCGTAGACAATTCCTTGTTCCTAGCATGTTCCAGGTTTCAACATCTTGTACTTTTACTGAGAATGATGACATGAACTGTAAAACTGTCCCTTCTATGCACCACTAGTGAATGATAAGAAGCACTATGAGTACGTGCAACTATCTCTGATGCAGAACAAAACAACCAGAATATTGCCATTTGTTTTTATTTTGTTTGTTTGTTGAACAATGGAGTCTCATTTTGGTACGTGGACAAGAATATTTTCCTTTAAAAATGAGACACAGTGAGTAAGAAAGACATAAAATGAACAAGAAGAAGCAAATAAACAGCAGTTCCACAAATATGTAGCTCCTCGGTAAGATTAATAAAAGTTCTTAACATTTATTATTGGCCCTGTACTGCATTTTAGGAAAGCATCTCCTGCTGTCCATCTCTTTTCATTGGCATCAGCCACACAGGCGTTGGAGAGGTTTTGGCAAGTGCCTTTTGCTTATATTTCCTAAATCCTTCTTCTTCCACCTAATGGAATTTCTCTGTTTTGTAAACAGTCCTAAACATTTTGTTAAACAACAATCAGCAGTCATAAGATCAAGGTTTTGAGCCCACTAACATCTGACCTAATCATAAGTCATTTCCACCATTTTTTTTTGTCTGACCACCGTACTTTCTTCTACTGCTTCCCACCGGCACAGAGAATAGCTAAATCATTCTTCGTTACTGCCCAGGCCCTTATGAGTGAGAGGAGTGAAAAGGTGGCCGAGTCCTTAAGAATCACAGTTAGCATTGCAGCAGCATCTGGACATCTGTATACACTGACTACAATAACATGTCTTTTTGTGGCTTTTCAGTAAGTCAAGCAGCTTCCCAGATTAATGACTGAAATACCCTAATGATCCACCAGTGCCATTTCTGTGTAAGTGCTCAGAAGTGAAAAGAAAAAGAAAAAAAAAAAATCAAAGTATCTCCTAAATTCTTACCTTGGGACAGTTCAGTGGCTTTCAGTTCTTTCAGTTCCCTGAAGCAAAGCTGTCTTAAAAGTCTTGGGTACCTCAGTGATGTCAACTTTCTCTATAGGTTTTCCTCAGACCAAACAGATTGACAGAGAGTAATTGAGAGGAGTTGCAGCCTTCTTCCCTTCCTCACCCCACTGCCTCTGCCCTGCTGCCGGAGTCTCGTATAGCAAGGCTATGTACAAAGTCCAGCAAAGATTCAAGCTGTCATTTTCAAGTTCTAGACACATACTTGAACTACTGTAGCAACAGTGCTGAATCTCATAGGAGCATTGAATATAAAGGCCTGCAAGGGATTAAAAACCAGGCAAAAAAAAACAGGCAAGAGGTGCACATGGTTTTGCTCATCATGAAAGACAAGTGACAGTGAATAAACGGAGCAAATTTTTGTGCTGCAAAAGAATCTCCAAAATTTCTCTTGCAGGAATTTTTGTAGTGATTTGAAGACATAATTATTTTTCTTTCA
Organism: Limosa lapponica baueri; assembly: GCA_002844005.1. Lineage (NCBI taxonomy): Eukaryota > Metazoa > Chordata > Aves > Charadriiformes > Scolopacidae > Limosa > Limosa lapponica. Next base: position 297,126 of record KZ505771.1, on the reverse strand, counting down.
TGCTTTGTTGATTTACCCCAAAGCACTTCCATCCTGGAGTTACTTGGGATGGCATTCATATTATTTCCAGCTTAGGAACTGGGGCAAACATTAGTACTTGGTCCTAAAAATCCTTCTACACATATACACATTGTAAGCATGAGTAGTGGTTCTGTTGGTTTGTGGGAGGTTTAACTGAGGTCGCATAAGCATATAGGTAATTTTATCCTTCTGTGAACTGAAAAGATCTGTTGAACCTTTTGAGGTTAGCCTACCCATAATAAAACTGGGTCATAGTCATCTCTTGATCAGCTATGCCACTTAATCTGGTGCATAGCGATCTCATGATATGATATGCAAAATCTTTATTTCTTAAACAGTCATTTGAACACTATATTCGTTAAAAGGAAGTTAGCATGTAATTTTGTTCTCCAGTTTTTCATGGGTCTTTTACCAAACTGAAAATTACACCTTATTTTCTTCCATTGTCTGAATGCCAAGCTGAGCATGGTTAATGCTGGTTAAAAGCATGGTTAATTGCTTTGATTTATGTGCGTACTAATCATTACCATCAAAACTGGTAGCACTGTGGAAGCACACAAAGTGGCAGACTCCAGGTAAAGATATCACCAATCTGTCAATCATTGCTTAAAGGCATTTGGTGTGGTGGCATTTCTGTAAGATGACCACAATTTCTCTCTGTGAACAGAAGTAATTTCACATCGAGTAAGAAACCCCTGCCCCCTTTCCAATCACATTTCACCTGCTCAAAAGTCCCTCATGAGACCATGTAGAAAGAGCAGTTGGGAAAGAGTTTCTTTTGTGTTTTCTGTTTTTTTCTGTTAACCTGCAAAGTCTGTGGGCTTTTTCCAGGCAGGTTTTCTTCTTTTGTTGATTCAAAAATAAAGCTATGGGTTTTTCAAGGATTTCTCAAAATTCTGGTTTCCAAACCAGTGAGGACCTTCCTCAATTGTCATCTTCCAAAAATGTGCTTTCACAACTATTGTGTATGAGGAAATGTTGGTGTTCTGAACTTTGCTAAAATATACTTTTAAAATTTAAGTATGAACGTCAAGTGCATTACAATGGTTGCACTCCCAAGGAAAACAATTTCGATGAGCTTCATTTTCAAATCCCATTTGGCATTTCTCTTGAATCGTCATAGAAACATAGAACCATCTAGGTTGGAAGGGACCTTTAAGATCAGAGTCCAGCCATTAACCTAACAATGCCAAACCCACCACTAAACCATATCACTAAGCATTACTTCTACCCAACTTTAAAATACCTCCAGGGATGGTGATTCCCTGGTCCAATGTTTGATAACCCTTTTGGTGAAGAAATTTTTCCTAATATCCAATCTAAACCTCCCCTGGCACAACTTGAGGCCATTTCCTCTTGTCCTATCACTTGTTAGCTGGGAGAAGAGACCGACCTCCACCTCCCTACAACCTCCTTTCAGGTAGTTGTAGAGAGCAATAAGGTCCCCCCTCAGCCTCCTTTTCTCCAGGTTAAAGAACCCCAGTTCCCTCAGCTGCTCCTCATAAGACTTGTGCTCTAGACCCTCCACCATTTTCATTGCCCTTCTCTGGACACACTCCAGCACCTCAATGTCTCTCCTGTAGTGAGGGGCCCAAAACTGAACACAGCATTCAAGGTGCAGCCTCACCAGTGCCAAGTGCAGGGGGACACTGTCTGTCCTCATCCTGGTCTGTCTGCCCTGCAAGAAGTCTCCTCAAAAACCCTTGGGTTTGAGTTAATTTTCCTCCTTCTCTGGAAAGCAGCCTTGGGCCATTGCTGCCTTCAGGAAGGCTCCCCAGGATGGCTGCAATTCAGTGTGGCCCTCGTCGGTGAGCAGATGCTGGTAGCTTGCGTGGGGCAGAGCTCTGGGCTTGCTCCCTTGCAGGTAGCAACAGCAGCAGCAATTTATTTGCATGATGCTGACCCAATAAATAAAACTGATCTTGACTCTGTAATTCAGAGCCAATCAAAAGGAAGCAGAAAAATGTTCTGGCAATGAAAGAAACCAAAGGGCAAACAGATAGAGGCATGAGAGCTATTTTCTTTCTTTAAAATAAGGGGGAGACCTAATAAATGCAGGGATGATGAAAACTTTTCTCAAAGATTATGACCATGGGACATTTCTACAGATCTTACTCAATCAGTTAAAACTTGTCTCAATATGAAATCTAATGAGAGCTCAGTTTTTATCTGTAAAATAGCTTTTCAATTTATCCTGGAAGTTTCAAACAATATTTTTTTTCTGTCAGAATACCAGAATGGTTGAAACCAGATTGAGAATAAACTGCCAGAAATACACTGTTTTCTCTCTAAAATTAAACCAAACCAGTAAATAAAAGAGTAAGGCTTTCTGGGTGCACAGAATTTGACACAAAAAGCATTTGAAAGTACATCCCAGACCTCAGCATTACCTCTTGGCTTCTCTGCACTAAAGAAGAAAATTAACCAGTTTAAGAAACGCATACAAAATTTCCCATCTGGCTAACAACATGGATGTTTCTGTTCACTGTGACAATCTGAAAATGCTGCTGAGATGTTTTAAAGTCAGTGTTTATATCTAAAAAGCCAAATCTTCCACAGCTAAGGTGGCCCTCCCTGCTTTCCTGGGATATAAATTAAGACAATAAAGTACATCTGAAACTCATTTTTAAAGGTGCACAGCCATGTTATATATGCTTTGATAAATGTTCTTTAAAATCTATCTTCTTAGGCTGACTCAAGTATTTCATTTCAAAGTTGTTTTTTTTTCCCCCTTCATCAAGGAACGTTTAATAATTGGGTTTAAAGCACATAAATCTGTTGTTTATATTTAGTTGCTAATCAGCTTAGCATTGCTAAATACGTGTGTCACACGAAGGTATATTGCTACAATTCTTAACTTTCAAAGGCTTCAGGTACTTTGGAAAAACTGATGATGTTATGACAGACAGGTAAAGAGCACCATAAAGCTGTCTGCTAGATACAGTGTATGCAGAAGCAATTTGCCTTCTAAAACTCTGAACATGATATTCTCTAATATTTCCTGGCAGATCTTCAGTAGCTAGAAAATAAGCATTTCCATATGTAAGAAAATATTCCTTTGAAATGTAGATTTTTCTTTACAAGAAAAGAACACGGAGAGAATTGCACTTTTAAGCTAAGGGTTCATTATTATTTATTTTTCTGCTTTGAAAAATGTTGTGCATTTCCCATACAGCACTTAGGTAGTAATTGCAATTCTAGTATGAGCTAAATTACTCTTAACAAACCTTCTAGCTGTCTTTGTCCACTAAGAACAATCTCTCAATGAACAAATTTTGGCTAACACTTTAGCTCCTCACCGAATACTCGGATTATGTTAAATTTAATCTACCGCAGCATATATTACTGTATTTACTTAAAATTTAAAATATGTTCACAACACTGTCTCTCTGTTCCACTGCTTTTATAGGGTGTTTTCCCCTTTAAGGAAAGCAGTTTAAAATGGTTGCTAGTCATCTCAGTTGCTGCAACCACATGATGCAATCTATTGTCAAATTAGTGGGTGGCAGCAAGTGGAAACAGATTTCACCAGCAATAAAGCCCGTCACATGATTTCATCTGTTCGCAGCCATACAAGCTCTTAGCCCGTTCCTCCTGTTTGATCCGAAGGCCCTGTCCACAATGGAAGCTGATCTTTGCTATCTTAAACGCGACTGCTAAATGACAGGGTTTGTCCTTGTGGTTGGTTTTCACTAAGTGGCATTTTGGAAGTGTACAGGGAATTAAACCATTTAGCGCAGAAAATTTTGCACATCTTTTAAAAAGTGGGCCAAATGCACAACAGTTTTGCCAAGTCAGAACTAGACTTAAACAAAACAGAAATAAAATATTTGCAATAAAGACCAAATCTAATTAAAGTCTTATAAAGGCCTATACTTCTAAAAGCTGAGCCTACTATACATATTTATAGCATGCAGATGAAAACTGTATCTGCAGTACAAATAAAGTGCTCTCTCTAGCTTTAAGTTAGCAGTAATCACATATGAAGCAGCAAAAAAGATTGGGGGGGAGCAAAGGTGGAGAACAACTTGGTATAAAAATAGCTTACAAACTTGTCATGTAAATGGAAAAGTATAATAGTTCTAACCAGAAGCATTTTGGTTTTCTTACGGAATAGTATTATAAGACCTGACTTGTAATTTTAAGTGCCATTAAAGTTAACCACCACAAAATATAAAGTCAATCAGGTGTTCTTGGTTCTTTCTACATTTATAAAATATCTTCAGCCCTTCCTGGTCCAGTAGAGCCAACAAATTCCAGGTCCCAGGGCCAAGGTCTTAGATTTCCTTATTCATTTTGTAATGATAATACAAGGGGAATGGGAAGCATAGATATAGCAGCAAAAAGCTTGGTACAAAACCGTAGTGAGAACAACAGAAGACAGAGGTTTGCCCTGCCTCTCTGTATACCATACCCGAGAGCCAACTGAAGCAGTCACCGGGACTGAGGGGCTCTTGCACTGCAGGCATTCCTTATTTCCCAAAAGACTTCTGGAAGACAGCGATTGTCTTGTGCACTAATAACCTATGAGAAACATCATTTGTCAAGGAGCGCAAATTCCCTTCCGACACGTCAACACCAGGGAAACGTGGTTTCTCGTAGCTCCCCCCTGCTCAGCGCTCGGCCTTTAACAAAACAATACTGCATAACTAATCGTCTGCAATATTGCTCTACAATAACTATCTATCCCAGTTTGAAATGAGGACAAATGTAATGCTCTTCAGAAATAGCTCTCGGCACCCTGGACCACCAGTCGAACATCGATTATTTGTGAATAATGTGATTCCCGCTTAATAGGTTGGTCAGTAAAATTAAACATAAATATTTGTGCTGTCAAGTAACATTCAAAGGCCAATGCATAAATTTTTCTGGAGAGGTAAATGTCACAGAGTTCATTTTTGGAGAACTGCAAGGTAATGTGCAGATCAATAGGATCACCATTTCCTTAACAACTGTGGAAATGCTACATACAGTGCACAGTACTTGTTTGAATTTTTTAGCCCTTACTCAGATCGGCTTTGACTACAAAAGGAATCTGGCTATAAAATATATCTGACAACACCTAATGCTGCATCCTCTATAAACTTTTTCCATTGAAATTTGGTTCTCTTGCAGTGTAGGAAATTAGGAAGCCTGGAAAAACAGAGGGCTGGATCTAAATGTGGGTCCAATTCAGAAAAGCTCTGAAGCATATGCTTAACTTTGCTTGGGTCTGAAACTCCACTGAAGTTAAAGCACGTGCTTAGACATTTTGTTGGTATATCTGCTAGATTCACTGTTAAAACTACTTTATTAGTCAAGTAATTCCACATACATAAAGAAATACAATAAACTTAAGAGATGGTATGAGACAGAAGTCCCCAATCTCAGAGTTAAAGGTCCTCTTTTTGTGGTCATCTGTGCAAACAGATCTGTATTTAATTGTATTTCATTTCATTTCAAACATATCTGTATTTCATGTAGTCATTCTTGTAAACAGATCTGCTTGCAAAAAAATATTTATGCAAGAAGATCAAGTATTTGCACATCTAAGGACCCACTTTGCATGAGCAAATAGTTGTTTACACGTATGAATGAGAAATAGGGATGCACAGATATGCAAGTGACTCTGAAATCTTGACACACGTTGCCTTACAGGATAAAGCTGGAAGAAAGTCAACAGGCAAGAATTATCCAATTAAAAGTCCACAGTTGTGTATGCATTTGGAATTAGTTCTAAAGGCTCCGCAGAAAGAATCTACTGCAGTAAACATTTCATCGTCACTAATTCTGTCCAGATCCACTTGAAGCAGAACCCCTCCTGAAGATTCATTAATACATTTTGGATTGAGAGGAAAATCAGAAAACCATTTGTTCAGAAAGTTGCCAAAATCAGACTGATCTTGAGACACATGTAGTGGAAAAATATTGGGACTTTATTCAATCTTGAGACAAAAAACATCAGAAAAAACCCAAAACTACTGAGGATCTGAGAGCAAAATCTGGCTCTTGGTATTTTAAAACAAAAAAAACTGAACATGCGCTGGTTGCTATAGAGAGAACCTCTTACTTTCAACCACAATTGCAGATGTGGTGGGGTTGAAGTGAATATGTATGTCTGATAATATTTAACAGCTACGTAAAAGATGCATAACAGTGATCTGAGATATTCTTTTCCCAAAAAAAAATTAGATAATTGCGAGTTATGCACTGACTGCCCAAAGGAATACAGAAGCATTCCACAAATAATTGAGACTTAAGTAACCTTAAACAAAACATAACAGTTGGCCAAACAGTAGTGCTTGTTTACAGATAATACACTAAAAACAGTAAAATAAAGCATGCATTAAATAATAGTCAAATGTAAAGAATTTACACACAGTTGCCTGCTCTCTCTGTGTGGAAAACCATGAAAGAAAGTCTGCAGTCACTAATGAGAGGCAAAGAGCCGCACGTCTCACCTCTTGGTGTAGTAAAGAAAGTTCAGTGCCGGAGCATCCTCATCTCACTCCCCACCCAGACCAGTGCCTTTTTTGTCATGGATAGGTCCCTCCCGCCGTAAATAAAGCTCAGTGCACAGGTCTTCCTTAGTACAAGAGGTAGCATAGCCTGGTTAAAAACTCCCTGCTGTTTGAAGCTATTAATACTTAACGCTTAGGTCGCAGTAGCTCCGAGGGGCCACTGGTGAAGGTCACACCGTTCTAGGTGTAAGGCAAAAATAGAGGAAGTAACAGGCTCTGCCTCAGAGAGTTTAGACTCATTTATATAGCCCCATCAGGCAATTTCTGTACCGTTTTCTAGATTTATCTGCTATATAATGCAGGCCCAAGTTCATTGCCAAAGTGCTAGTTTTCCAAGCCATTTTTATGAGGGCTTGGGTTCAACTGCCTTCTCCGGCACCTCTTCGAGCCCCTGCTGGTGCCTGCTGGCGTGCAGGGAGTGTGAGCAAGTGGGACCAGAGCTGGGGTGGGCTCCAGAGGGAAGATGCAGTGGCCCTGCCACAAGGTCCAAGCAGGGCTGGCTCACAAGTGCAAAGCCACCACACCACCCTCCACACAAAGATGTGCCCCCAGGCTTGCATTGCTCAGGCTAGCAAGGTGAAGACTTAAGAGAACATAAATATATCTTCATAAATATATCATGAGGACTAACATCAGGGATGAAGACAGACTACTAAAGCTAAGAACAATTTTGGCAGGAGAAGAAATGGCTACAAAATAGCCAGGGGATTTAGAATCTGTTTCTCCACCATCAGTATAGTGAGGCTTCAGAGCAGCCAGCCTTCAGAAAGAAAAAAGGAGCAAAATCCTTAGGTATTTATAAGTTGAAGCACAATCTGTTCATGAAAAGCACAGTGTGCTGTGACCACCTGGAACAGCAGAGAACTGGCCTTGATGAGTAAGATCTCAGGTTTCTAAAGGGTATTTTCTATGGCATTCATGTGTTTATCATTCTCAGACAATCCAGGATTCACATGATGTTGACAACTGTAATATATTCTTTGTAAATTGCAATTGGATCTTTGAATCTCCAGACAGTTGAGAAACTAGTTTCTCTCACCTGTTTAATTAACCATGTCATGTTTTCCAAAGAGAATTAATTGTCTCAGTGAAGCAGTAAGGAGACTCAAAGGTTCGAAAGAAAAATAAATACGAGCGCACAGCAGAGTAAACATTTATCCAATAAACATTTTCACAGCTGAGTTTCAAACTTCTCATGTTCCAACTTCTTATATTTTATCATCTCATCCCACTTTGTCCTGGCACCACATCTCTTTAAGATACGCCTCATGGGAAAACACTGCCTTGGTAATCAAAACATTTAGGCTGCGAAAGAAATATCAAACAATTCTCAAGGAAGTTTTATGCGCAGTGACTGCTCCAAGAATTGTAACTTTTTCCTGACGGATTCTTAACAATTGATTAACAGAACTGGGTTTATATCAGGCTAACTCTACTCTGATCAGATCAAGTTTTGGCAGATGTTCCCTCTGAGTAGAAGCCAGTAACTCTCCTGGTGACAAGCGCAGTGCATCGTCTTTTTTGCTCTTCTGCCCCTAAGATTGGCTGTTGCTATTTTCCACAGCTGGAGTTAGCCCTGAAAGTCTCAATTTTAACCAAATTGAAATGTCTTGCTCTTTTTTCTTTTTTTTTTTTTGCAACTGCTTTCATTTCTGCTTTTACCACTTTTTTTTTTACTTATTTTTTTTTGCATTACTCTGGGAATGGAGTAAACAGTTGCACGTGAAAAGGAGAAATGAAAATGATCTTCAGATAGCTGTTCCTACAGTGGAAAGCATTTTTAGTGTTCAGCTGTGGTTACATGATGGAAGAAAACCTTTAGGGTATCTGCGAGATGGGTAAAGTGGCAATCATTGAAATGATGATGTTAATCATTGTCAATTCAATCCTGAGAGGGCTGAGGCCCTGAAAGTTTCTAATTCTCTGTAACATGATTCTGCACAGAACGTTAAAGGGAAAGACCAGCATTTAGGATCTAAGCTGAGCAACTTCTTCCTTAAAAAAAAGGAATCAAGATGAGTAATAAAAAATACACATACATTTCAATGAGAAGAGTTTCACTTGAGGGGCGGGGGGGGGGAACGTGTGTTCTGTCTTTGGAAATATCCTCATCGTTTTGCAAGCTTTGTCCTTACAGCCTTGAATATTTCTTAGTTTTTAGAAAAACTGTTGCAGTACCTGCATTTAGAAGCAGGTTTTAGTGCCAGTCTCCTCAAAGTTTTTCTAGACTTTAGGTCAGACATTGAAAAAACAGACCAATATACCATAGGTTTGGTGAAGTGAGTGGAGATAAGATTTATCACAACCAGCTAAAGGTCCCCCTTTGCATATTTCAGCTCTAAAGAGCAGTAAATCTCACTGAAAAAATAGACAGCATGCTGTCAGATAACTTCATTTTTGAAACCTGATGATATATTAAGTATGGCTTAGCTATTACATTAGTCAAACAAAACTGAGAAATACCTTCCTTTGGTTTGTTTCATTTTGGTATTGTTCAGAGTAATGATTAATTGATGCTTTAATAATTCCCTGTCTGTATGTCCTTGATCTCATTGTCACTTTTTCTTCCACTCGTGCTTCTGCATGTGCGTGTCTGTATTTAATTCTGCTCCTGCTCCCCCTAACTAGATGACAAAATTCCTACAGTCGCACTTTTCCTGGTTTTCTGAGCAGCAAAGGCCTGGCAGCCCCTGTGCAGTCCTGGGTGTCCAGCCCTCCTGAAATCAAGCTCCAGGTGCCAGAGGACCTGAGCAATGGAGCAGACTGTATAGACAGACTTGAAAGACCCAGCCCTTTCAAATTAACAGAACGGCAGAATTTCTGTTCCTGTGGATAAAGGAGGAAAGTCAGTCAGTCCAAGGAACCCACTGATTTTCTTTGCTGAATGCTACCCCAGTGCTTGGAGCAGCTACTATTCACTGACACATCTCAAGACGCAGCTCAAACATCTCCAAACCAGCCCAGCGGGCAGTGTTGGAGGGAAATGCATTTACCCCACTGGAACTGTGTCGGTACAACTGGTGGTGTGGCTCACCTGCTTGTTTTGAACCGGTGACTGCAAGAGGCATGGCTCTGATTGCTGCTTGTTGAATACCTGCCGGAGGAGAGGAAGGCTTTGAGCTTCCCCCTCCCCACTCGAACACCTGCTCCCGGGCAGCCACGGTCTGGCCATCAGCAAAAGCAATAATCTCTGCAGCATGAGAAACAAGGCGGCTGCTGAGCCTCACGTGTACCAGAGAGCCATTGCAAGGAACTGAATAAGTGATTTTTTTTTTTTAAAGATGTGCTTATAAATCATTAAAGTGACATGGCACGGGCTTGGGGTTTGTTTTGCAAGCTAGGATGGGAATTGTAACATCTGTATTTCAAAACACACCCTCACCCTTACACTCCCATTTCCTGTGGATGGCATCCAAATTTAACCTTTCATTTCTTGAAGAGCGGTGTCTTAAATTTGTTTGGTAGAATAAGCAAACAGCTGACTATAGTAAATCCAGGGAGCTCTTTTAAAACTATCCGCTAACATCAAGATAAGTGCATTTCAAACATCCCCCAGGAACTTCAAAAATAGACCACTTACCTGCTGCCAGCTGTTTCACTTACCTTATTTTAGTGGAGCCAGCATAGGCTGGTCTTGATTCTTTGTGACCCCCAAACTCTGAAACCAGCCCCACCTCTGCTGCATTGAACCCAGCGGGAAAAGGCAGGCTGAGAGGAGCCTGCTGTCAAGTTGCTTTAGGATTTCCCCGTGTGTCTTTCAGAGGCCGTGGCCAGGCACCTGAGCACACCAGTGATTACCAGATCATCCCACCTGGTGGGAGACCATGTGCATGATACACAGTAAGGGCCATTCTCCAGTTAGGTGTACAGCATGGATGTACAGTATGTACATCCTTACTGTACAGCATGATGTACAGTAAGGGCCATTCTCCAGTTAGGTGTACAGCATGGATGTCCCAAGAGCACACTGTCACAAGCACTGGGGGCTCCAGTTAGAGGGCTGGCTGCCTCAGGGAATTGAGACAGGTGACCTGTTGCAGCCTTAGAGCCTTTAAATTCAGGCTCCAGAGTTGCTGGTTGCAGCTGAAGGAAGACCTGCAAGAGGTGGGTGATCCAGGCAGTGACACAAGTGAGCCTTGTCCTGAACAGCATGGCCTTAGCTAAAGGTTGGTCCCCATGAATGGCAGCAGTAACAAACTAGGGAGATCTGGAGCTGTGCATCCTCTTTAGGGGCTTTTATATAGCAGCTGTGGGATTGGCTCCGGCTCTGGTGCTCATGGGAGGAATGGGGAGGTGCAACCATGTACCCATCACATAATGAGGAGCACGTGCAACCTCTGGCAGCAACTGTTGAGGGTTATAGCTCTCTAATTTGCACCTCACTCCCTATACTCGCACAAATCAGTGCTGAGGTTGCCTGCAGTGAGATGGTCTGGACCTGCTGAGTCAGGAGTCCTGTGCCCTGCATGCTGCCCTGAAACATGCAGGTGTGGAGCCTCACGCATCCCTTGTGATGAATTTTAGTCAAGCTAAGCCCTCAACTGCAACGTGTGGTGAACATGCTGGCAGATGCAGTAGCTGGGCAACCAGTTCTTAAATATTTCTTATTTTCCTTCTGGCTGCAGCTTCCTTCAGTGACTGGCATAACACACTGCTTTCTCCGCTGCAGCAACGTTCTTCTTGGCTGTCAGCAGGTAGGGAGGTGACTGCTGATAGATTAGATTTCAGTTCTTGTAGCCATTGCTGCTGGCCATATTGCTTCCCTTTCAGGAAGGGTTTGTTAATTTTTATTTTTTTTAATGTAACTTTGACCATACAGGCAGTGTGCCACACAACATGACATACTGGTTCCCATTTACCACAAACACCTACACACACTAGTGTGCCAGTGAGGAGAGCAATGTCTTATGGCCCTTCACTGCCTCAGGTTGCCCTTCCAAGGTTTGGGATCACCACAAGAAATTGGCGGCAATTTTATTCCATTAGCAGGAGCTGCAGGACCTTTGAAAACCTCGCTGAAGCGCCTAAGAGCGCTTTTGTAAAAGCTTCAGGACAGGCCCCCATGCTTGCAAGCGCTGGCCTGAATAACTAGGGGTTAATACAAGATCTCTTGATAAATCTGGCTCTGCTGTTTATGCCGAGGGTTTCAGAGGGTGGCAAGTCTGGGGAAAGGAGGGGCTTTCCACATTGGTAGGCCCATCTGAGAACTTTTTAATCCTTATTACTGTTACACTTTTCTATGCCTGCCAGCCCGCAAGAAGGTTTGAAAGTCAGCCTGACCTCTTGTGTGTCTGATCTAGATCCAACAGGGAATGAGATCAGGGAGCTGTGAGAAGCAAGCTTAATGGGGAGACTGCTGCAAATGTAGCAAAACAAATAATAGAGGCTCGAGGTTTTTTTGTTGTAGAAAATACAGTGCTATGGCTTTTGGGTGCCAAGAGGCAGTTCTTTTAATAGCTACATTCTTTGTAATGCTGATGAGTGGCAATATAGAAAGATGAAAGTAGGAGGGCATTGTATTATAGTCTTACATATATTATGCCACAAAGAAAATGCGGTTGCTGGGTGGGGATTCTTCGCCCTCCTCCTGCTGAGCTATTCATACAAACTCTCCTCTGTGGATGGCAATCCCCATTTCACCTCTCCTAAATCCCAAGGGGTTTGCCAACTGACTTTCAATTTTTCAAGTGGAAATCGCAGGACTGAATGGTGCATTGAAGTATTTCCTCCTACACCTCACTGCTCCTTTAGGAAGTGAGCAGACATTTTTTTCCAAAAGATGTATGCCATCTCCTGGGAACAGTAGAAACTGCAAGCCCCTTGTACGGAAAACCCCTGTAAATTATATTTGCCTCTTCTTGGAGGGCGTTATACAACCACCAGAATAAGGTCTGCATAGTTAGGACTACTGTCCGTTTCTAAAATGTGTTGAACTGTCCACATTTTATAGCAGCAAAACTCAAATTACATCAAAAAGATCATCATTTACTTTGTGTATTGGAAGATTTGGATGTTTGCCAAATAGTAGGACAAGATAATATCTGTCAATACATAATAATAATCAGTTACAAAGAAGTGGTGGAACTTACCGTACACTGATGCAATGTTCCAATGCAAAGGTATGAGTGCTGAAATGCAGCCGATGGCGTTGCTCTGACGCATCTGGTTTTGTCCTGCAGGACAAGTGCAAGAGGCAGAAGAAAAACATCAGAGATTTCTTTCATAAAGCATCATATGATTGTTCAGCATACAAGAGAAGATATGTTTCTCTTAACTCATAAACTGCAACTTGCATGTGTCAAACCACAGACTCATCTCCTCATCACCCTTAGGCTTTTTATTTGCTACTAACACACCATTACACTTTCCCCTGTCAAGAAGACACAACAGGGAATAAAATCCATGGATACAAATAAAGATATTTTTGCATTTTGAATTAATAGATGTATAGGTGAATGAATCCTTTGTCTTTGAACTGGCCGTTAAAACAAGCTAGTTATTTCATGTGGCTTGGTCCTTGAAATAATGTGCGTAAGCATGGATTCATACATAAAATGGTTTTCTGTGTTATGTCTATTAAATATGCCTGCAAAAATCATAAAAAGAACTTTGTTTTCTTTAAGGTAGAACAATACTACTACTTTTAAATAACTAGGGATGACACACTCTATTGTCCTGGTTTGAAGTAAAACAGAACCAACTTTCTAAACCTCAACCTAAACCATGACATCTATGAACATTCAATTTATTTTTATCTGGTAGACATTATATTTAATAATCTTTCTTTTTTTTTAATCACTTTCTATTTCTTCCAAAGACCTGAAGGACTTTGGATAAGAATTGAAATGGGAACTTTTTTTGCAAAAAATATCATCTGACAATACCAGCAACTTTATATAATGGCACCAAAAAGTAAGTGAACAGTCTTCAAACAAAATTTATAAATGTAATTTATAAACTAATATCATTGTTCATCCTGGCAGCTTCCCAAGAGACAGCAACTTTCAGTGGGAGATTTGGTTTAAAAAAACTTATGTGTAAATTGCTGGTACAATGAGAGGTCACTCTCATTCTGTAACCCACTGTCACAGGCATGTAACGTCTTTTGGTTGATTTAGTAACGCACACGCACCCTTGTATACCCTTGTCTGCTAAGGAAAGCAAATGCTTACGAAGCATGGTCTTCAGTTTGAACTTAAAAGACTAGAAAAGAGAAACTAGCAGTCACTCAGGAAGAAAAGATGACCGTGTCAGGCACCCACGTTGACTAGTGACTGAGCTTCAGCAGAAGTCATCTCTTAACTCCCTGAAGTCGTCAGGATACTCTAGTCCTTGCCACCAAATTCCCAGCTTCACGGGAATTTCCCTTTCTAGTTTGTCTTCCTGAGATCTGCCAAGTGCCTCTGGCTGCTGTTTGGTCTGTCCTCCCCTGTGCAGGAGGGCAAGGGGAAGGGTGGGAGAAGGCAGGAGAAGATCCCTTGCTAAAGGGAAGCAGGCTTTTCCTTAGCGTGCATCACCATCCACCTATACAGAGGCGTTAATAGACCGTGCTCTTTAATTTACCTTCACCTGATTGATTAATAATATAAATTCAAAAGCTCCAGACCATAAATGAAATATATTTATTTTGCAGCCTTAGTGAAAGTCGCTGCCATAGGAAGTGGAGGCAGAACTTCACCAGATCTCCATCTAGAGACAGGGGCCTGCGTACCCAGCAGCTGACTGGGGCTACCCAACCCAACCACCCCCACAACCACCAACACAAACTTCTACCACTTAACCCCCCTGTTCAGTGAAATCCCTTTGTCGCAGTTGCGGGTATGGAGGTATAAAGTACTCACACCAGCATGGCTTAAATTCTCAGGGAGTAAGAGAGTAAGAAGTCTTTGCACGAACAAGAAACTCCCTAAATTTAAGAATGCATCATCTTGGTAATTTTAATGGAAAAATCACTACTCAAGTCAAAAACATTTAAGCAGTACAAAATCGTGTAGATCCAGACTTGCACCAAGACTTTTAAGTTTGAGCAGCCAGAGCTACACCATAGTTAGGTGCCCAAAGAGGAGGTACCTGGCTTGCCTAGAAGCTGCAGATCCCAATGTCCATGGCAACTGTGTGTTTCTCACCATTTTGAAAATCTGATAATTTTCATTTAAGCACCTTAAGTATGGTGTAAGGAATTTTTCTGTACAAATCAACAGTTTCAAGCTCTGGGCTTACACACGGGAGTACCCTGCCGGCTGCCTGCTTATTCTGGCAAGGTGCAGAGAAAATTAATGGAAAGTTAGTACCATCTAAGTGGATTTCTGCAACGTGTTTGCTATGTGCAGTAAGCATTTACTTGTCTTTTGAGACCATTAATTTTATATACCTGGAACGGTTAGCTGAGACAAACCACTCTTTTATAAACCATCAGCACGATGCAGGACACTGTTCCATGCATTCTTGTTATAACGTCTCCATTGTTTGGGATGTCTCAGAATTTTGGAGGGTGGCCAAAACCAGAGGGAGAATACATTTGTAAAGAGATATTATTGCTATGCATATTCGTCTCTGACCTGGACTTTTCTTTCATTCTCTCTGAAATTGCTTCTCTCAACAGTGCCTATATTTAGGGTTCTAAATCTTTAAAATTAAGATTCTGTGTTTATGTGGGTGGTTGATGTATCAGATTTAGCATAGTGATTAAAGAAAGGATATTTTATTTTACCCTGTTTTAATTTAGTTTACTTTAACTTCTTATTTGCAAACTCCGCTTGACAAAGAAATAAAAACTCTTTCTGAAACAAACTAACTCCTACAGTTAAAGTTTGGCTAATCTCTGTGCTCTGAGGCAGGATGTAGAATACTCTGGGTTCCCCATGCAGTCTCCTGGAACACAATGCGCTTTTTAGGGTAGTTTTACTTTAGAAAACCTGTTATGCAACTATCACCACTGGTCCCATCAATCCGGGGCTATTAATGGACTGTGCAATCCTAATGTAGTATGTATTAATTTTTGTTCTTGAAATAAACAAAGATAACCCTAAATATATTCAGAACTGACGATATGAAGTAAAATGGCACTGTTTTTACAGTCTGTATTCTCAATGGATTTTTGCTCTATGCAGGGACACTACGCAGCCAATACGCTACAGTTGAGCACTGAAGAGTCACCATCATTTATGTCCCCGCAGCAGTTCTCCCGTACTGTATCCCTGACTGATTGAAAGATACAAATATCAAATAACTTTTTAAAAATGTTTTAAATTTGAAAAATAAAATCACAGTGATGGTAGCTTTGGACTGAACATTGAAATATTATAAGGTAGAAAATGAGGAGAAAGCCCTCTCACTTTATATCCCAGTGATTCGAGATAACAAAAATCATCTGAGTGTATTAAGACTGAAGCAGTTGGTGGTCATTTTTTTTTTTTTAATTATATTTCCTCTTCCTGTTTAATCCCACAAGCTGTTGACTGCTGGGTTCAGGCTCCCCAGGCTGCTGTTGTAAAAACCGGTGGACGTCATTACAGAAATCTTCCTTCAGTGGACAGCAGCGTTTAAACTTGCCCAACGTTACTCAATAAGGAAGCTTGCGTATCAGTATCATCAGTGGGAAACATCAGCAGAACCCAAGAGAAGGAGGGGGAAGGAAAGTTTGAAAGACTGCAGGCCATTCAGATAGATACAGAGTACGGAAACAAAACATGTTTTATTTATTTGGAAGGTCAGTGCCCTCAGCTGGAACAGAGGTTTTGGAAGTGAATTAGAGAAAAAATTTAATCTATCACAAGCACTAGCTAAAGCATGTTTAAATTCTGTTTATGAAGCAGTTTAAGTAAATTTGGGCAATGGGAGTTAGGAAATTGTAACCACATTTGTCTAGTAGATCACAGAAATAACAGCAGCCAAAGTTTAAGCATAATCCTTTCTGAAAAAAAGAAATCCAACAAATCTCCATATGAAGTGACCTAGACAACACCCAATTCCCAGGTCAGTTAAAACGCATATATTGACTACTGTGAACAGCAATGTAGATGAACTTGACTTAAAACAACTATCTTCATATTCCTTTAGCTTAAACCTAAAATGCCTTTGTAAGATAGAGCAGTCAGGCTTGTCACAGAGCAGTAAAATAAAAGGCACTTTCTCTTTGGCATGTCTTTGATTTCTTTCTGAACAGCTTGGTTCAGTCAGACAATTCTGTTCATAGTTATATCTATTTAGTCTTGGAGTAGTGCCATCGAATTCAATGGTATTATATGGATTTACATTGCTTAAAGGAGAGGAAAATATGTGTATTACATCACTAGAGTTACTCTAGCAGTGCATTTGGCCCAGAACACGCAGCTAATATGCTAGATTATTTAACTGTTACCGAGACGAGTACTGAGAAGAGACAAGCACAAGGCATCATCTCAGAGGCCATAATATAGCAAATATTATATTATTTTATATTATTTTACTTTTCAACATTTCCATATATGATTTGTCTCTCTTCCCACACACGTGGGTGGTTAGCCTTGAGGCCACAGTCAATGCTTGAGAGAGCTAGGGAGAGGACGTTATTGTGTGCTCAGTATTAAAAGGAGAAATGGCACTCCAACCTGATGTTTTTGCCATATTCCTTGCAAACTCCATTGTCCTTTTCTTTGTGTAAGTATGCACATGTTGTGCTTATATATTCACACTCACTTTGGGTGTCAGCTGGTTAAAACCATTTATCTGTGGGGTCATGACACCTACAGCTTATCTAAGTGCATATGAATCAATGTGAATAATGCAAATACAACAAGCAAAGAACATATCCAGAGGTTCTAAACAGTATGGCACAAGCCAGGTCAGCAGTAAGAAGTTGTTTAAAGAGTGCCACGTAGGGGAGGTAAGAGAAAAGGCCTCCTCCACTGGAAGCAGAAGATGTCCACTCAATGGCAGCTAGCTTGTCATTAGGAAGATGTTCTTCTTGTGTAGTAGCATTGACCAATATTTTAAAAAGATGCAGAATGAAGTAATCAGAAATTCATCTGATGAGTCAGAAGCGGCTGTTGAAGCAAATCTAATCATACGGCTACTAGATTGCTGGTTTACAGTTACTGCACCTATGTGCAAGGGTAAGTGTCATGAAAATAGAAGTGGTCTGGTACTATGACAGTATTGAGTTTTCATTGTCTCCCTGGTGAAAGAAATTGGCAAAAAATAAATAAATAAAAATAGCCCTTTAAGGAAAAAATGTAGGTTCCAATAAGATAGTACGTTATGGACATTCTGTTAGATAAATTGTTGGTACAAAAAAATAATATGTATGAAAATAGGAAACCCTGGTGTTTACTTATATGTATAAAAAGAAATAGGTCAGTGACTTTGTTTCCATGGTGACCATTATTGAAATAAAACAAACTGACACCAATTTATCTTCCTATTCTGCACCCTTTTTAACAATCATTTTAGTCTGGCGTTGCTACTGAATGTAAACAGGACATCAGAGTGAACTTTCACAATGTGATCTTCTGAGGTTCATTAATGAAAGAAAGACCTAAAGAAAGATCTGCTTCAGAACAATTCAGCTTTCTGAGCAGGTGCTGATTCCTACTACCCAGCAGTAATGTAACTGACATGATGTAGAGCAAGAGCTCATTGGGAATTATTAGATAAAACTAGCTTCAACAATGAAAAAAGAAAAAGACTCATCAGATCCACAACATTTCCCAGCAGGATGGCAACATTTCCTCCTTTGGAAAATTTTTTGTGTGAAAAGATTCTTCATATTTATATTTTTCAGTCAAAACTAGACACAGAAGGATGGACTTGAGATGCAATAGTTTGGTGACTATGAATCATTCCTGGGCTTGCTGGCGGCACAGCCTCTGCTTTGGTTCAGATGGGTGCTGTAGTTATTGGGGTCTGTGACTTCAGGAAGACTTAGGCATCTATACAAGTGAAATCTTATGTGCTCCTGAGTGCAGGGACATTTTAATAGCTTTAATAATCTTGCTCTTATTCTTTGTGACGTTCACTTTCTAAATACATAAAATGGTAAGTATAACCATTTCCTGTTTCACAGAGGTTCTGTGAGGTTAAATTCATTGATAATTTGGAGATGATCCAATAATAGGTTCATATAGACATTCTAGAAAGGTAAATCTTGCAGGGTTTCAACACAACCCACCAGACCAAGGATATCAACCTTGTTATCTTACCATAGCACATAAAAAATAGTAGAGATACCGTGTTCGTTTGGCAATGTCTGTTGGATATGAATTGTCATGGGCACGGAAATGGAGGAAAAGAACACAGTGCAATAATACTTGTGACAAGAAGATCAATATTTGGGAGAGGTTGAGAGTACACAGTTTATTTTGTTTCCTGATATCATTGTTTTGATCTGTTATAATTATAGTCAATAAATTTATTCAGACAAGGTAACTAGTGAGGAACACTCAAAGTCAGAGTTTTATTGTTTTTCTCCTGCATATGATATCACAGCAACCCTACTGTTTCTATTAGCACATATAAGAAAACAAAAGATGAAAGAACACATAAACACTTTTTAAACCTCAACTTCCAGTAAAGTTTTCAACAACTTATTTTGCTGCTAACGCTAAGCCAGATCTCTTTCTTAAGGCTCCTTATCTCCTAGACATATGTTTTCTCAAAAGATGTCACCTCCCTGATGAGAGAAGAGGTACCTTTCTGGGGGTTGTTGCTCTTTCACCATACTTAGGCTCACTTTTTCCCCTCTACATCTGCATCTCTTTGTTCAAAGTTTATATGGAGTCCTCTGCTTTTGTTGCTACATGGTTTAAAAAATTTGGAATTTCGATATAGCCATAAATAGATAGGAGTTAAGAAAGATCAATTTGTATACCTTTTGCTTCAAATTCAACCCACTGAAGTCAAAGGGCTAAAATGAATGGTTAATTCTGATCCATCTTGTAGCTCTTTACTAAATCTTACCTTTTGGGCAAGCAGGGACATTCCTTTGAATTCCCAGTGACTATTACAGTGATAGGAAACTGTAAATGTCTACCATGAATGGATATATTCAAGACAAAATGTCAGAGCAGTGAAGAGAAGCAGATGTCTTCTTATCAGGGATAGCTTCAGAAAGATCAAATCAAATATGCCAACACATGGATGACTCATCAGTGGTCATTTGCAACTTGAAAATATGCAATAAAGTACTAAATTATTTTTGTATAACTTCCTTACATTCCCACAGTTCTCTTTTTATTTAATTGGCTTTTCCAGACTAAGAAAGATAACAAGCAAAACAAACCTCAGAAGATTATCTTTTTTATTCATTATTAAATTCTTTCCTTAAGAAGGAAAAAGTCTTGTGGGCCGAGGAATGTTTCACTTGCTTGAAAATGGATCATTAATACTGTTCAGAGGAGTATAGTGCAGAATAAGTTGAGGAGAAACACAAGCAACCCAGACAAAGCCTTTGAACCATTAAATTGCAATGGTACAACTGATACCAAGATTTGGCTAATAGTTTTCTGGTATGTATATCTGATTTCCACACCTACGTAATATCTGTCAGTGAATAAAAATAGGGCTAGGAATACTGCCACCTAATTGTCAGAACTCTTTACCTGTTACATAGTGTGGTTTAATATCTCTCTAATTATGCTGCACTTTTCACTCTCTAATCACAAACCCAACTTCTGTAAATAGTGCAGGTATACTCTTTTCCATTGTCAAAATTAGCTAGAAGGCAATTTATCTTAAATAATTCCACACAACTCACCTAGAGAGATAGAAAGGCAGTTTTTAGAAGACATTTTTCCTTTGAAGAATACATCTGAGCTACACAAAATGTAGAAAACACATACGATAGCCAAGCTATGGAATTTGCCCCCAATATAGTGTGCTTTGTGTTCTAGACTTCAAAAGTACAGACAAATTAGGCTATAGGTAAATGAGATAAGATGCTTTTTCTCTGGTCATTTTTGACAGCGCTCCTCCTTACCCAGAGGAAAGAGGCATGCTTTCCTAAAAAAAGGCATGCTTTCCTAAACCTTGCCCTCAAATAAACCTTGGGTTGTATCCTTCTATCACAACTATTCTATTTATATATAAACCGAGCACATAGAAGTAGGAAAGAAGGTATTTAGCAACATTAAGAATATTTGAAAAGTGATAATTTCCACACTTTTATTCATATTTGTCCAACGGAAAAAAAACCCTCCTAGTGCTACTGCACAAATTGCGAAGGAAAACATAGCATGTCCTCTTGCACTCCCCTGAGCTCTAGCTGAGTGGAACCAGTACAACATAGGGCAGTATCTCTTCCCCACCAAATGTGTTTGAGCAGCCAAGAGTATGTCTAAACTGATGTAGTGTTTCTGAGCTACTAGGCCCATGTATGCCTCTTGAAAAGGTATGAACCACATACTGTGGTGAGACATACATGACTTAGACTCTCCTGTCTTGGTTTTTGGTGCAAAACTCATGTGTCTGGGCCAGAGATCTGGAGAATCATAGAATCACAGAACCAAAGAATAGTTTGGGTTGGAAGAGACCTTTAAAGGTCATCTAGACCAATCTCTCCTGCAATGAGCAGGGACATCTTCAACTAGATCAGGTTGCTCAGAGCTCCGTCCAACCTGACCTTAAATGTTACCAGGGATGGGGCATCTACCTCCTCTCTGGGCAACCTGTTGCAGTGTTTCACCATCCTTGTCGTAAAAAATTTCTTCCATCTAGGCTAAATCTTCCCTCTTTTAGTTCAAATCCATTACCCCTTATGCTGTCTCAACAGACCCTGCTAAAAAGTTTGTCCCCATCTTTCCTGTAGGCCACCTTTAAGTACTGAAAGGCTGCTACAAGTTCTCCCTGGAGCCGCCTTTTCTCCAGGCTGAACAGCTCCAACTCTCTCAGCCTGTCCTCATAGGGCATCATCATGTTCCATCCCTTTCATCATTTTTGTGGCCCTCCTCTGGATGCGCTCCAACAGATCCAGGACTTTCCTGTGCTGAGGGTTCCAGAGCTGGACGCAGTACTGTGGGTGGTGTCTCACCAGAGCAGAGTAGAGGGGGAGAATCACCTCCCTTGACCTCTTGGCCACATTTCTTTTGATAGAGCCCAGTATGGTTGGCTTTCTGGGCTGCAAGCGCAAATTGTTGTCTCATGTCCAGCTTTTCATCCACCAGTACCCCCAAGTCCTTCTTGGCAGGGCGGCTCTCAATCCCTTCGTGCCCCAGCCTGTATTAATACCAGGTGTTCCCCCCACTCTGGGTGCAGGACCCTGCACTTGGCCTTGTTGAACCTTGTTATGTTCACAGAGGCCCATTTTTTGAGCCTGTTCAGGTTCCTCTGGATGGCACCCTGTCCCTCAGGCATGTCAGCTGCACCACTCAGCTGCATCTTAAGGGTCTTTTCTGGCAGTAAGTCCCCGTTGCTTCAGCTAAGGGCAGCCCAGTTCTCTCTGCTTTCCCCAAAGTTCGCATGGAGAAAGCAGCTTGCAATTCTTCATGCTTTTGTAGCAAATTCCATTAAGAAGGTGGTGAGGTGAATTGCATGAATTTAACAGCTCCTGTGCTGTAAAGGAATTTTTGATAGAAGGTAGCTTCTAATTTAGGGAAAAGAACCCCAAATAAACAGCAAACCAAAGGGCATAAGCTCCAGTAGATATAAACAGACATTAAACAAATGCTCACTAGGAACACAACACACATTATGACTACTGAGGTTAATTAATTACTCAAATTACTTGTATAGGGAGAGCTAAAGTCAGAACTGGATCTGACTTGAAAAACCCACGTCAACTCAAACAGACATTAGATGCTTGGTGTGCAAATTACCAAATGAGGTACTTTGTCCTTTGTTATGCAGAATATGTTACCATAATCTATTAATTGCCAAGCGGATCCCAGAAAGCAATATGGACTGCTCCTTCCCACTTTGCAGTGGAACAACACTGTGTGTGCATCTATATAATTTTAGCTATGCAGATATACTGAATGCTGAATAATGCAAGTAGTGACGTCTATCATTTTAGACAGCTTATAAATATGTAGGAGATATTCAGTAGCATCAACTGGTTCAAGTTATCTGTGACTACACTGATGTCGCTCATATTGTAACTCTATATTCTGCTAATCCTAGGGTGGCAAATGTGAATCATGTATTTTAGTGTTTTAGGAAGATGTGATGCTTTTGCTCACCTGGGCAAGTAGTTACTCATCTGAGTAATCCTAGTCTGATCCCAACAAGGCTGAGGTAGGACATAGTTTTATTTTTCTCTTTTGCGAATGTATCTAGAGCATCAGCCCACAGGGACATACTTCAACCCTTTGATTTCAAGCGCTTCTTTCCAGTATGGCGACTTCTCTGCACACAGTTTTCTTTCTTCTGTATGCCTGGTGCCATCTCTTATTTGGCCCTGAGGATAACGAGCTGAATGCAACATGGATGACTCACATGGAGCGCCAGTCAAGATGAAATCTGAATAACAAAAAAGCCTTGAAATGGGAAACCTGAAAATAAATCTGGATGTGTATATTCAGCAGATGTGCATGTCTGCTGCCTTGTGTGATAACTGGAAAGGGGATGGGGATCCTTTAAATACACTCATGGTAATAGTCAAGACATGAAGCCTAAGACAAAGAGCTAAATGATTTAGTTCAGGTACCATTTAATCAGGGGAAGCCAAACAACGTACACTGTAGGCCATCTGAATTGAAACCATGGTCTCAAATCTCTGTGAGACAGTTTGTGTCTCAGACATACAACAGCACTCACTGCCTGAGGCATCTGAGTCCTTGCGAAACAGCTCTAGGAGAGCTTTCTGCTCTCCCCTCTGTCCTTGTTAGCAAAGAGCAACGACAGGACCTAATCCAAACGTGCACACCCTGTTGTTGACTGTGGGTCTTCAAATGGCCTTGGAAGAGGGTCCTGTTGCATGGGAACAGCTGAATAAGTGCCAAGTACAATCCTGGCGCAATATTGGGAGTTCTGGCTACCTTCTGTCCCAAAACCCCAAGGTACCTGTCAGCAATGCCAACTGTAAGGGGGGGGGGGGCGGGGGGAAGGAAACAGCATGTCTCATTCCTTCCTACTGTAACACTTTGCTTTGGTTTTTATTACCAAACTTTTCTGTTAAAATTAAGCCAGGAATAAGTAGAAAGGTTTTACAAACATTTAAAAGCTCCTTTTAAAAGCTTTTCCTCCTCTTTATTTGAACTCTCCTATATTTACAATATTTTTACTGGGGATCTAAAAATGCTTTTTCAAAAACTAGTTTATTTAGCCTCAGTATATCCTTCTGAAATAAATAAGAATTGTTTTACAAATAATAAAACTGAAGCAGATAAAGGTTTAGTGACCTACACAGGCAGAGAAGTGCCTGTCAGAGCCATGAAGAGTATCTTTCCTGATTTCTAGTACCCTATCCTAACCAGAACAGCACTTCTTCTCTCTGGATCAAACAAAAAGCAGAAACAGGTTTGTTTTAGCTGAAAATGTGCTTGTACCCACAGAAAGCAGACATCATTTTTCTCTGTGTTTGACTGATCAAACTATATATTACACACGTGCTGTCTTTTCTTTTTCTTCTGATAGATTTCACAGGAGAGCCCAAAACAAATATGTTAAACATCGAAGGCTTTAGAGAAACATTGTCCTGTTTCTTGTGGGAATATTCTGTAACAATCATATATACCAGCAGAATCTTCTGTATACCTTAAAAGCCAGGAATGAAAAATCCTTAGTTGTTTAAGGTTTTTTAGTTTTTTGAATTGAAAAAAAAAAAAAAAGAAAAAGAGTGTTATTGAGGTAAAACCAGCCACAAATGTGTGACTCACCCACTCACTGTCACATCTGTATTCATACTCCATACTGTCCCTAAAAAGCTTCCTGAGCAAGAATAAGGTCATCCATTTGAGTACAGTAGCTGCTAATCAAGCTGATACTACACAGAGAAGCCAGTTTACCAATTTTACTGGAATAACAATATTACTGAAAAATGTGACTTTGTTTTTGGCTGGAAAAAGGAGGAGTAGAACACAGATACAGTCAAAGTAAAATTAAAGTGTTTTTAGTACAATAACACTTTACCGGAATTGCCTATTTCAGTAGTTCTGTTGCTACAATGAAATCTGGGACAATTCTCTCTATATATAACCGAGAATTTTCTACTGCCTTGGTATTGCTAAATCAATAAGAGAGATGATTTATTCCTGGAACTGCTACAGATGTTTCTGAATGATAATTTTTTTGGTGCAGAGAGCACCAAATTTCAGGTATTTCCAATACCCTTGCTGGGATAGGAGACTTCAGGAGCAAAATCCATTTTTTTGACTCTACTCTCTTTTTCTGCAACAAAGCCCAAAACGTAGAACAGCACCTCTAATTTCACTAGATAGATATTATATTCTCACATGAGTAGCACAGCTCATGAGACCTGCACACTGCTACAATTTTGAGGGTTTTACCACTGGGGTTCCTGTGGATGTTGGGCTGTGCTGGCAGCAGAGCATGAAGAAAGCCATCACAGCCCCACCCAACCCCACTGTCCTGTGAGCCCTGCCATCCTCAGCCCCGTTTGATTTCCTCATCGCTCTTACTTAGAAGGGAGGGAGCTGGAATTACAGCCGCACATTGCTTAAAATGGCAACTGAGCAAAATCCTGCTGGACATGTGTGTAGGCCAAGGCGTAATGCAGCATGAAGAGGTGGCATTTGTCTTCTTCCAGCCCGTCTTGAAGTTGGGACTGAGGTGTGTCAACTTTGAGTTTCTCATTAGCTACCACACTGCTGCTGTTGTGTTTGGGCTTACAGCATCGCAGGAAAACGTCTGATTTAATATTTTTTTAATAAGGTTTGTACCTGCAATATATAAGAGATTCTCTTCACATCAGTCATTCAAAGGGAGCATGGCAGCTAGTGTATAAAATTTAAAGGTGGGTCTAAGCTGAGGAGACCAAAAGTGGGTCAGTTTGTTAATCTGAGCTGGACGATTTTGGGGGGTGGGGTGGTTTGGTTTGCACGAATCTGTGATTTCCAAATGAACTTTGCATCAAACAAAAAGACTAGGGAGCCAGAATATCAGATGATGCTTCTTTCTCTGAAGAGTATGCTGCTGTCTTTCAGCTATATGCTGCCCATCTAGATGTGGCTGTTCAGAAAACTTTTTCTCAGGTATTCTGCCAATACATCAAAAAAACCTGAATGGAGAGTATAAAATAAGCATTTTATATCAAGCTGCCATAACTTTTCTTGTGCTGTGGTAGGCTTCAAGATAAATAACAAAAAGTGGGTGGAAAAGCAGAACTCTACAGTTTTATTACGCATGAATGACATTAAGTGTTGGCGTAAACTACAGGGTGAGTCAGTGCTGTTAACTGCGATGCATTATGTCCATCTTGTAGTCATATGATAGAGAAGGAATGCTGCTCACAGCACACACAGAAATGACTTGTCTTGGCAGCACCAGCAAACGCACAGCCCCGAGACATTACTGTGTAATAATTTCCCTAGCAAAGGAACAAAAAGTATGACTGAAGCTTTCCCTGACCTTAGAAGTTGAGTCAGTTGGTTAAAGTTGACCTACTTTGGACTTCCATTTTCAACTTCTTTAACCAATAGCTTTTTTTGTTTTGTGACACTGATTTTTGGTTTGTTTTGTGGGGTTTTTTTTTGATCCAGGAAGAGCAGTAGATCAAGGATAACGTTTTCAAGCACAGAGGAAGATAAGTGGAAAAGAATTTTCCTTTGCAGATTACATGTTTTCTTATAGCATGTTTATTTGCTAGCAAATTTATCCTAAAGCTGGCAGGTAAGACATTTCTGGTTTTACCCACCATATATTTTGGTGAATCATAGTATCTATGAGTGAATTCTTAAGTGAAGAAGAAAACAGAATTACCACAGTGGTTTGTGTCACCATAGAGTGCCTTAGTCATAGACCAACTGGGAGTAATGCAAACCCCAAAGTTCTAATTTTTAGTATTTATTCCTATAGATTTTAAATTTGCTGTGAAGAGATGGGAGTTTTATTATTACTCTTTACAGAAGACTTCAGGTACCCTGCTTTGTACAATACGAAGTAGAGTTACCTACAGTTTTTTCTAAGCACCCAAAGCAGCTGCAGGCAGTCAACTTAGCTACAACAACAGGGATTTTCACAGAGCTATAAAACTCCCTCTCTGGCTAGAGACAGAAGACAGAGTTGCATTCCTCATCTGTATGGGTGGAACATCTACAATTATTCAAGGGAATTTCTACACAACACTACTGTTTGGCCTTTGGAAATAGAAAGATTTATGGTTTGGGTATGAGACTCACTCACTAGGCTCTTGCCTCCCACACGTCCACTCTGGGACTTCATCCGTCATAGGCAGCCAGTCAGTGACCCTCTAACCAGCTGCACCTGGAGCTGAAGAACACTGCAGTGGTGTGTTGCATAGTGACCAAGGAGCAAGTTTCCAAGCAATTTTGGTCTAGCCCTTTTAAAGGGCATGTCCATCAGCTATAGTTTCATGCCAATTAATCTCTCTTATTAAAAAGAACTCCTTTTTTTCCCAACTAATTTAGTCAACTTTGACTGAGTACTTGTCTTGCCCATCCTTCCTCCCTGGTTTGTGCTTGATAATCAGAAGACACTCCAGAAATTTAGACGTATTTAAGAGTTTACTACATTCTGTTCTATAGTGGTGACTTGATTCTCCCAAACACTGAGGCAAAGCCAGATATAAAACCCAACATACACCTACCACCAAAAATGCTGGACAACTATTACTTGTTTTAGTGGAAGCAGATTATTGTGTATTATGTATATGAGGCTGGCATCTGAGCCTGAAAATCATGTAGAGGACTGCCAAAATAGGGGGAGGGCTGTCATCTAGTACAGGCATAGAAACACTGCAAAAATGAGTAACAAGAGCTTCCTTCTTATGGTAATCTGAGTTACCTTGAGCAAGGCTGGAAGACACTATATAAATATTTCTGTTTGCAGTACACTTCATATGGGCTAGAAGTCTGAGAAGGCTTTGGAGCCTGGCCATCAGTTCAGAAACTCCATGCCAGAAGTGGAGCAAAAGTAACATAAAAGGTGCTTAACTAACCGAGTGACAGTTTCTCTGCGTCCTTACCATCCACCTTGCAATAGCTGGCAGGGAGACAAGTATCTTATTGGGTGCTATTAACAGCTCAAGGTAGAGCAATCACAAGCACCAAGTGTACCAACTTTGCCCAAAGCTGGGTTTCTGTAAAAGAAACTAAATCTATTCATAGGGAGCTGCAGTAAGCACAGACAAGCTAGGTCCATGCTTCAGCCCAGAAGACATGTTTATTTGGTCATAACTATAGATTATATTACTGCTTTGGATACTTAGGCCAGATACTGACATTTTCAGAGTGTACCACACTGCCATATTATATAGTAATTCCACTGTTTCCAATGGGACTATTTGATAGCACTAAAGCCATGTGCAATTTTGCCAGGTATAAATTCAGAAATCAAAGGATGCAAACCAGTTTTAGACCAGTTGATTTTTCAGAATCTTTGCTTTTCTCTAAAGTATGTGTAAAGTTATAAAACAATGAATGCTTCTGTTAATTCACCTGGAGAGAGAGACATTTCAGTAATCTCAATAGAATCACAAATCTAGGATCTTTAGAATCGCATGGAAAGTGATCTTAGGGGGTTGATTTAGAAACACTCTATTTCTGGTGTTTCCTTTGCAAGGATGGAGAAAAAGGTAAAGAAAAGGGTGTAATGCTTCCCTTCCCAAAATATGATTTTTGGCTGGTTCCTGCTTTATTTTGCATGGATACCATGGCAAACATCCACCAGATGACACCAATGCAGCATTCACCATGCCAGCAGAGCCTGGTTTGTTCTGCTGTTTCTATTGTGGAAAGAATTGATATCTTTCAAAAAGAAGGGTTGTTTTACAACTAAATTAATTTCTGGAGTTAGATTAAAGATGTGTGTTCTCACTTTCTTCATTATCACCTACCTCACTAATTTAGAAGACCTAAACTCTCATGCAATTTTGTAGGGGTTTTAGATTTAGAAACAAATAACACTTACAGTGTTCCACCTGAGATGTTTTTGTCCTGTGGAGGCTGAACACGTTTTATGGCTCAAGTTTCCTCAGTCTTCACTCCTATGATTCATGAATGAATAAGCCCTTGTGTGTCCCAGAGTCTTCCCTAATCTTGTGTATCCTGTATCTCCTGAATTTAATGATAAAAACTAAAAAGTGACAGAATACACTTGTAGTGTCTACAAAATAACACAAATAATTGTTTGACTACATGAAAAAAACTGCTATGGTTTGTTTCTTGGCTTATTAGGCACAGCTCTATTCACATATATCTATTCACATAGATACAGTTTATTTCTTAAGGTTTAATTTTCTTATAAAACTGTATAAAAATAGTATGGTAACATTCAGAATAACTTCTTCGAATCAGCGGGATACATTCTACTCTCGTTTAGTTTGATATTAATTCATAAATTTACTTCAGTGTAGCAGAGGTCAGAATTTGCCTGACAATTTGACTTTTTGTCACTTTAAGGATTAATATAGACAAATATATTAAAATATATTTAATATATAAAATGTAATTACTAGATTAATTCATCTAGTAATAAAAAAAGCTGTATAGAAATCAATTTTCATTCAAAGCCTAATATTAAGCAATACATTTTTAAAAAATGTATCTGTAGGTTACAACACGTTGTACCTCAGCAATTTTTGAACTCGTTATTCAGACAAAACTGCTTTTCTTTTTTTTCATGTGCAGTCTAGCTTTGCAAGGAACTAAGGGTTATGTGATTTCGATACATATTGTCTACATATATCCTTTGATTTCCTTTTGCCAGTTTCAACCCATTTCAGTGGCACATAGGTGCAGCATAGTAGTGTCACAAAAATAGATGTGAATGTATAAATGAGACTCCATTGTTTATGTAGAAACATGGAGTAATTTAGGTTGAAGAAGACCCCTGGAGATCACCTGGTCAAACTCCTTACTCAAAATGGGCCAGCTATGCTTGCTCAGGAACTTGTCCAGTCAAAAGCACAACATCTCTGTGGACTGACACTCCACAGCTTCTCTGGGCAACCTGTTCCAGTGTTTGACCATTGTCCCAGTGGAAATGTTTTTCCAGTAAGCAAAGGATGGATATGAACTTTTTAAGCATTAGAAAATCTACAGTAGAAATGAGACAGCTCCATTATGAATAACCCTCCCATGGAAAAAGCTTAGAGTGTGTTAGATCCCTGAAGATGCAGTTGCACAACTCTTTACAAATCAAGCTTCGTTAATTTGACTGCTCCCAGAAAAACTTTGGTTTTTAAAAGATTTTAAAGCTTGGCAGCAGCATTCTCCTGCAGTTTATGAAAGTCCTTGAGCAAGAACAACAGGACTTAATAATTTAAAAGAAGAGGTATGACAGAATACTGGGCAGAAAAGTATTCCCCTAGTACCCTGAAAGTGCTAATACATAGTAACGTAATGAGGACAGAGGGGTACCAGGTATCTGTATCTTCCTCAGCGCTCTTCACAGCACAGTATGAGAGGGGATGCAGACCCACTGACTCATTATATATTCTTCTCATGCAGGCAGGCAAGAGCAGACAGATAGAGATTTAGGCTGGAGAAAGCTTTGCCAGAATACCAGCCAGCGTATCTTTGGGTTTTTGCAAAGAGGTGTTTACCCTTTTTCTGAACTGTACAGGAGTTGGAACGGGTTTTCTGAGTGAGGCACAACCTGGACTAAATCTGGAGTCCTAAGTGCTATTATGTGGTCTCCCCAGCTGGGGGGTCCAGGCTTATGCTGCAGTCACATCCCAGCACTGTGTAGGTTGAGACCATGTTTCCTATTCTGCTTTCAGCTTTGAGTTTGCGGAAATAAAAGCACTGTATCTGGCCTGAAAGTGGGGGGGAGAAAGGCACTTACCAGCTTGTTTCCCAATCCGGAGAACTGGGACAAGCACACCTTCCACACAACTTAGAGGTCACTTGTGTAACCATAAGCATATGCTTGCTCGGTCTGACAATAAGCAATCATTTACACTTTATTTAATTCTTTTCCTTTTCTCATTGAAACGTGTCAAACCAGGACACATATATATAAGTATGAAAGGAAGCAAAAATGTACAAAGAATTTTCATGCACCATTAGAGAGATGCAGGGGTACAAATGAAGTACAGTAAAACTCAGGGCTACATTGTAAAACTCAAAAAAGGTTTTATTTCTAAAATCTGAAAAAACTACTTCAGACACTTTAGGTCTATTCAGTACTGTCTACACCTCTTTCACATGCCAAATATAAATCTTAATGTATTATTGTATAACAACCTTAAAATAGATACTTGGTGTGGATGATTTAATGTGGTTGGAAAAAAATTCCCTTTTAGGATCTTCTAACCAGTAAGTGTGTGACCTTACATTTCCTATTTTACACCACCACCAATTTTTCGCATGCAAGACTCACATTTGCAGATACACTGTATAGAGACTGACAAGTAATACTTTGTTTTAGATTTTCAGCAACAAGTACTTTCTTTATTACTAAAGGACATTTCACAGAGTCACTTCAGAGAATGCAAATGAAATCACAGAGTAAATGTCTTTCATCTTACTTCATGTTGGAGGAAAAGTGCAGTCTTTCTAGAAAATATTCTATTTTGGCATCATTTGAAAAGAAAGCTTTAATTAATAGTACGTTCAGTTTTCTGATGTTGAGTACTATTCAGAAATGTGGGCATCTGCAGCCAGCTAGAGGCCATTAAACATGCTTTTGCGCTCTGTTGACAGGGTTTCGCTTCAGTACAAAAAAAGCTCCAACAAAAGTCTCTCCAGCAGCTACAGAAAAGTGAAAGAGTAGGAGAAGACTAGGAAAGCATGTTAATATATCAGGTAATGCACACAAGACAGAAAATGAAATTGTGAATCTGTGTATACACGGAGTTAAAGGTTTATGTGAAATGGGAGCTGACTGACTCATTTCTTGGTTTGCTGACTGAACAACAAGTTTGCTCTGAAGTAAAAGTTACAGGGTTGTTATATGGGGGATGCAAAGGCAGAAAGCAAAATAAAAAACTAAAAAATTCCACATTGTCTTTTAAGTCAACTGAAATTGCTGATGTGCAATGGCATTTTTCTGAAAACATAGTATCTGAAAAAAAAGAAAAGAAAAAGTGTATACTTCTATGTTACAGCTAGTTCTGTCCCTGCTGACATTTTGGACTGGCCACCATCAAAACAAGAATACTAAATACACTGTGTGCTTGATCTGTAAGGTCCTATTGTCCCTAAATTTGAAGTGACCCATTTAATCTACCCAAGAGTGAGAATATTCTGAGCATCTGCTGCAGGCACTTGTACAGTTGCATAATCCTCAGGAACAGGATCTTGAAGGGAAGGAAAAATCTCTATGTTACACATTCAAGAATGTGATTTCTAGTTCTTTTTAAAAAACCACAACTCAGTCCTGCAAATACCTTCACATTGAACATCGGTTCACCAGTTTGCCAGGTGTTTCACTGTCTTCCAGTGAAATGCTTTATGCAGCAGCTGCTGGAAAAGTCCCCTGCAGGTCTGATTGATCCTATTAATGCTTATGTATTTGCATGGCGCAGTGCGGGCACACAGTTGCTAGGACGTCTTAGCAGAGATTCAGTAGCAGCCAGGGATGCATTCACAGGATAGCTGATGGCGTTGCTATGCCTGCCAACTAGCGGACAGATGAACAGTGAGCCCCTTAATTATCAGAATCCATGTTAAGAGTAAATTTTCTACATCTTCTTTCTGCATGTACCTTAGGTTGATACAATACTGGTTAAAATTTTCTTTTCTTTATATTTGCTATCTTGAAGTTGCTGCCTGTTCCTTGCTATGTCTCTTCTATTTAACTCAATGGGAGCTGCAAGTGCTTAAGTATGTAAAACCTGACCTAAAGTAGATTTAAGAGTCTAACTTGGAATAGTGATATATATATTAATGTTTTAATATTAAATTTATAGAGCACAAAATTCACACATTGTGCAAGATCTAAGCCTAGAAGTAAACCCAAGGCCTTCTGTTCTTTTTAGTAATTGTAAAAGAATTAGTCAGAAGTGGATCATGTCTAATAACATCAGTCAGGAAGACAATGTGTCTTCAGATGTCCTACAGTATTTCTGTCCATGCCATCCATTCATCACAAAATACTTTTTTGAAAGCATTAAGGCAGGCACAGCTCTTCAGTAACACAAGGGTCAGAAATGAGACTTAAATTAGTTCCAACTGGTTCTGGAAATGGGGGCTTACCAGTGGACCAGTGCTGCTGGGGCTGTTGATCTATGCGTTGTGGACGGTTGGCACAGCACGCAGAATCAACTTTGGGACTCAAGGGGTTTGCTAAATCTGCAATGACATGCAAACACAGCCCCAACCACCATAAATGGGAACAGAAGAGGCCTACAAACATATAAAAAATGGGCTTCCTTCTTTTCAAGTCTGATCACAGCTTTTACCGCACATGAACTAAAAGAAAAAAAACATAAAGCCGAGTATTTGTCACTACGAACTTCAAGGTAAGAGCAGGGGATACTGAAGAGGACAACTTAAGTTTGCCAAATGTACCACATGGAAGTCATCAGCAAGACCAGTCACTTGCAGAGGGCAAATAAGGCCACTGAGAACCATTTGGAGATATTAATTCAACTGATTTAACCAATACACATAGCCATCCATGCATCCTGGAGGGCAGCTTAAAAACACCAAGCTTGCTAAAGTTGCGTGCCACTTCTCTGTGTGGAGCAGAGACAGGCATCTGCCTGACTCCCTGCGGTTCTGGCAGTTCAAAGTAGTTGAGAGCAGGAGGCTGGTTTGGCTCTTCTTCTCCACAGATAGAGAGAGTCACTGCTGGCTGCTGGCATGTCGCACACACCTGCAGTATTCCATGGAACGGCTAGGGAAAAAAAAAAGTACTCTAGGAAATGCAGAGCAAATCCACCATGGCCAACAGTGATGAAATTCTGATGTATCACCACACCTGTTTGGAATAGTTGAAGGATGTGAAAGAGGTGTTTAGGACAGTTTTATGAGCATGTCTGACTGTGTGAAAACTGAGAAAGTGGCCAGATAAGTACGGATGAGGTGACTTATTTGGAATGTAGGATGAGAAGTGGTCAGATCAGACAGCAACTGGCTACACTGGAAGCTAACCTACCTAACAAACACCAGATGAAGACTTATTGAGAATATTATTGCTTCTCATGGTAAATATCTACTGTCTAATTGCCCAAGACCTACACTAAAAGATCAGTGGGGGTTTTTTTAATGATTGGGAGGATACATGGGACGATCACAGACCATAATGCCTTGCTGGGGATATTTCATTATCTACGGTGTGAGTACCAAATCCCTAGAAATACTCATTTCAGGTTGCCCATTAAAGTTGTTTGAAAAATAATCCAACCCATGGGATGTACAAAAAAAATTCTTGGAGTAAAGCACTAGAACTAGCTGTCTATGGCAGATGTCTTATGATTAATTTTGTGACTGCAACAAAATTACTTCAGTTAATGCCGGACTATCCTTTTTGTGTGTATCACCTCTACTAATTTTTGTTTTCTCTTCTAGGGACAAAAGATCGCCACCTAAATATATTGGACAACATTATTGCACTTTGGTTGCACAGTAACTGAAGTTCATAAACTAATACCTATTTTCCTGGATCCATTCTAGGCAGCACTCCATTCAAATATGTGATGAATGCCCCTAGCCAAGGAAAGTGTCAGAAATCTCTTCCTGTGATCGTACATTCATTTTTCTTGGACAGCTAACCCCTGAAGCCCTTATTTGAAGTCAATAGGAACTTTCCTTGAAAAAAAAATAATATAGCCCTAAGCAAATTTGTTTTTTAATACAGAAAGTTTCCAAAAATCCAACAAGCAGCCCAGTTTTTATTCAAGCAAAATGTTTAGTAACATCACAAGAAAACATAAAAGGCATGCAAAGAACAACTGTAAAAGTAAGAAAACTGACTTATCACAAAGGCAGTTATCTGCCACATGAATTAAAGGAAGCTAAGCATGCCGTTCCTGATAACACAGACAACACAGTACTTTCTTATTAAATATTCTTTTAGTGGATCTGCTAGTGGATGCAGGTGAAGACGGCTTGCTCCAGGAATTTCAAATATTTCCAAAAGCTTGAGAGATAAACATGAAGAATTTGGGGAAGAGCATGACTGTGAGAATACATATAGCTGCAGGGTTCCGCTGCTGATCTGCATTTAGAGCAGCTTAAAATTGGTTCCATAGCAGGAAAAAACAGTGCTTTCATATGTTTTGCTTGAAGAAGTATAAAGTGCTCTTGAATGGTCTCATCTCAACACACAAAGGACCCTACATCCACAGTGAGATGGAGATACACTACTGAAATGTACACACTGTGTTTCTTTTTCTTTCAGATTTTTGGATAGAATTTCATTCTGATAAACTGAGATTTATGCCAATGTAAATTACACATGCAAATCTTCCACATGTCAAGATGGGAAAATTTACCACTTATATTTTGTACTTTATATTTCTTTCTCCTGACTAAAGTAATTTTATCAACATAATACAGGCAGCAGGGCAACACTTCATAAGCCAGATGTTTATTGACCTATGTGACCCTCCAAGTGTTTTCCTCCTGATTATTTGTGGTATGAACATAACAGATAACATCTGAAGTAATGTGGGAAAATGGGCCTATAAACCCAGTCACTTTTGATTTTTGTTTCAGATCATTTTTATGTCATTGGATTTTGTTTCCTGAAGGTAAGAACTTAAGGTAAAAAGACCAAGAAAACAATTGGTCTGGCTCTCAGAATGTTTCTCATTTCCACTGGCAAATGCTGTAAGAGGGCACTGAAAATAGGATGAAATGAGAAAAAGGTCAGTAATTTGATTCTACAAGAGAACTTACATAGCAAAATAGATGCTGTGTATTGTGTAAATAACTTTTTAGTGCTAACTATGAAGTGCAATATATTGGCATAATCTTTAAAAATATTATATGAAAATAATTATTCTGAACTAAAAATGCCAAAATGCTAATTGGTGCAATGCATCTGAAGTTAAAGCTATTATAGAAGGATTTAAGGTATACTGAAGATTAAAGATGTGTAAACAAGCATGATAACCCTTTGGAAAGTATTATGCCAAACAGTAATTAGCTATGACCAGAAATTTACATTTTTCTTTCTGGATGGACTCTGAAACTGTGAAGTTCCCTTATATTACACAACCCCAGCAGAAACCACAATGAAGAGAAAGGAAATGCAGAAAGGAAGATGGATGCTCAGTCTTATCTGCTTTTTCTAAAAAAGCAGTATGCAGCCTTTGGCTAGAAGTTTCCCAGCTGTGAAAAAAAATTCTTGTAGAAATAACTGCAGCACCCACTCCTCTTCCTCTATCCCCCAATCTTTTAATGGCTTTTAATTGGGAAACTATTGGCCATGATACAGCTGATTTAGTGAAACAATTTGTGCATGTCCCTCATTCTGTTCAGTACAAAGTCACCATGAACTAGGATTTAGGGCAGCCCAGCTGTTTTTACCCTGAAATGTTCAAGGTAGTGATTTACCAGACCTGATTCATCTGTCTCAGCTGAGGAGGAAGAAATCATGAACAGAAAGATGGCGAGACACAAACATTTCCGATCATGACAGATATTTCTGAATTTGGCATGGCATCACTCATCTTTCTCTCAAGAACAGAAAAAGAGGCTGTGGAAAATTTAATGTTATTTGAGTGACGGTTGGTTGCAGGACAGAAGTGTCTAATGAAATTACCCTTCTGCTCGTTGTTCCTACTTCTATTTAAAGAAAAGGAACTTCTGCATAATTTTTCAATGCACAAATTACATTAGTTAAATAACTGACTAGTCGCTAATTTCTGTTTCATATGAAAGACTCAACTGAAAAGCTCTGAATTTTGCTACTACTTATCCAGGAGACTAATCTATCCAGATACTTGCCACAGAATCAGAATACTTCATCATCACTGAAACCAGCTGCCTTCAAACAGTATTATTTTTCATTAATAGAGAACTGAGGAGTAGACTGAATATTTACTTTGCCCTAGGTCTCATGAAAAACTTGTAAAATGATGATGAACAAACTGCCCTGAATGCCATATTCCCTGGGCCAGAGAAGATGCTGATGATAAATTTCAAACTATATATGAAAAATATCATCGGATTTACAAAAGTGGTTTCCAAGATAGGATTCACTAAATCTATCGCTTTACCTTTTTTTGGATGCCACAGATACTATGGCCGAACTCCTGTCCTTCATTAAAGACAGTGCTAGTGGTTGTGGTTCCATTACGCATTTTGACTGCTAGTAGGATTTGCTGAGAACCGATTTTTCAGTTCACCACCAAAATGAATTACTAAGTTTATTAAACTGTCAGAGCAGAGACCGTCCACTTTTGACCAGTAGCTCAGGGCCCTCATCCAGAACGTGAAACAGGGTTCAACACCAGGTGCTTCAAACAGCACATGAGAACCGCTCTGCAGTGAGCGGGCATTTAAGTAGGTTACACAAAATGAAGCAGGGAAAAGAAGGTGGTGGAGGAAGACTCACACCCAAGCAGCCTGAGGAGTGATGCTTAGGAGGAATGTGTAAGAGTTGAAAGATCCAGACCAGGGAATGTTCGGCTGTTTATACAAAGGGGAACTGAGTAAGGTGAAGGGACCAATGGCACTGGCTTCCCCCATCCTTGCATACTAAAAACTTTGGGTTTAAGGTATTAGTCTGGATAGATCAGGCTTAAAACAATGTAAACTCAACCTCCTTTTTAACAGTTGTTTCTTATTTCATCTTCAAATTCTTCAGACATATTACCAGTTTTTTAATCTTTGATACCTAAACTGGATATAAAGAAGCTGTATTGAAGAAGCAATGATTTATCTCAGTTCTTTTCCACAGTTCGCAGTTACTAAAGTTTCTTAAATGAAGTATTAGAGAATTTTGCCAGAAGTATGTTATTTATAAACTTCTTCAGCCAATAAAGCTAGGATTGAGAAAGCTTTAAGTGTATAAATAGAAGTAGTAGTTGGAAGTCTTATTTTAGCATTAACATGTTTGAAATTAGATTACAGATAACATGCGGGGGAATATAAACACAAAGCACTTCTGTTGCTGTGTGTATGTAAGAAAGCACGGCCTCTCACAGCTACAGCACACCCCAGCAGTGCAGCGGCAAAACATGGTTGTAATTGGGGTCTGAAAATGCCAGATGGACTCCAGAAAACTGGTCTTAAAAAGGATTTAAGTAGCTTTTGGGGGAGGGGAAGTGTCTAGTAGACAATAACAGAGATTACAGTGCTGCTTGGTGTTGGACAAAGCATCAGGCAGCCCAGGTACCATAACTTTACCTGCCAAAATCCAAATGTAGGATGCACTGTGTGAGTAAGAGACAAACAATAATTGCATTCATACAGAAAATGTAAAACACTTCTGTGGTTCTTCATGTAGCAAAACCAACCTTTTCTACAACCTCTTTCATGTTTCAGTTTGATGTCAATTGTTTTGAACAACAAAAGGGAGAGGAATGAAAATTTGGACTAAAGCCCATAGCATTTACTGAATGTATGTGTAGGGAAGTACCAAAGATGCCATGCGGAAAGGTTTTGTCTAAACATTAACAAAGCTGCAATGAAAGAAACTGAAAAGAACAAACAGGAAGGAAAAAGAGTATCTTTTGATTTGCTTCAAAATTTCATTACAACGTGAGGGGATTTAGATGTCCATATGACATATATATTATCTATTTGAATGACAAAACCCCCCTTATTTACATTCTACTTGGTGATTTGGTTTGGAAGAAGAACATAAAATATTATTGAGCAGTGATAGGCAAAATATATAAACAAGTAATTAAGTATTCATTTGTACAAGCTGGAATGGGGGTTATAAATTAAGTATTTGTGAATTCCCATCTGTGTGTGTATTTACTACAAGCTTCCAGGAACAGAGGAAATAATATTTTGTCCATCCCCCAAACAATCTACCAAGATGTTTGTCTTCATATAACCTCAGAGGACTGAACTCAGCTCTGACACAAATCCAGCCTTTTCAAAAGAGTTACATCTGTTATACGAGGCCTGAATGTGAGATATTATTCTGAACTTCCTTGCATTTTCCTGTTTGCACTGTATTGCTTCCTTCATTACAGCAATGTGTATTTAGTGTTTAGTTTCATCCTCAATAGATTTCCTCATCTGTTTAGCGAAAAAAGTATTTGTCAGGAGTGGTAACAAAATCAGGAATTTATTTTGTTTTCTAACTGTAGCAAGGAGGCATAATTTAAACAGATGTAAATAAGGCAAAGTTTTAGGGTGCCTAGTTGCTTTAGCTCTAACTTTTTCTACCAGCCTTCTTTAGTGGGACATTCCTAATGCAGATGAAAGAAAGCAGCTTGCCTCAGGCCACACTTCTGATTTGCCTTTATTTTACTCAGTATGGCCAGTTTCAGATGTTGTGTATGTACATTTATGGCATACTAGATTGCACACAACATTTATGGGCGTTATTTTAGCCCACTGCCTATATTCAATCCACATTTACTCACTATCTCTATCATGAAGTCTATGTCTCACCCACTTCAGGTTCACAGGTTGCTTGACGAAGACCCTTATGTGTTTCATTATGCAGCTTAAATATATACTTCATACCCTTTCTCTCCTGAACAATGTAAAGAATTCCCAGAATTTCTGTAAGTAAATGCAACTAATTTGCAAACAGTGGAAATCTCACGCTCTCCCTCCACTGGTGTCTAAAGACAGTGGTGGTTTTGACTCCCTAAGCTCCTGTGCAAGAAAATGACAGCTCCATTCTTTAAGACGCAGGGCAGTCTTTAGTACCCCAGTCTCCTGGCTCCGTCAAATCAAGGTGTCCAGAAGGTCTGCAGTAGTGGCCAACTGCTGGGTGGTGATGTGAGGAACACAGTGCAAGGTCTTGTGAAATTCAACCTTGAGTCCACACTCAATGTTTGGCTCTCACTTTGCTTGAAATGCTTCTTGTGTGTATGCTAGGATCATTACTCTAAGTCCGTAATAAAGCAAACAGATTACTAAGAGCAATTTGTCATTTTGCGCATTCAACAAATATGCTTTCTCTTTCCCCACAACTTTAGAGGCAATATTTATCCCTCCACAATCAAAAGGAACTATATTTGGGCTCTCCACTGCTACAGATTTTTACTTTCATATGCCTGTTTTCATATTAATGCATTTAGCTTCATCTGTAGTCCCTTTCTATGCGTTGCATTTTATTTTAAATCAAACGATATATTTCATTGCTATTAATGCTTTCCCCTGTAATTGCATCAAATATGGCAATAGCAATTCTGCTTGATTAATGTCCAGTTTAATTTTTTTAGAAAATAAGTCTTCAACTGTTTCTGTTAAGATTCTTAGAGTGAAGAGTGTTTAAGAATTGCCTACTCAACAGGCCAAACATTAACTCAGCATGAAGATACTATCTCATGTTTTAACACATTTTGATTTAACATTTACAATTACATCAAATTTTCAACAAACACTAAATTGAATACTAAAAGCTCATGTTCCCCATTTTTTATGCTCTCCATTCATGTTTATTGTGGGCTTCACAGTTATTTATTTCACTAGGATTTTTTCTTTAATTTACAGTTATTTATTCTCTACAGTGTCTTCTCTTGCATGCACCTTCTAAACAGGCATGCAAACCCAACATACATAAAATGACTTGTATTTCGCAGAGCAGGATACATGGTGGTCCTTGTAATTATTCAACATATCAGAATCTTTTAGTAGAAGAATACAGTTAATGCTATGTTCCTTAAATCTGTCTTTTTAGCAAATTTACGTTCATCAAAACCCTTTTAAAACTCTGTGATTAGGGCTACAAGTTATTTGGCATCTTCAGTGTGGCCTCGGAGTCCTTTTAAAACTTATACTGTCTTCCAGACTATTTCTCTCAAGCACCTTTTATGCCTTCATCTATGCTATTACTCATTAGTTCTTTGCTTTAAGTGTTTTGGTTTATTTCTGCAGTTAGGATATCAGTTTTAGTGTTCGGAAAACTGTGCCCATTGCATTCATTCACTGATGGAGATTTGCTTCAGAAACCACATGATGTTGCGGCGTCACAGAATCTCAGACCAGTTGAGGTGGGAAGGGACCTCACCTCGTCCAACACCCACCCCTTCACCCCCCACTCCTGGTCAAAGCAGGGGCAACTAGGACAGGTTATTCAAGACTGTGTCCAGTTGGCTCTTAAATATCTTGAAATACGACAATTCTACAACGTCTCTGGAAAACCTCTTCCAGGGTTTAACCACCTTCAAAAAAAGATTTTCTTATGTTCAGATGGAGTTTCCTGCATTTCATCTTTTCCCATTGCCTCTTGTCCTTTCACTGGGCACCACTGAGAAGACTCTGGCTCCATATTCTTTACTCCCACTCAGATGTGTACACATTGATACGATCCCCCTGAGCCTTCTCTTCTCCAGGCTAAACTGTCCCAGCTCTCTTAGCCTCTCCTTCTATGTCGGGTGCTCCAACCCCTTAATCATCTTTGTAGCCTTTCACTGCACCCACTTAGGTACATCCATGTCTTTCTGTACTGGGGAGCCTGGGACTGGACACAGCACTTCAGGTGAAGTGTTCTCACTGGTGCTCAGTAGAGGGGAATGATCTCTCTCCTTTGACCTGCTGACAATCAGGTCAATGAGTCCTTGTTGGCCGGCCCTTTTTCTGGCCTACCACTTGCTGCTCCATCTATATAAATAATTTTGTGTTTGCTGCATGTTTTCTCCTGATTAGGCATCTTTTCAGCTTCCAGCTTGGTTTGTGGATTATTTTTTTTCATGTCTCTTGATTCTTTTCTTGATTTTTTTTACAAACACGAACCGTAGTAAAAGACAAAAATTCAATAAAGACTATTCAATAATATGAACTTCACTAAGTGGTCAGTCTTTCTTCCTGCAAAAATAGAAGTCTAGTCGTGATTTTTATTTTAATCCATGTTTCATTCCCCATAAAGGAGTGGCATGGGAAATACAGGAAGAAATAAAACCAAGATACTGACACTGATTAATAAAGGTACCCTTAATTCATTGCCTTCATTCCCATACTTGATGTAAGCATAAAGTAATATTAATATGAAATTGTTTGCTGGGTGTTATTTATGGCAATACTAACTTGACAATAAGGTAGGATACAGGGGGTGAGGGTGTGTCAACTTTCTGTTTAATCAGGAGCTTCTTAGATATGAGTGGTACTTTGATCAGCTATAAAATAATCATTGGTTTGGCATGATAATGTCACTATGGCATCTTCTGCCTGGAAGCTTTTATTACAAGTATTTATACTCAGCAGCATGAAGTTTTATTTCAAAAGCTTTCAAAGCCTGGACTTACTGTGACCATGACTAATTTTGTGCCTCACATTTGCAGGGTACTGATAAAAATTAAAAAATATTTTAGGCGGAAAGAAATTATGGACAAAAATGAAATGCAGCTAAATACAGAGCTAAATGCACGCTAGCATTGATGGACACGAGCTTTACAGAAACTATGCCCTGTCAGAGTACATATAAGTCAATTTTGCTGCAACTTTCATCATAAACTAAATAATTACAAATACTCATAAATCTTCCAGCAGTCAAAATCTCAAGAGGTCATCATTTTATGTTTGGGTCTCTCAGCGGCCTCAATAAATGAATGTATGTACTGTTCAATGCAGAGAATTCATGAGTAAAATGTAACAAAATAGTACTTCGAAATCATAGGGCTTTGACATACCAAGAAGGTACCATAGAATAATGAATTGCCAGGTGTCAGCTCCTGTGAGGTAACTGTCCATATACACATTCTTCCTCTTCTGCAACATAACCATAATAATGCAATATAACCATAACCAGTTAACCATAAAACCATAATAATACAATATAACCATAGCTAGTTTTTCTCTAAATTAAAGCAGGACAGGCTACCTCACTTTCACTCGAGGTAAGAGAATGCATACAGAGAATTCAACATGGCAATTTACTATCCCCCAATAATTTATTCATATTTCCTACGTATCCTTAAGAGTTCAAATGCAAATGTGCTATTAGGATTACCTAATCTAAAACCTTGCAGAGCAATAGGCAGCAGATTTCACTCAGTAATGTCTAAAGTGACCTTAACAACTTTTTGATCTAGATTACATATCTAGAAAGACATTCCACCACAAAACACACCACTTAAAGACAAGTAATTTGAAACACCTCCTCACATGTCATTGATTGTCCATTAAAAACTTATGTCTTTTGCTGAATTGGACCTCAAAACTGCAGCGGATGAAAAATAATATTTCCTCAGAAGTTATTTCAAAGGTTAGTCCACTTAATTTCTACTTTGAGTGCTTCTGGTATTATCTTCCAGGTACAATTCATCCTCTTTTCCTGCTCTTAAACAAGTACTGGAATCAACATAATCAGGCAGATTAAAAATCCATCTAGCCCTATGACAGAAGGTCAAAATGGTTGCTTAGGGAGACTACACCAGAAAGAGATCAAGTGTAGGGCAATCTTTCACAGGAATATTCCCCATATTTCCAGGTAGATCCTGCATCAGAGTCTTCTTTTGGGCTGCTGTATTTAAAATAACCATGAACCTATCCTTCTTAAGTTTGTCCAGTCCCTCTTGTTTAACTCCCTCACCCTCCCTGGCAAATGCTCCAATATTGTTACAGCAGATGAAGAAAGCTCGGCAGCTGTAGAGCTGGACTTTTTACCGTGTGATCCGGTAAGTTAGTTGGACAGCACTCACATAAATGGGGAACGAACGGGTGCTGTGTCCTCATTCTGCTCCAGCACCTAGAGCTGGGCTAACAGTTGCTCCAGTGCAAAGATGAGAACAACAAACAACTGGTTGCAGATCAGTTTTTTAAAACACAGAATTTTTTAGTACTTTGGATGCTGAGAATAGATGCTTTCTCTAATCTATAGGCAAGCAATATCAAAAGGGCATAGAAACGAGCTTTTCAACAGACTAACTGGAAGGAGCAAGTAAGGGCCCCTTTGGGGAGTGGTAACTAAGTAACTAACTAAATAGGTTGCAATTCAAGAAGATGAGAGAGATGGAGAAGGTCCCTGGGGTGCTGGGAGACTGATTACCGATGCATACATATGAGAGGAGTAGAAACCCAGAAGAAAGCAAGAGGCGTCAAGGGCATACCTATGTGAGCAAGACACACAGGATTATTTGGAGCAAAATTTCTGGAAAGCCAGGCAGATTTTGATTTTTGAACAAAGAAGCTGCCTCATAGTGATTTTTTCTGCTATCTCCTAGAAAACAGGATGGTGCATACAGTCTTTTAAATTACCAGGATTGTCACTATTGGACTATTCTCCACTTCTCTTCCTAATGCAGAGAAGCTCTAAATATTGGCTAACCACTCCTACCAAGGGCAATGAATTTGTTCTTTATGTGCAAAAATGAAAAATTTACCTTCCAAGCTTTTATAGAACTATGAATACAG
The DNA here is from genome assembly GCA_002844005.1 of Limosa lapponica baueri. Lineage (NCBI taxonomy): Eukaryota > Metazoa > Chordata > Aves > Charadriiformes > Scolopacidae > Limosa > Limosa lapponica. The sequence goes on along the minus strand of KZ505771.1, from coordinate 253,112 downwards.
TAATATTTGCATATTTTACAGCACAATAAAGCAGATTTTTTGTCATGAGGTTCTGAAGTGTGATGTGACATATGAGATTTATATGGAGATGTTAAACCCTGAAGGTTCACTGTTTGAGCTTTACTAAAAAATGAACCATGATTCAGTTTTTCCAGGGCACTGTCTAAAAATCAATGACAAGACTACACCTGTAAAGTGAGAAAAGATCATGAAAACATGACTATGTATTGAAAGTTTCAACTGTGATATAATAATGTCCTTTTGTAATAATTTAATTCTATGCCTTTTAAAAAAGTGTGATACTACCCACTTTCAGGAAAAGTTGGCACCAATCTGGATACCTTTGGGCATTTGACCCAAAATGGTTCACTCTGTATAAAAATGATTGATAATTTGATTAGGTTTTCCCCCAAACACAATTTTCCTTAGAAAGTGACAACCATGCTGTGTCTGAGACAGACACGGAAAAGTACTCACCCTCTTTCCAGAGAAAACAAGGACGACAATAAAGCCCACCTTGCCTACCCTCTTTCAAGACTAAAACTAAACAGAATTACTTGTTTTGCCCTTTCTTTTCTAAGTTGAAAAACAAGTTTCAAGCAGGCACTGTCATATTTATATTTAAACAATAAAAACTGATGTGGAAGTGCCAAAAAGCTTTAGTTTGAAGTGCCTTTTGCATTACAGTAGGTCCAGAGTTCTACTACCTGAACAGCACAGTATCATTTGAAAAGAAGTCTTTTTTTCCCCCTCCATTACTTCTGCTGAGAAACAGTTCCAAAATAACACTCCTCCAACAGTCAGAATCCTGACTCTGAATTCACAACTTAAATTTAATTATGGTCACTTCATAGGTATTTGTTATTCTGTCAGCATTGTCCCTTAGCTGAACAGCTCTTTTCTCTCCCTCATGTTTTTTCCACTGCTTACACAATTAGCTAATAAGGTAGGTAAAACACCAGCAGTAGGGAAGAATCCATCAGTGCCTGTACTTCTGATCAACATTAGTTATTATTTTATTTAATGATCATGACACAAGCAGCATGAACTGCATTAATGTCACATACTTGGGAAGCATCATCAATGCATACCAGGACTGGAATATCATATAGATGTAAGTTTTTAAGGAACAGAAAAATACCCATCGAATGAAATGTAACCACTTAAAAAGCAAGATGCCATACTTACAGACTAATAGCACAAACTTTTGCTCTGAGTTGGGTACTTGTGGTTGGAAACAAGTTTTTGCACATATTGATCACACATGAACCAACGGGCAAAGGGAACCCAGAAAACATTGGGAAAGGCACTGCAGAGATACTGAATATCTCTGCCGTCCCACAGCAGCACTCAAATGCTTCAAATCTGAAGGGAGTGCAGAGAAGGACTGGGAGATAAGGTAATGAAGATCTCATTTACTGAGACATTTACTTGTTTAACCTCAATCTGTGTTTTATTTTCTAATTCCCCATGCAATTACAGTACTGCAGTAAAGTATTAAATACTTTAAATCTACCAAAAAACGAATGGAAGGATATTGGATGAAGATGTTGTGACTTAATTTTAGTTCTTCTACCCACTACAGTGCTTTTATTTTACTAATTTTCTTCTTCCTCTGTACTTTTGCCAAGTGTGGAAATTAACATGAATCTCCATGTCGGTCTTCCCCTGCTGTGCAAGCAATTTCTAAACATCAGGTTGAACTGCATAAGCAAACCTATCTTGTGCTTCACACTGCTGCAGCCAAGGCTGCTTCCAAGATGTGAAGTAATTTATATACAGCTATGCCACATTTTAAACAGCACTGTAAATATGAGAACAGTTTAAAGCTTTTATTTCAAAACTCCTCTTAGTTGAACAGAAAAGCAGCACTCCAACAGTTAAGCAGAGTCTATTTTCAAAGATTCCTCTTCTCATAAAATCGTCTCAATGACTGTGAACGAGCCTTCATAACCAAAACTTACCTCCAAAAATAGCCTTTAGAATCTGTTTGATTTTTGTTGCTTTCACACACCACTGCCTTTCCTCTCAAAAGATGGGAGAGATTTCCCTTTGTCCTTGTGGTGACGCAGGCTAACCACATCTCGTGCTGTACTGGGAAAAGTGTAGCCAGCAAGTCAAATGAAGTGGTTTTTCTCCTTTATTTTGTGCTTACGAGACCACATCTGATGTACTGTGTTCAGTTTAGGGCTTCCCACTAAAATAAGGACATGGACATACCAGAATGAGCCCACTGGAGTGCCAGCAAGATGGCTAGGAGGCTGAAGAGATCACACATGAGGAGATGATGAAGCCCTGTTTGTTCAGCCTGTACAAGGGAAGTCTATTGGGGGCTTTTCTACTATTAAAAGATGTCAGGGACAGTTTCTTCTTGGTACACGGTGAAAAAGTAAGAGACAATGGTCCTAAGTGGCAACAACAGCCATTTTGAATCTTAGAAAAAATGCTTTCACTGGGAGAGTGTCCAAACACGGAAACAGGTTGCCCATGCAAGTTGTAGAATCTGCATCTTTGAATCTATTCAAAACTTGACTGGACAAGGCCCTGAGAAACCTGACCTAACTTCCAGAATCACAGAATCGCCTAGGTTGGAAGGGACCTTCAAGATCATTTAGTTCAACCATAAAAAAAAAACCAAACCAAAACAAAAAACCAACCAAACCACAACAAAAACAAAAACCACAAACAAACCCACACACCATCAACAAACACTAAACCATATCCCCAAGCACCATGTCAACTCATCTTTTGAATATCTCCAGGGATGGTGCCTCAACCACCTCCCTGGGCAGCCCATTCCAATGCTTGATAACCCTTTCCGTGAAAAAAATTTTTCCTAACATCCAACCTGAACCTCCCCTGGCGCAACTTGAGGCCATTTCCTCTTGTCCTATTGCCTGTAACTTGGGAGAAGAGACCTACCCCCGCCTCTCTACAACCTCCTTTCAGGTAGTGGTAGAGAGCAATAAGGTCTCCCCTCAGCCTCCTCTTCTCTAGATTGAAGTTAGTTCCAAGTTAGATCTGACTTCAAAGTTGGCCCTGCTTTGAGCAGAGTACGGACCAGATGACCTCCAGAGGTCACTTCCAATCTAAATTAGTGTGTGGTTCTAACATAATCTGAGTTTGCAATTTTAGCTTGCCTTTGTAATCCTTTGGAAATATATGAAAGAGTCCATTAGTGTCACTTGTTCTAAAAGATGATGAAGAGATTCTTCCCTCCTAACATCCTACCTCCTTCCTTCTGGGGAACAGTTGGGTTTTCTTCCAGGCCTGCTCTTGTGACTTTTGTGTGTTAGAAAGGAAACTTTGCTCATGTTGACCTGCCTCTTGCTGGTGTTAGTATTAATCTTCAGCCCTTTCCTTCCAGATTCTACGTCACTCTGTAAAATGCCATCTGAGGGTGACAGAGGATGCCAAGTTGCCTCCACAGAAAAGACAACAGCATGCTCTCACCACAATTAAACAGCATACTGGGCTGCCTTAGCTGGTGAGTGGCTAGAAGACAAAGGCAAGTTGTTATTCCCCTTTAGTTAGTGCTATTGAGGCCATACCTGGAACACAGCGTTCTGCTTCACCCACTCCCCGGCTCAGAAGTGATGTTGAGAAACTTGAGAGCCCAGCACAGTGGTGTGAAGATGGAAAGGAGCCACAGGCATAGCTCCTCACATATGTGGGAAGAAATCTGGTGTGGTGAAGAAGAAAATAGGGTGTGAGCCAATAGTGGCCTGCAACTATTTGAAGGGGAAATACAGAGATCACAGAAACTTTTCTTGAAAGCTGCAGATAGTTTTGCAAGGGGTAATAGCAGCGATGTGCAGTATGAGAAGTTCCAACTGGACATTAGGAAAAACATCTTCACTAAGAGAGTAGTGCAGCACCGGGACAGAGGCTGACTCCATCCTTGGAGGTTTTCAAGACTAAGCTAGACAAAGTCATTGCTGACCTGATCAGCTGTTGAAAAGTCCTCCTTCCATTAGGCAGGTGGATTGGGTGATTGAATTTCAGAGGCCCCTCCAACCAACACATTGATATTTCTGTAATTTACAGTCTCCTATATTACATTGTTATCTCTCCTGCTGTGTTCCCTGGCTATCTCCATTTCCCCCCTTTTCTGGAGAGGTAACTCCTGTTCTTTCCAGAAAATAACCCTTCTTTTTCTGCCTGTTCTTTGCTTTTCAGTGATTTAAACATTTTTCAGCTCTGCTCCTCCTCCACTAGTGATCTCTTCCCCCATTTTGACTTGTTGACATAAATTTTTTGGGGTCATCCATGTCATTCAAGTATCTCTTCTCTATGTCATCTCATTTAATAGGTGTCTATAAATTTGAAGTGCCTGCGCAGCCTCCTCTCTCCCTCCCTTTGCCCTCTATTTTCATATCGCTCTTTCACCAAACCTCCAGCTGCAGCGCTAATCCTCAGATCTTTTCTTCTGTCTGGCAACACTTCATCAGTAGGTAATTTCCATCAGGTACCTATTCAAGATTAGAAAATATCCTACAGCTTCTGCATCAAGTCCTTTTCATGCCTGTTCCATTTGCAGTCAGATTTTATGCATTAAAGAAACTGTATTTCCCTGTCCCTTGCCTGTTTTTAATAGACTGTGGAGGTTTTTTTGCATGTGTCATATTGAGTCAACAACAATCTGCGCGGACATGAAAATATATAGTAACTTACGAAGACTATCAAGTTTGTAAAAGATGATTTTGCCTGACCTTTTAAAGACATGTGGTGTTTAAATTAGTTCTGTGAGTAAGAGATCAATTCAGATCAAATTTCCCTAAATTTAAAGAGAAAATTGTACTTCCTTCATCTCACCCTATAAAAACATTTTTTTAAATGCTCTTTATTTCTTTGCTTTTATAGTCCCTGGACTTTCCTCAACATTGGCTACTTCAATTGTTAAATCTCAGCAGTTAACTGTCCATCAGCTGTGATTAAAAGCAGAAAACCTCCACTGGCTCAGCTGCATGCTGTCTGTTACTCAGCTCCCCTGGAGAAGACTGTAAACTACAAACTGCAGCAAACCACAGATCCCACAGACTCTAACCAAGCCAACTACCACCAACCATTGCAACCTTGTCTTTGATTTGAAATTAAGTGGAAAACCGAGAGAACATGCCACAACTTTTTGGTATTAGTTGAATTTCCCTAAATTGAGGAGATTTAATGCGACCAGGTAGCTAGAACTGATATAGCTGGTTTGAGATGTGACAACACATGAGTAAGTGACACAAAATTCTAGTGCTGCAATCTTGTCACTGTGTCATTATTTTAATGGTAGTCGGTGATTTTCTTTAATATACCAGTTCCTAGAATCATAACACTACAAGAAAACACCAAACTTCACAGATTTTACACATTGAGGACACTGACTACAGACTTCTGCTTCTGCTGTACCTTAAAAAAATCTATTTACCTTATGCAACTCCCATTCCTAAAGATCTATTTATTGAACTGCTTTGCTCATGAAAACTGGCAGTCATAATATTTGACTTATGCATAATATGTTTACCACAATAAAATACAAATAGTTTATGCATCACATTGTCCCAATCCATATTCATGGACTTTTATTTATGGAATAGGTGATTTGATGGTAATTCAGATCTAGATAAAACATCTAAAAATGGAGTCTTCTAACTATCATTCCGAGTTTTGTTTGCTACATAATTTTATGTCTCTTTTCACTACCATTATATTAATAGTCCTGCAATATTTTGGAATAGCACTAGAATATCATGTCACAACATGGAGACTATGTTATTTATAGAAGCAGGAAGGATTTAAATGAATTAGTGATGCTGAAACAGAGTAGAAGGAGGAGTTCTTAAAACACAATTTTCAGCTGATAGTAGGATATAGCATTACTGAAGAATAATGCTTTTTATTCCACAGTTTCATGCATTAATTTTCTGTAAATCTCAGTCTTTGAAATATGCAAACATAATTTCATCACAAAAAAGTAAGACAATATCCTATAATATACCAACCACGGGATCCTCAGAGTGATCCTCTTAGGGCCTTGCCCCTTTATCATCATGATTTGAAAAAACTTCCATAAAAATACAAAGTGGCTCATAAAGGGCGTCAGGGCTGTGACAGAAGCTTTTGTCTGACCTTTTGTGGGCTCAGGGGATTTAAATTAGTTCTGTAAGTAAAGAGTTATTCAGATAAAGTCACTTGAATGAATAAATAACTTGGAGAAAAAGGAAACCATTTTATTCAGGTTAAAGCTGAATTCTTTATGCTTTCTTATGCTGAGTTGATTTTCTTTTCTAAGAGAAAAGAATATTTGATGGGGTAAAAAACCCCACCTTTTTTCTCTCACACAAGATTTACAATCAAAGGACTGTAAGAATCAGGAAAAAAAGTTGGATACAATGTAAAGGCTAATCAGTTATTTTTCATGTGTTAAGTGCTTACAAACAGATTTTCAAATTTAGGGGGGATTATCTGTTCCTTTTTAGCTAATTTAACATATAGAACAACAAAAAAATTTAGTCAGCGGTAGGAAGTAGGAATTAAAAGATTTTAAACTGTGATAATTAACAAATTAAGATAATTCAAATAGGCAATCTCCATTCACACCTAATCATTGCCTCAGTTTTTCTGTATCAAGTTAATATGGAACACAGTTATAATTTTAATCAATTCCTATATAATAAGCAGAGTTAATTGCACAAAAAAACTAAGCAATGTTTTGCAAAACCTGAAAGACTTTCAAAATTATCTATTTCTGGGATTGTCTGCCAGCCTAGTACCATTACACAACCAAATTATACTTTTTAGCTACAGGTATTAATGAAAGCTATAGATAACATGCTATCCAGTGCGCAAAATTAAGCCCCTCTAATGATAGTTTTGAAATTATATCACCTTCTAAATAAGTAACTGGTATCAAAGACAATCGGCGTTGGAGAGAGAAGACTGCACAGAAAGTTGCTTCTGTATATTAAGAATGACACAAACCACTTCAAATTTAGTCATCTACTCCTAAATTTGCCCTAGAGGTCACAGAACTAATTCTAAAACCTGTAGATATCCTCAAGATATTTTATGTTACCATGAGTCATTAAAAGGTTGGCTGCACTAAGAAGATAAATACTACAAGACCAGAAATCTAGAACCAAACTATACACTTATATCTCTCAAGAATGAAAAGGTTCACAATGAAACAGGTTCTTAAGACAGGATTTAATTTTAAATGTTTCCTCACCAATAATCACCAGTCTTTCTCACCTTTGCATTGTTAAAAAGAGTTTGCGGAATATACCGGTGAACCTAGGGCTATGTATATGGCAGTGAATTAAACGGTGCTTGTGAACATTCCCAGACACTGGAATATAACTGCTCTGAAATTATTAGAGCAGTCCCTGGCATGTTTTTGGCCTGTACCAACTAGCAGTCTCCTGAGCAATTCCCAGGCATGGTTTGGGAGTTAGAACATCCCACAGACCATTACCACCTAAGGATTTGCATTCAGCCACCCTGTTCTGGAGCCTGGGTGTGTTTGTTCACTGGTGTACTTGAGAGTCCATGCCAGTTGGCTTCCATGCCTGGAAATATTCTTGGGAACAGTTTTATTTGCTAGTGTAGACATACTCCTATCTCATTCCCACTAGTGCTGAGGACAAGTAGGAGGCTTCAGGAAAGTAAAGACCAAATCAGTAAAATTTAATTCAGTTGGAATCACTTTTGACAGCCAAATCCGTAAGGTTGTTGGGTTTTTTTTCCCATTTTTTTAACAAGCCACCTTGCCCTGTAATTTTAATCTCACTGCAACAAAGGCGATGCAGCATTCAGCTGAAGTCAGAAACAGTTTGAGGTGCAGCTGGTTTCTTCTGTATCTTAATTAATCCCCTGCAGAATGTCAGGCTGGAGTTACATTTAAAGGCAGAATATGTCAATATTCTATATTCAAAGTAATCAGAAATGAGAGCCTGCCACCTCAAGCGCTGTCCTGGAAGCCAAGAGACCAGAGCATTAATTCTTGCTCCTGCACAGAGTTCCTGTCTTGGTTTGGGCAAATGGTTTACAGCCCAGTCCATAATGTCTAAACTTTTAGGCTACAGGATTACACTTCTTTGCCTCCAGTACAATCCATTTAAGCCTGCAATAAGATAATGATGCCCCAAGTACCCTAATGGTTAAGGCAGCCCTAAAGGGATTCCGATTTTAAATTCTTACAGCTGAAGAGAGAGAAAATGGGAGGGCCAGTGTCTCCCATTTGCAGGTCGAATTCTCTAGCCATTAGGAAGTTACAGCACAACCAAAGTTTACTTGCTCCCTTCCTATTCATAAGTACTTACTCTCAGAGGAAATCTAGACTCTTACCTTGCAGTCTTGATACGGATATGCAAGTCCCAAACAGAATGAGTTTTCGGACAAACCTACATATTACCACTGCCTTCAGGATAATTTTAAGCGTCTCGTCAGAACATGACATTTTTGCGTTATGCTAACTTTATCTAGCCCCCATATTCTGGGCTTTGAATTCCATTCTTGGGTCCCAATCTCATAAACTTTAGCTGTGCTGTGCTGAAATTATGGACCCCTAATTGCCTTAATAGCTCCAGCTTCCAGATCTCTGCTGTATTTACACTGCCTTGTTACTTGGGGCCGGAGTCAAAGTACCCTTGGGACTGCCTGCATGTTGACTATCACTTTGATTCTCATCTGGAAAATCAAGGTGCCTCTCCAAACAAGAAATCTGAGGCAGAGAGTAGGACTGGCTCGTATTTGAGCTCTTGCTCCTCCAGGCCATACAGACGTAGCTCAAGCCATTTGGCTCTTTGAATTCAAACACAGATTTCAAAGACGGTAGAAACAAAGCACTGCCTCAATTCCCTATGAGTAATAAGAGAACTATCAGAACTTTTCTGCTTTGCAGGGATCAGGAAGATAATACATTTCCATTTTGGAGTCACTCAAGCAATATGCTCAAGCCATACAAAACATGCCGCCAAAAAGACTTTGGGGGTGCAGACAGGGCTAAACGATAGAGGCAGTTATGGATCCCCGATTCTTGGGACGGACCCACACTGTCCTAGATCCTGGTGAAAGCTCCTTTATGTACACCAGCTGAATGTAGCTGAAGGGTGAGGTACTTGCAGCTCTGCGGCACAGGAGCAGAGCCGGGCAGGAGCCAGCAAAGCAGGCTGGATGCCAGCTGAGTCCCCCATTGCCAGGGGAATTCTCATCTGGGAGAACCTGGCTGCCTTCCAGCCTTGCTCCTCTGCATATATATATATATGTGTGTGTGTGTGTATGTGTATATGTATAGCAGAACTTTTAAGGGAATAATTATCTTCCATATGTCTTCTACTTTGACTACAAGATTTTTATCGCATATCTAGCCTAGCATGGAATAAACCTGCAGCTGTCTGATCTGTGATTACCCTCAGCTTTCACATAAACCAGATTTTTAAGCAATCATGTTGACAAAAATTTCTATGCCTCTCTTCTCAGAAAAAAAAAAAAGAAGACTAAATATCCCAACAGTGTAATGGCTGCAATACCTGTACTGAAGAAGAAACGTAGGTAGGCATTCCAAAACCTGCAGTAACAGAAAATATCTTTTCACAGCTAGCACAGAAATATGTGGGTGAAGGTATCGGTTAAAAGCAGAAGGAAAGAAGGAAAACCTACACGCATTTCAAGATAAAAGTAAGTGCTCATTTCTTCCATCCTAAAACCCCTCCTACTTTACTAGTTACCAGGTGTTTCTAATTTAATTCATTTCATTAACTTCTTACAACTTGTTCAGCCAGCTCTGCAGACAATTGATTTTTATTACTACATGCTTCAGTGACTTTCTATACTAGATTTTTTTTTCTACTGACTATACAGTTCTTCAAATTTCTCCAAAATTATATTTTATTTTGTTTCTGTCTTTTCAGAGTTTAGTCTGTCTTTTCAATCAACCTTATCACTTCTCCTATAAAGCAAATACAATAGACATTATATAACATCAAATATTTACATATCTTGTTGCTGCTTTCAGAGGTGGGATTTCAAAGGTTTCACTGTGGTGCTGCTGCTAGTGAAAATTGCTGACAAGACAGAAAAATAGCCTGATTATGATATTGTAACTTTTGATATACATTGGACATGTGAAACAACAGTATTTGGAAAGTACTTTCGAATAATAAAGGAGCTTTTAAGATCCACAATTGAGGATATCATGTGATGCCACTGAAACTTCTTAATCAGATTGTTTTCACCCTTAATTACACAGGCAGAGTTCACACTGACACCTGCTGTTAAGATTGTCTAACTCTTCCCATTATAAAACCATTTTCAATTTCATTGCCAATTTAACTGTGTGGGCTGATCTTTTCTGGGATAAGCGTCATCTTTAGATTTAAATCACAGGAAAAAAAGAGAGAGGCAGTGTTTCAGATGAAATGTTTTTGTGATTTTTAAGAATTATGTGGGGGATAACAGCTCACATACTTCATACGGACTGTCAGTCACTTCATTTAAAAAAATCAGTTATCTATATCCTTTAAAACAAGAACTTGAAAATCAGCAGAATTTCACTTGCTGATGTTCCCTAGAAAGGCTCCATACTTGGCCAAACTACAAGCTCCAGAAAAATCAGACAATACACACTGATGTAAGTGGAAGGGTATTGCAATTTTGTATCCAACATCTTTGAAGATTCCACCTGTTTTTATCTCTGACAAATTGCCAGGAATGAAAAAATACAGCTGGGGAAGGCAAACACAGACAAAGTAGGTAGGATGAAGCAGACAGAGGTGTAGCGATGGGGTGCATGAACCAGAAGGACAGACAAGCTCAGTAAGGCATGCAATGCCAATGAACACTGAAAAAAGAATAAATATTAACAAGAAAAAAAGAAGGAAATACTAGGGGGCCAACAGGCATTTAAGTGATGAAGTATTTCAATCACAACTCCAAAATCTTGACGCTTCTCTGCCCTTTAGTAAATGATTATGAAGCAAACTGCCATAATTTTTCATCTCTTTCTATACATTTATCCACAAAAATGTTAAACCATTTTTGTTATCTCTCTGATAATAATATAATGATGAACTTCTGTGCTGACAACCTAAAGAGCCCAGGCAGATAACTAACATGGAAGATGAGCCTGCAGTTGTTCTAACCTCCCCCAAGAAGTCAGCATCAGGTTTCTGTGCAGTTGACTGCATACCTGGAAACTGAATCCAGATATATGCTATTACAAAATCATTTGTTCTTCTCATAAAAGTGATATTACCCAATTCGTGTTACATAGGGATACATTAAGGCAATGATTCTGAAACACCCTTTGTAAAATAAATGCTGTTTTAAACTACTGGCATCCCTAAAACTCCTACTGTTGAGTGCTCATCTGCTAAGACCTATATATGAGATTGTTGTTTGTTTTATAATTAGTATGATTTTACACTTTATTCTTCTCCTCATCCCCTCTCGGAGAATTTGGAATCAGGAAGCTTGGGTTTTTAACCCTGAGTTCGCCCCTAGTTTTCTGTATGACTTTCGAAAATTCAGTAAAGCCATCTGCCTGTGCTGTCTGCAATGCCTATAAAATAGATACGAGTGTACGTGATCCACCAGCAATTTACAGAGCTTTCCACATATATATTGGCAACTACATTTTGGCCCAGGTCAGCAGATGCTGAATGTAGCAAAGACTACAATTAACATCAGTAAAGGGCAATCCTCAATGTCTTTCTTTGATGTAGCACAGCTTGGTATTTATGCTCTCCTTCTCCTGTACTGAGGACTCACACAACCCAACCATTTTACGGTCATCTGCCACCTAACTAACACTTCATTAAGTAGAACACCTGCAGTGATTTTAACCACAGCCCACGGTAATTTAGCCACTAATGGTCTACATTACACCAGCAGTCATAAACTGGTTGGAAACTATCTGGTTGTCTCAGTCCTATGAGGTTTTAATATAGAAAATAGATGAACAATTGGTTTATCTTCCTTATTTAAATAAGGAAGAATATTAAAATAAAGATTTGTTATGATGATGACTGATGTATTTTTGGGCTGGTATATTCTTCAAATACTGATAAAGATTATAGATAAAAATTCATTCAAATAGTTGTCCTCCTGATGTCAGTTGGAACTTTTTATGGGTTTTGTTTAAAGTCACAGAAGGTCATTCAAAAGCTTGATGTGAACTCGGAAATAAATTAAAAGATGTGTTTATAATTTGCATTTCAAAGTAAAAGAGAGAAAAAAGCATACAAAAGCTGAAAAATTGCAAATATAAACAAGTATCAAAATAATTGTATTTGGTTGCAAAAAATTACTCAATCCAGTGGTTTGTATTCAGTTGTGGTTATAGGTTTTGCGATGTCTGTGCAGAGAACTGCTAGGCAGCATTCACCATCTTTGGATGCCCTCAGGGACCAGTGGGTGCTTTTAAGAGCTATTCTACTTCATATCTTAGTATCTCTAGTTCCCTATTTCTATAGTTTTTACCCCTTGACTTTGCCTCCAACTCTCTTTTTTATTATAATTCTGACTATTATTATTGTTATTTGTTGTCCCAAATGATAATTTAGTTTCTTCCTGGTTCTGTAGCTTCCCCCTTGTTAAAAACATCTCCTTTCAGCCTAAACAGTTGTAGCTTAAGTCATTTCTCATATGGAAGTTACTCTATGTCTCTGATCATCCTTGTTGACCTTGTCTAAATCTCCAATCCCTTGTATTTTTTTGAGGTGGTAGGGAAGGACAAGGTCAGAACTGCACAACACATTACAGATACGGTGAAACCACAGATTTACATAATGGCAGAGTGACATTCTCTCTTTTGTTCTTCGTTTGTCTCCTAATAGCTCCTAACATTTGATTTACTCTTTTGATCACTACTGAGTACTGAGTGATTCTTCTGTGCAGCCATCTATCGTAACTCCCAACTCTCTCACCATGTATGTGAAATCAGGATTTCTTCCCCTTACGTACATCACTGTACATTTATCTACACTGAATTTCAGCCGTCATTTTATTGCTCAGTCACTAAGTTTTACTACCCTGAATAAATTAATATCATCAAACTTGATTACCTCACCACTAACGTGCTTTTAGAAGTCATTTATGAGCATGTTGAACAGCAAAGGCCCTAGCATAGGTCTTATGGAACGTCATCTGTCACCACCTTCCACTGCAAAAACTGACCATTTATTCACGTCTTCTAACCATTTAACTATACAAGGATCTTTCCTCTCATGACATGGTGCTAAGTTTCCCTAAAAACCTCTAATAGGACCCTTCTCAAAAGCCTTGTGGAAAAAACAAATAAGCTATATCAACCACATAGCCACATAACTGTTAAAAAGACTTCAGAAAAGCCAACATGGCTTTCTCAAAAAGACCATTTTATCATGATATTCAGTAACTCAGTTCCTGCTAGCTCATCTGCATGGTACAGATATCATGCTTAAAAGCTTTGTAGTTCCCCAGGTGTCTTCTCAAAAGTTTTTAAAAATTTGCCTTCTAATTTTCAACTGTCCTTGAGTGCAAAGACAGCTTTGCACAAGAAGTTACCATTGTCATGTCTGAGGAGCCATCCAACTATTTTAGACTTGAATTCCTTCTAAACTCTCTCATGAACACCACCTTGTCCTGGTGGTGTGCTGCTCTTTGTGTGCTCTATTTGCTCCATATGTTGTCTTCCGTAGTCATGTCCTCTCCACGTAGGTTCTCTGAGGAGTCTCTCACAAAGAAGACTTTAGATCAGAACCTGTCCCGTTTCTTGTGCAGCGAGCGCTGATGCAAATAATTAATTTACCTCATCTGCAATGGCCTAACCCTCCTCTGAGTGCTCTCTTTATACCATGATTACCATCTTGGCCCTTCAAACTCTGGCTTACTTCTTGCTTTGATATATTTGAAGAAAGATTTACTGATACTTGTGAATCTTTCTGCTAGATGCTCCTCAAAATTCTTGTCTTTTCTTATTGTGCTTTTACATGTTACCTGCCAGCACTTACGATCCTTTCTATTTTTTTTAATATGGACATTAGTTTTTTGAAGAGCATCTCCTTGCTTTCATGATGCTTGTCACTTGCTCCTTAGATATGTGGGGGGTTTTTTTGCCTTTTCCCACACTTTGTAAGTGTGGTCTTCATGGTATGTTGGCCCTGTGCTTCCAACGTGGTGGTGACCTAAATAAATTCTGGGTAAACTAAGAAGATTTAATTCTCTTTGCTGACCTTTTTTAGCAAGGTGCTTCTTTTACACAGTTCCCCTCTTTTACACAGTTCCCCTCTTTGAAGAGAGCCCAACTGTAGTCATTCCCAGAAAATTACTGAAGCCGAGTGTGCTATGGCAGCCGCTGCAGAACAACCCTTCAGCTGTGTTGCTCTGAACCAGCTCACGGGCTGCAGACCTTCCTGGGCTCTGCCTAACCAGACGCCCCATCACACAGCTACTGACGGGGATATCTGTGTTATGGTCTGATGTTGTATGTGTCTGATTACTGCAGGTAACGGAGGAGGCCCATGATTATTCTATTTCCTGCTTTGGCTGCTTCTTTAATGGTCTTAGGATACTGAAACCAGTATTATCTTTGTGGTGCAGTTGTACAAAGCCAATGATGTATTTTCTATACTTAAGTTTCAAATTTCAGTCCATACGGATTCACAAGGTTGCCTGATGAAGATTTTCTTAATTAGATTCTGATTTTTAAAAAAATATTTAACACTACATCACCACCAAGAAGGCCTACTTGATCTTTCATCTTCATTACCACATCATTTGTTTTGGTGTTACAGTCTTCCTTGGATTATTTTTCTTCTGTCAAGCTTCTGATGCGTGTACTATCCCACTTCTTTCACTAAGGGCTAGACTCACTTCCCTCATCGTGGATTTCAAGCATTTATTTCTGCTATGTTTTCTTCTTTAACTGACAGCCTGTGTCCACATCCTATTTGATGTTTTTCTCCCCTCTGACTAATGTATCTGAATTCCCACAGCATTATCTGTACCACAGGTTTCATAGAATCATATAGAATGGTTTGGGTTGAAAGGGATCTTAAAGATCATCAAGTTCCAACCCCCCTGCCATGGCCAGGGACACCTTCCACTAGACCAGGTAGCTCAAAGCCCCATCCTCCCTGGCCTGGAACATTTCCAGGAACGGGGCATCCACAACTTGCCTGGGAAACCTGTATTTCAAACCACTTGCTCTTCTGCACCTACTGACTTTCTCACCACTTCTTCATTTACAAGCTCTCTCATGATATTCCTGGTTTTAAGTGCCAGAAGACCAGTTCCCTTATGAATCCTCTTCTGTGGTCCCACTGTATCAAGGCAATGTTCCCATTTCACGGTAAATCTGACTCCCGGATTTTAGCAGCTTCAATGTCTGGCTGAGGAGATGGTGTTTGTGTTTGGCACCGGTATTATTTTGCTTGCCAAAAGCACAACAATAGATGTCCTTTACAATGGGGTCAGTTCCATGATCTATTTCAAGTATGATGTGTGTGTGTGCGCGCGTCCCCGACAATCACACCAGCACAGCCCAGGGTGACAAGCAGCAGGGAGAGCAAAAATCAATGAGAGAGTAGTAGGGAGGGAATTTCTAAGTGAGAATAGCCACCAAATATTTCACAATGTGCAGCTACATACCCAGAAGGACTCCGTATACAGTAATGCTTCTTCACATGAATTAACACTATAAAACCAGACCAACTGATTACATTGTGTTGTTTGTTATCACATGAGTTTCCAAAATTGAACATTTCCACTGTGAACATGAACATTCAGATAAATATATTGACTTAGGAAATGTCAGGCTTAAGTTTCAAACAGAAATACTGTTATCAGATTTTTCAAAGAAATGCAGCATATTTCTATTGTTCAGGGAAGTATAATTGCTTACTTTCTTAACTCTTACCTTCCCTGCAAGCACATACTCACTTCTTTCTGTGCTTTCTCACTGTGGGCTCATTTATATTAATAAATACCTCTGTGTGTAATGCAGCATGACAGACTCTTATCAACAAGTAGGAAAAAATACATGCTACTGAAATTATAAAAATCCCTTAGCTACCTATTTAAATAAATTATGGATAAGCACTATTTGGTTACAGCAGATCTCCTGTCTTGCTCAATGAAGCTGGAAATTTTTTTTTTTTTTCCTCAGGATCAAAGTATTTAGCCGAAATGTCTATTCCAAGGTAACTCCTATGCATAGTCTAACTCTAAAGTCTGTAAATATGTTTCCATTGTAATTTTTTTGGGAAAAACAATTCCTGTGCACTCGAGTTGTCAAGCTTCTACCATCTATGCAGAATCCAGATACCAGAGCTCAGTAGTGTGTCCAAATACAAGCAAATACAATATATTTGGACAAATATAACTAGTGTGTCCAAATCATAGAATACCAGGTTGGAAGGGACCTCAAGCATCATCTGGTCCAACCTTCTTAGCAAATACAAGGATGTTGGTTTTTTTTCTATAAACAAAACATCCTTCACCTTCATCCTTCTTTTCAGACCAATTTTCCAAATATAGTGAAAAAAAAATATGTGAAGCATAATTTCTATGAACAGAAAGCCTCATTTCAGAAAGTTTTGCAGGAGAGATCTTTATATGTGGAGGAGAGAATGAAGTCCCGAGCCTGTACTCTTTTTTTCAACATTTGAAACATGCACATGTTGGAAACAAGTTTACTCTTGCATATACGTGACATCATGAACTCATTGTAGACACAAATATAATCTGTTTAGTAACTGGGCATTCTTTACTACATAACGGACGTAGGAATGCATTTGAAAAGGCATACCTTGATCATTACTTGTAAAGCTTATTACATCCAGCAGCATCTGGATATATCAAGAGAAGACCAGGGAAGTTGAAGTTTTAGAGGTCTTCTAGGATCTTACATTCCCTGAAGAACTCATGAAAGGTTGTGGGGGTTTTTTTTTAAAAAAAAAACAACTGCAGAGAATAATCTGGGGAAGCAATAGACCAGTACATTTCTGAATTACATAAAATAACTGAATTCTGTAATTCTCAGATTAAAATCCTCATAAATTAGAAATAGGAATGAAGCTGCAAGAGACTGAATGAAAATATGCAAAAGGTCCATGTTAACATTATGAAGAGAAACAGACAAGTGCAATATGGACAGCAATTCTCCAACAGAGTGGTCTCAGAGATAATTTCATACATAACATAGGAAAAGCACAGAAACACAGCAAAAAGCCTGCCCAAGAACCAACCCCAACACTGAAAACCATCAAAAAGCAATACAGAGCAGAGAAGACAAGCAAATTATAAGATCATATAAAATCACTCATGGTGTATTATGAAGAAAAAGATGATGATGGATGAACCTTCTGTCTGGGGTCATACACTTGTAGCAGAAGAAATTATCATGCCAAAACTTGTAGACATGGGAAAAGGAAAGAGTAGAGGGAAGAGAAGAGGAAAGAGAAGAGGAGAAAGAAGGAGGGAGAAAAAAGGCAACATAAAACAGAAAACATAAACCTCAGCCTATCTTAAGACATCAAGACAAGGCA
Source organism: Limosa lapponica baueri (assembly GCA_002844005.1). Lineage (NCBI taxonomy): Eukaryota > Metazoa > Chordata > Aves > Charadriiformes > Scolopacidae > Limosa > Limosa lapponica. The sequence continues at coordinate 235,596 of KZ505771.1, read as the reverse complement.
GCATACAAACAGGAAATTAAATGCCAAGTACACAGTAAGGCACCAGTGAACCTAGTAGATTATGAAGACTCCTGTACTATTACTTGAGAATAGGTAGCAAAATTGCAACCACAAAAAGACAGATTAAAATTATACAATGTATGATCATAAACCCACAAGGATCATGTAATTACCCCCCCAAAAAGGATGCACAAAGCAAACAGAGAAAGCTTAGAGGCTGCAATCTCAGGTAGCACAGACAACACAGAAACTAGTATCACTTAAAGAAATCATGACACTCATTGCAGTAAATTTCTGACAAATTATTTAAAACAGAATAAAAAGCAAAACAAACCTAACAGCTCATACTGTCTAAAGCAGATAACACACTACAGCATCCCTGCAGCAAAGCAGGCTGTATTTGAAGGACTGGAATGTCTTCCAGGCATTTTACACCCACAAACAGAAAATATAGTTCAGCCAGTGGAGTACCTGCACCACAGGGCATGCATTACAGAAAGAGAAGAAAAATGGGAGCACTAAACGCAATAGAAAAGACACCAGTCATAGAGCCTCAGACTGATCAATGTGATGGTAATAACTCCTCAAGAAAGCTGCACAAGAAAATTGTGGTATCTGTGTTTGGTTTTACGCTTGGAATGAGCCTTAAAATCCCAAGGCAGGACCCAGCACAGATAAGATGGTTTTGTAGGGATTCATTGCTATCCAATTAGAACCCCAATACTGACAACGAATGTAATTTTTATCCTTTAGATGATCAGTTTGAGTCAGTGCCCAGCTGACAGCAGGTGAAAGCCACACAGACATGAGATATCTAAGTTCAGTGGTGAATATTAAAAGAAGCTGCTAGACTCAGTGCTGTTCTTATTGGATTAGCCATCCTGGCCTCAAAATACAGTAAGAATTCACCTTTAATAGAGCTGTACTATCTCAGTATTCTACAGTACCATAGTATACAACCTCACTATTGTAATGAATTTTCTCTCAAAATACTGAATTGTACGCACAGCCTTGTAACTGACAATGAGAATTTTAGGGATATTATTGAAGTGCCGAACAGTATTTTCATTTACCTTTTCAATCATCATTAATCTTTTTTTGTAATCAGTGTAAACATTAGATTTTTACAGCGTATTAATTTTTAATAAAAACACTGCTTCCCATTAGAATAGCACTTTTAGAAGCAAGCTGGTTGACAGGGCTGGAAACCCAAGTGCTTTAGCCATACAAAAGCAAGTCAAGAAAGAGTAGGATGCACCCATTCTTTGATAAATGGTAAAACCAACCCAGCAAAGCAGAAAACATTTATCTTTCCTTGGAAATTAATACGTTAACATTGGAAAACTAATTCTTTAGTGAAATCCTTCATACAAAATGTATACTGCAGTTCTTGCAGCATATAATGTCAACAATGTCATACAAACTAAATATACACCAGGTCTATTCTAGCTGTTGCTATTATAGTGATATGAGAGAAGACTGCTGCTTTTATTGATGTTTCCACATTACTGCAGGTTCTAGTTCAGGTTATGTCCTATAAGCATGAAGTTGCTCTTCCTGGTACAGCTTATTTCCTTTTGGCAACAGGTGTAAGTACGTCAGACCTAAGTGTATACACTGTTTTGTGCCTACAGTAGGCAAATGTGCTGGTACAGCTATTGAAACACCCTTCTTTGGAGGTCTGGCTGTATTGTGTACGTAAAATATTGTGATGGCCTTCATTTCTCTCACCTCTGGCTGAACACAGAACTACTTTGGTGTATCGCTATTTCCATCATGTTGGGAAAATTGCAATGTTTTTTCTTAAAATGCCACTGCCTGAAGCCAAACCATGATACAAAAATACATTCATTAGGAGTACGTTTTGTTTCTGGTTCACAAGCATTCAGATATGCAAAAGCTAAAACACGAGAATTCAAAAGGTGTTATACTTATTTAAATGTTGTGATTTTAAGCAAAATGTGGAGGGATTTGCCAACCTGGAATACTACGCACCTATAGCTTTGACTCACGGAAAGTACTATCCTTGTCCCAGCTTGGAAAAGGTGGACAGAGAGCTGTTACATGTTCCAGTTCCTTAAAATGAAAAGAAAATGATTCAGCACATTCTAATCAATTTTATTTAAACATACATAAAAGGATAAATTTGAGGTTTTATTGGAGAGTGTAATGGACTCACGCTGACTTAAAATTCATGCTAGAGTCAAAATATTTTATCATTAGTTTCACTGGTGAGCGCAGCAAATAATTTTATGTGCCCTCTTAAAAAAAAAAAAAAGGTTGACACATAATCTGACAAATAGAAGCAGTTTGTTCAAATCAATCGAACCCAGACTGAAGTTAGACAGCTGGCATGGGAATTTTAGTCTGAACAGTTCAAGTGTGGCAAAGCCATAAGCAGCTGAAAATAGTATTTTACAACAGTAAGGGTCTGACAACTGTAACAGTAAATAGTATCCTACTTAGTAAGTAGCTTTACTGAGATGGTTCACTGGGTTGCATCAGTTTGCCTTAAAATTTAGTAGCACATCAAGTACTACTAGTTGGTAGTAAAACCTAGAATTCAATTTGTTCTGTGGCCTTGTGTTAACCTTACTCTGTCACTATATTCTTCATCTGTAGATAAAAAGCAAGCATAACTTTTAACGTCGCATATTTTCAGGGCTGACACTATGGCTGCTTTTCTTCCTAGAAATTAGCAATACCAGATAAAATTCATGACAGAAAGAGTTAAAGGCCAACCATCTAGCACTCTGTATTGTTACACATTCCATCTGGGGAACAGACTTGTGCTTCCTTTGCATGGACAGCAGAGCATGAGTGATGGTCTGCTGGACTCTCACCTGAGAAGGCACCGGGTTGCGAGGCTAGGGCACACCCCAAAACTGACAAGTTTCCTGTGCAGCACCTCCAGAGTAATGCCAGAGACTTTCTAGAGAAAGACTGCAATAGGTTATTTTACTATTCACAAAACACAACAAATGTAAAATATTTTGAAGTATCAGCTTCTCTGCAAACGTAGACAACAGATTCACTAACAAGTAGAGCAACAGTTTCAGCTATGCATGCAGCGCCTTTCTTCCAGTTGCAATGTGCAGGTGAAAAATATTATGTCAATCACACAGACAAAGAAGGGAAATTACTCAGAGATTAAAGAGCTCCAATAGATTGAAAGTGCCTGTCAAGTTAAAGACAGTATTTTAAGCATATGATTTACCACTGAATTTCTTTATTAATAAAAAGTTATTTTCATATGCTTTTCAACATCTATTCAATACACTCTGCATAAACTGTTATTTGTCTCCCAGCACCACAGGCACCTTGACGATCAGAAATAAAACTGATGTCTTTTCTACTTTTATGCAGAGCTAGTTTTGTACAGAATGAGTGTGTGACGCAGTTGTCGGGAACAACAAACGTACCCCATAAATTTGGAACAGAGGATGCACAGACTTTTGCAGTACAAAATTAACCATGACTGTTCGTACTGCTGCTGGACACTGAAAGACATGCAGGGGAACAATAACGCTGAAAAGCTAAAATAGAAATTAAAGTTGGCTTTTGCATTAGACTTGAAAATGAGGTAGAATTTTCATTACTATCAGTACAGACAGAAGCTGCCTGCACATACAATCCCACTTACATTCCTGTCAAATGCACATCAGTTCTTTTCAAAACTGGAACAAAACTCAAGATCCAAAGTTCTTAATACCAATGCAGAAGACCTCAACAAAAAAACCCAAACAAACAAACAAACAAAAAGGAAAATCCTGACAATAAAGTTAGAACAAAATCTGGAGAAGGAGTTAAAACGATGAGTTTGTGCAAAGTTGTTTTAGACACTGATTCAGCTGGGGTTCTTCGGTTTTAACTCCTGTCCCTAGGGTCTAACTGAAATCTTGTGAACAGCTGTCACCCTGTCTCATGTACCTGTGGTTCGCGACCGGCAGCCTTATTTTTCAGCACAGACCTATCCCATAACCACCAGAGGCCACTGCTGTTCTTTGCCTTTTCCCTGCGTGTAGCTGGACTGCAGCGAGTAGGCAGCTCAAAAGGAGCTGCAGGAAGGGGTCACAGCAGCTTCAGCCCACCTTTTTCCATACTTACCAACGCTGCATTTCTGCAGAGAACATTAAATATGGTACACTTTTTACTGGCAAATAGAAGAAGAAAAAAAATAATCTAAATATTGCCTACCCACCCTTAGCCTTCAGAAAGAAATGAAACTTTGCATTCCAAAAACCTGATTTAATTCTTTGACATGATTAAATTTGGTAGCGAAAGGCAAGGGTTTTTAGAGGTAATTTAATTAGGCATCTGAAAGGCAGTTAACTTAGAACTGATGAAAAAAATAGGTCCATATAGAACAAGATAAATGAATTAAAAAAATGATAATTAACCTTCAACAATGAAAAAACTATTAAGTAATATTTTGCTTCTATAGCTTACAGGTATCACTGCCCCTTCCTGCCCTTTTTTTTTCCTCAGTGATCTGAAGTACCTGCCTAATATTATTTGCAGAGACTACAGAAAGTGACATTAAAATAATTAATATAATAGATGAGGGCAGGGTCATCCAGCTTGCTTAACTAAGCGTACATCATACGAAATGTGTTTTAATACAGGCTACTGAAACACTATATGGTTTGAAATAAAGAAACCACTCAGGTGCTGGCCATATGGGATGGGGGGAGGAAAAAAGGGATGTCCTGGAAAGCAACGAGAACTTGAGCATTTTAACAGTTGTGTAACTAAGCAGCAGTAACCTTGTTCAGTGGGGAGTTTTGGATGACTGGGTGAAAAGACTGAGTACTGTGGCGGTGTGCTCTCCCTGTTTTGCCTCCCCCCCCCCCGGCTCCTGCTCCTATTACTCAAAGAATAATAAAGTTTTATCAGTGCAGGTAGTATTCTCACAGCAGTTCACTTTGTACAGAAAGATACCCTTTTAAGAAGGGTATTTAAAAATCAAAAGGTGCAGAAAGAAAACAGAAATCACAGAAAGCTTTAGAATCTTAAATACATCATGCTGTTGAGATAATGAAAAAAGATTAATCAAGTCACCCAACAAAGGCAAGTGTTTTGTAGTAAAGTTTCTGTTTATTTGGCAAGAAAATAAAAATCTGATTTTAGAAGCTGAAGCCCTAGGAATTCAAAGCTAAAACACAGCAGTGTCTCTGGATGCAATGAAAGCAACAAAGCACTGGAACACGCCATCAATGAAAACATCTCCATCTTTTTCGGTGCCTTTCCAGAGTTCACACTTTGACTGCACAGATGCCACAGGTTACAGAATTAGGTATTATGCCTTATGAAACCCCAAAACTGCTATTAAATGATGCGGTGACCTCTTATGACCCCTCAAAATCTCCTCGGGTCGGTCACAGACGAGGCAGTCACAGTCCTGGGGCCGGGGCCGCGGCCCACACCTTCCGCACCCCTCAGGCTAAAACCAGAGCTGACAGAGGGCCCGGAAGGGGAAGGCAGGGAACGGTCGCCCACCAGGAATGCCGCAGCGGCGGCGGCTTTGGCCGAGCCCCGGCCTGTTACTATGTCTTGAATAGGAAACTTCAGCCCAGGATGCTGAAGCGACGCGCACCCGGACCCACCGTACCAGCTCCTACACTCAGGAGGCCCCAACCGGACTCGACTCCCCGGCCCCGCCACGCTCCGCCAACCGGCGCGTGCGCCGCCGCACCCGGATGTACCCACCCCTCACCTCAGGCACGCGACACCCCCCCGCCCTTTCCCCTGCGCATGCGCAACCGCTCCCCCCCGCCACCGCCCCTCCGCGACCTCTTTCACGCCGCCGTTCTCCTCCCCCCCCTGCCCCGCCGGCCAGGGGCCCTCAGTGCGCCTGCGCCGCCCGCCCCGGCCCTGCCGTGAGTTTCGCCTCTTTCCCAGCTCTCTCTCTTCTCCCCCTCGTCGTGCCTCCGGTTGGGCCCGGTGTGCGCTTGCGCCCGCGAGTCCCCGCCGGGGCCGCCTGTGTGTAGGGCCGGGTCCGCTGTCTGGTCTCCGCCCCCTCGTTCCGTTCCCCCCCCCTTCACCAACCGCCGCTTCCTCCGCCGTTGCCAAGTGTGCGTGTGTGCGCGCGCTGACGGGGGGGGGGAGGGAAGCCGGGGGGGGGGGGGGGGGGGAGGTAAGGGGAGGGAGGGGGCGGCCATGCCGAGGGGGCGGCCTCCCAAAGCCGGCGGGGAGACGCGCAGGGCCGGCGCCGCGTCAGGTAAAGCGGGGCGGCCGGGGCAGCGCGGTGAGGAGCCCCGGGGAAGGAAGGAAGGAAGGAAGGAAAGGGGGGTGGTGTGTGGAAGCGCGATGCGCTGCGAGATGGCGGAAAAAAAAGCCTCCGCGGGCCCCCGCATATAGTCCCCGGATATGGGGTGGAGGGAGGCCGGGTCTATTGTGCGAGTGTATAGGCAAGAGGGCGGAGGGGAGGGAGCCTGGCCCGGCCCTGCGGAATGATACCGAGCGGGCAGTGCCCGGCGCCCCACACGGCGGCGGACGGGCTGAGGGCGGACGGGCTGAGGGCAGGCGGACTGGCGGGGCCCAGCGAACCCTGCCGCCGGTCTGCTGAGCCGCTGGCCTCCCTCTCGGAGGGTGGTGGCCGTAATGGCCCCCTCACCCGCCAAGGCGAACCGGTCACGGTGCCGGCTGTTGCCTTCGCTTGCTGCCCCGTCCAAGGGTTTCTCGGCCCAGGCCGGCGGCCTAGCCTTCCGCTCCATCTCGGCCCGCCTCAGGCTGCGGTGCGGTTGTTTTGGGCCGCAGGTGCCGGCGGCGGGCCGGCTGGAGCTGGTGTGGGCCGGAGGATTAGGGAGGGCGGGCGGCAGGCGGGACGGGAAGGGAAGGGTCCCCAGTCCTTCGGCCGGTTTTCCCCTTCCCCTCGCATTGCTTCCTCTCTGCTCCCTCCCCCCGGGGCAGATTAATGAGAGCTTCCAATAAAGGATGATAAAGGAGTGCAAATAGGATTCAACTCTTCCATCTCTCTGATTACAAGAAGGAGGGCTTTCTGGTTTTGGGGCTTTTAAAAACACCTTTGTAGTCGTTTTCTTTGTGAGTTTGTGCATAAAAAAGAACTGGTGTTCTTTCCCAAACATGTATTAGTCTGTCTCACGATTTAATTTTTAAATTTTTGCTTGCATTTTAGTGTCGTTGATGACTAGAGAATACTTCAGGGCCGGATTGGTTTGATGAGATTGGGTTTTTCTGACAGCATTTTGTAGCTAGTCAGTTTTCTGGCTCTTGTGTAGTTCATTCCTGCTGATTGTTACTAGGGATCTGAATCTGAATAAAGCCCACAAACTGCAAAGTACTTTCAGGTAGACCTGAAACCCTTTTCAATGACTTTTCTTTCAGTGCAAATACGTAGCAATAGATTTTTTTTCTTTAACCAGATAGAATGGGGAGAGATTTCATGAACTTTAAAATACCATGGTTATTTCAGTCATGAAAAGTCAACTAATTAATTTTTTCAGTATATATTTAGAATGTCTGGTTTTCTGAATGCTTGCAGATGAGCTCTAGCTCTTCAAGAGGAATGTGTAGGTGAGCCTTCTGTGGAATACTTTTTGTAGAGTTGAACTGTGCTGGCAGGCAAAAAAAAAATTAATGCTGTATTGTTACACGAGTGTTGGGAAGTTGAGTGAAATATTTTCTCCAGTATGGAAAGCCAAATGGGCCACAGGTTCCTACCAGAAGTTTGTATTATATTTTATTTTTTTGTTGGATACATTGATTTTGGCTTTTTGAGCAGTAAATAGTAAGTATATGAAGAAGGACACAAAGAGCTTTGGCTGTTAGCAGTTTTGGAACCTAAGCATTTTTTAAAAAGTTTATTTTAACTAAAATGTCTACTTAGTTCTCTAGTAGTTCTTGCAAGGGTACTCATGTATCGTATGCATGTAATAATGGCATGGTGTATGAATGAGAAAAAGATAGCGACTGAGACAAGCTGTCCAGAAAAAGTTCCTAGTAGCTGTATGCCTTTTGCTTGTAGTTGGATCTTGATCTTAGACCCTTCCTATGACAAGAAGTGTGGCTGACAGGTCTTGCTGTGAGTTTGATCATATCTTGTATTTTTCATGTCTTTAATTTTTTTTAAAAAAAATTTTGCTAATTTATTGATGAAGTTTCTTCATAGAGGTAGTTTGATTGCAGACAGCAGTTTAGAATTACAGGATGTAGGGCTACCACAGGGATTCAGAGACTTCTGCAGTTGCAAGGACTTTGCCCTGTATGGGCAAATACTGTGGGTTTTGGAGTATTTGGTCCTTGCAGTTTGTGAAAACAGTAAAATCAGTTTGGCAAGCGTCACATTGTTTTTCAACACTTACATGTGGCTAAAAGAAGGTCATGAATGAAGAAGCTCTGTCTGAGCAGGACAGCCTGAATCTGGAGAATTTATGTTCTCAGGACATCTGGCTGTTTGTCCCATTCGGGTACAGGTGACAGACTTTGAAAACTGGTTGTTAATTCCACAGGCTTCGCTTTTAGCAGAGGGAATCTTACTTAGAAAATACCTGTTTAGAAAAATAAATTTCATAACTTTTGCTTAGGAAATTGTATTTTTTTAGGTTTTGTTCCTTTTTAGTGTAACCCTCAGAATTCCTACAACCCTGGTAGACTAATGTCTGTCACGGAGCAGAAGTGTTGCTCTCTGTTGTTGTACAGTCTGTATGTTTATGGTAATACAGCTTCGTTGGAAGAAAATAAAGGTGAATCAGTAATGTTTTTTTGTGCGGATTCCTTAGACTTCTTTAACTGTCATACATATCAACTACTAGAACAAGTTCTTTGTTCTAGGAGAATTAAATATTTTAGGTAAAAAAATGAACTCTAGGCAAAAATAATCAAAACAATATCTTGACCTCAATGGCTGCTGTTCTAAAAAGACTTTTTTTGCATTGGTACTGTTATCCCAAAATGATCTTAATGATTCTCTCTCTCTTTTTTTTTTTTTCCAAACATGTAGTTGAACAGTTCAAATTGACCTCTCCAATAGGCACGAGCTGAAACACAGGAGGTGCTGTCTGAGCATAAGTTGGTTGGGCTTGATCTTAAAGGCCTTTTCCAACCTAAACAATTCTGTAAGGGAACGCTTTTTTACTGTGAGGGTGACTAGGCACTGGCATTGGTTACACAAAGAAGTTGTGCAGTCTCCTTCCGTAGAAATATTCAAAACCCATCTGTACTCAGTCATGGGCAACAGGCTGTGGATGGCCCTGCTTGAGCAGAGGGTTTAGGCAAGATGACTTCCAGAGGTCCCCTCCAACCTTAACTGTTCTGTGATTCTCCTTTGTGGTGGCTGAAGTATAGGGTATGATTCTCAAGAAGCTTAAAAGGAATGAATCTTCTGTGATTTGGAGTTTTGCTGCTTCTTGATTCTTGCTCTGGCTGCTTAGCAGTAACTGTAGCAAATCCTTTTACAGAGGTGCAGCAGGTCCTTGGCTCTCTCGCCTTTCTGAAAATTTCAGTGTAAGACCTTGAATATATATGAAGCAAGAAGAATGCATTAGAAAAAGGTTCTAAAGAAAGAAAAGGAGAAGCAGCTATCAACACATAATTGGTGTTAGCACACTAATAACACACACAGGTTCTCTTGACATAGCTTAAAATCTAAAAAGGAAGGTAAAAGGAATTATTCCTATGTGTGGCATCAGAGTTCCCAGTGTGGCTGCTGTGGTTACAGGTAACCTGAATTACATCATTTGAACTGTCAGAGTTCTAGGCCATGTGAATTTTCTGTAGTCTGTTATGCATCGTTACCGACATTAATTTAAGAACCACTGGCTGAGGGGCAGTTCTGTTTACTCTGTTCCCTTAGGGTCTCTCTAAGATGTAAGAAAGTGATTTCCAGGGCAGCTAAGGTAGCACAGAGAAAACATGCAAGGGAACATTCATTGTATTCTATTTATATTGGTATATGTTTTCTCATGTCCTCTTATGAATATATTTCTCAGAGTTAAGCTTGGATATCTTACCAATACTTTCTCAGTATCTCAGACTGTTACCTTACTTTTAGTTTTACTACCTGACTTTGCATAAAATATTCTACGCTTTCTTTAAGATATTAGTGTAATAGAAGACGCTAAGTTTAAATACTTTTGGAGCTTGGGGGGAAGTGCCTGAAAATTGGAAAGAAAAAGCCTTGAAATACCCAAGTGTTTTGGAAGGTGCAATGTGATTTTCCTTTGAGAGAAGTTTTTAAAAATATGGTAGACCTCATATTGTAAGGACTTTATTTTGAAAAAAATCTTACTCAACTTTTTGTTTTAATTAGAATTTAGCAATGAACAGTTGTTATTGAGCTTGAATTGAAATAAATGCCAGGCTTTTAGTTCAGTTAGATAGCCAATGAAAAGACAATGTTTGAAGATGTATTTGTTACAGAACCAGTATAATATTTTGGGTGCTTGTGGCTATTTTATTAGCTACTGTAGTGAACAAGGGTTTTCTGCAGGCCCTAAGTGAAAACTTCAGTGAAAACTTGAGACTTTGTCACTGGTTCTTTTTGCTAATTTGTGAGGTTCCATTTTGTCCCGATAAATGTTTAGTTGTTACCATGAGTTGGTAGTCAGCACTTCACTATTTCTATTGTTACTTCTGGTGTACAAGAAGGATTTTGAAGACTCTGTTACTCTTCTTGCACTCTCAGTTGTCTTTTCTTGCCCTAAATTTTCCTTCCCTGTAGTGAAGGTCCTTTGTTACAGTACTGCTTGTTGCCGTTTGAGTAGCAGCAGCAACATGAAATTACCAGTTTTTTACTTGCACAGCTCTGTGATCATTTGCAAATAGCCGAATAAGGTAATTCCTTTTCAAAATGTACAGGAGGGACAGCTGCTGAAACCTTTGCTTTAGAAAAGAGAATCTTTAGGCTTTAACAGTGATACTTTTGTTTGGTCATCTCGGTGTTCTACACTAATAAAATCTGAGTTTATGCAGGAAGGGTATGTTGGGTCTCAACGAAAAGAAGATAGACTGCACTGGTGTCCTTTATTTCTACATCAGTTCCTCCCTATACTTGAAATATGTCTATGCCTTTTCCCCAGTAATCTATACAGTTAAATAACCTGTATTTAAGTTCTGATATCCAAATCATATAAAAACTAACAGCTGAAAAATACTACCTTGGCATATTCATATGTAGCTGTCAAAAAGGTGGAACTCCTGTTTTGGAGTATTTAGCAAGAAATATAGCGATATTTACCGGAATAATAGATGAAGCTATCAGAGTTGGTTAAGGAAATGCCAATTTTCAGTTATCTGTGTGGCAGGGGGGTTTGAACTCGATGATCTCTAAGGTCCCTTCCAACTCTAACCATTCTATGATTAGGATGTAGAGGATGGTATATCTATATGGTGGGTTGACCTTAGCCAGCAATCAAGCACCCACCAGCCACTCGCTTACTTCCTCCTGCAGTAGGTGGGAGAGAGAATTGGAATAGCAAAAGCGAGAAAAATCTTTGTGGGTTGAGATTAAAAAAAAAAAAAAAAAACCAAAAAAAAAAAACCCCAACAAATCAACCCAAAACATCCAAGCAAACCACCAACCAGGTGATGCAAAGGCAAACATTCACCACCTCCCACAAGCAGATCGATGCTCAATCAGTCTCTGAGCAAAGATTGCCTTGGAAGGACTACCCCCGAGTTTGTGTTGCTGAGCATGATGCTGTATGGCATGGAATATCTTTTTGGTTAATTTACGTCAGCTGTCCCCTCCAACCTCTCGCCCACCCTCAACCTACTCATTGTGGGGGCAGAGTGAGAAACAGAGAAAGTCTTCACGCTGTACAAGCACTGTTCAGCAATAGCTAAAACATTGGTGTGCTATCAGCATTGTTTCAGTCACAAATTTAAGACACAGCACCATTTGGTGCTGGTGGGTGTAATGCCTGCAGCGCATCCTTGTGGCCATGCAACTTCTGGAGTCATCTGTGGTCCAGAAAGGAGTACAGCTGCTTTGTGTCAGCAAATGCTGAGTATTTGGGGCCTGGAAGCTAGGTGTCTGGACTGGTGTGACTTTAAAGTCCAGATTGAGTGTTGATCAAAATGTAATAAAACTAGCTTTTCTTATATGAGCAAATTTTAATTAATTTCTGGACTTTGCTGTGATACATGGACTGAGAGTTGAGTCTTTCCACTTAGCTTCTCATTAAAAGTCATGAGGAATGACTCCTGTTTTTCTTTAAGAAAGTGCTGAGTTAGGTTTAAACTAACCTGATTCTTTTATGATTGCAGAACTAAGCAAAGTGTTTTAATGATTCATTATCATCTGTGTTTGATGACTTCTAGTGTAGCAGGAGGAAACATCAATATCGCCATCCCTGTTTTGTTCTCTTGTCCTACCACTTCCTTTCCGCTCGTAAATTACTAAATAGGTTTTGATAGGGTCAGACCCTTTTGTCCCTAAACTTGCCAGCTGCCATTTAACTTCAGTGACAAGTTTTCATCCATGAATTCCGCAAGCTTGAGCCTTGAATTCGTAGTGCCCTCTCAGTTGGATGCGAGTAGGCTGTTAAGAGATCTAATAAGGCTGTGCTGCCTTTACAGCTGAGTGGGTCCATCTGCGCCTTGCAGGGAAGACTGCAGGCTGCCATGAGGCGCAGTGCTGCTTACATAAGGAAGGAATGGTTGGGAGTGCTCTAATTCTGTCTCCCTCCTTCCACATTCAGTTGTCATCGGTGGTTTATAGCAGAGAGCACCTGCTCGCTGACTCAACTCCCCGGGGTCAAGTTTTCGTGAAGGCCGTATCGCAGAACTCTGTAGCTGAGTTGACCCGAAGCTTGATTGCCTCTGCTCTGTGAGGGACAATTAATTTCAGAAGAATTTGAAGGTTGTAACGTTAAGAGTATTTGAATACGTCCATCTTTAAACTGAAATTTATTATCTTTGATAGGTGCTTTGCCAATCTGATTCTGGTATTTTTGGGCACTTTTAAGAAACTAAGAACACAGCCAAAATGCATGACAGTGCATAATGAGCTAAGTGCTCCCTGTTTAGTTTAATTGTATTGATACTTGGCTGTCTCTCTCAAGCTGTGATGGAATAGGGTTGATTTATGTTGCAGCTAGACAAACATGCAAATTGCAAAAAAAAAAAAAGGCAGTAACTTTTACACTGTTTCCATATAGTTAATATTTAATAAAAGGCAGTGTTTTAAACTTTGCAGCTGTTCAGTGAGGGTTATCATTTGTTGTAGTGTGCAGACTTGAAGGAATCACTTGTTTTTCGGGGGATTTGTTACTCTGATACTCATTTTGTGCTTTCTTTGCGTGTATATTTGTTTATGGATGCTCCTATCTAGTAAAAGCATGGTAATTTATCATGTAATTTTGTTGACATTATATGCTTGATCAGTTAATGTCTTTAAATAAAACCTCAAACTTCTATTTCTCTGTTGTTGATTTGAATGGCATTCTATTACTTCATTAACAGAGAGAAGACTTGTGTTTTCATCTGGACAGAGCATATCTGACAATAAACAGATTGCTTAATCTGTGTACCCAATATTTACATTTTTCTGGGAGCGTAGATACCACATTAGCTGTTTACGATAAGGTTGCTAATCTGATAAATGGTGATTTGTGACCATCAAATACTATGTCACGTATGTCAGTATTTTTATTTTGTTTCCTGTGGTACTCAGGGAATGTGTGGAGGATTTTATTTTTTTTAATTAACAAATTTATCAGTGCATTTAAAAGTACAGGTTGCACATCCTACTGCCAGCTTCTTCGATTGGCATCATCTCCTGTATTTTTGCGTATTCAAAAATATTGGCCTTTAAGACAGGTTCAGTATTTTGCAGTTTGGCTTGTTTCATGGTCTAAGCTGATGTGTCTAAAAGCATTTTTTTTTTTCTCTGATATAAGGAAAGGTGATTGCATAACTAGATTTTACTGTTGATTTCCCTGGAATATGATAAAGAAGGTTATTACTTTGACTTGGTGTGGTACAGAGGTATCAGTGAAAATAGTGTCTTTGGTTACTAATTCTTCTAACAAAAAACTGTCAAACTGTTATTTCATTTTTACATTGAAATGAAGACAGACCCAAGTCATACTTTATGAATCTGTGACACCTGCCTGAAAAGTTAAAATATATTTCACTTGATTGTTACCATTTCTAATTGACAATGTCTTTCCTGTTTTTCCTGTCTCCCATGTTTTAAATACAACATAAAAGTTTTGTCCTTGCTGTTATCCAATTGCTTGATTTCGGCAGGGATATTATTGTGAATATTCTCCTTGTTACTACTGAAAGAGTAAAATAAAAAGTCACTTCCTGCATAATAAAAGGGAGCTGTGCAACTCTAGAAGTACCCAGTATTTGGCTGGTAATAGAGCATCAAACTATTTTTGTGAGAATGCAAGTGAAAAAATATTGTAGTCTCATCTTTGCCTTAAGCTACTTCAGACATAGTATTAATGAATGAATGAATTTGTGTTTTATTTGTAACCTGCATTAGATCTCAATCCTGCCCTTTGAATGAAAGTTAAACAATTGAAATTTCAAAGTTAAGTCCAAGCTAGACTGTTTCTCTATTCACACTGGCTGTAACTACTTAGAGCAGTCTTCAGCCTGATCTTCCAATAGCCGAGTCTTTGAAGATTTCTGGAATCTAACCTAAATTGATTTGCTGTGCCTTTTCCTTAAGGATTTCCTTAGTAAGAGTCATCTGTCACACTGGACTGTACAGTCCAGTTGCTGATTCTAGGGTCCGGTCCTGACTCCCAAACATCTTTCTTTTTCCTTTTTAGCAATATGAAAGATAGGACCAAAAAAAAGTCCAAGATTTAGCTTTGCAAAGAGTTTTCTTTGAAAGAGTAATGCTTAAGATGTTACAGATGTAAGCAATGAATTTGCTAAATGTGTGCCTTCTCTTTCTTCTCTCTTGGGGTCTGAGGGCTGTTAGGAAGGTGGAAAGGCTTGCAGGCGGCTCAGGGTTTATGGTGACCCATGAACTAGCCTTGAGAAACTCCTGGTGCTTTGACACAGGGTGTGATGTGCTCAGCTCCTCATTTCGCAAAGGCTGTTTTTCTGTTCTTATTTATGAAATATTTTAAGGTTATGCTTTTGTTACCCATCGTCTTTTAGAGAAAAGTTGAAATATCTCTGTGCGTCCTGTGTTACGATTTCATATACTTACAGTTACCAATTAAATTCTATTGAAACATTACAAGGGAATTTAATTTTTCATTAAGATATGGTTAATTTAAAGTCCTTTTTGAATTCCAGAAGAAAATTCACAGACTGACGATTAATCAGTATTGCAGTTAATACAGATATGCTACACATTTTAATAAAAATTATGTATAGAAATGTTATTGACCTGAAAGATAAGTCACTTGGTAATCTCATTCAGATGCTAGTGAGCAAGTTGCTTTTCCTGTGTTTCAAATTGTAGACAAGTTAGCGCCTTTGATTAATTCAAAGTTATGCTTTCGTTGCTTCAATTGCTTAGACATTGTTTTTGTATGTTGTCCGGTGTCTTTGATCTTGAGAGTGAATGTTTAAAGATAATAATCTCTTTGGTTCATGGAGAAGGTTTAAAGGCCTTTCTAAAGTCATGGATTGGATCATTTTTCAGTTGTCAATTTAAAGTGAGAGGTCAGGCCTTCATGTGTTTGAACAATTACTGCTTTTTGTAGGGGAAAGGAAAGCTTCTTGCATTAAGTTTTCATGTACTCCAAGTATTGGAGCAGACTTCTGTTTTACTTTTTCTTGTTACTCCAATATTTACAGAAATGGGTTTTGTGCCCTTTAATCCTACTCAGGTATATTTATCACAAGGACACTTAAAGGACAGTGCCTTGCAATTAAAGATGTGCTTTTCAGCTTTTCAAGAACCGTGACTGTTTCAGGGCTGGAAAGGATACCTGCTATTGGTAGGGTTTGCATATACTATGAAATTACAGCTGAGAATTCTTTGAAGGATGCAGTAGGTTTAAATTTATACATTTTAAAGATTTGTGATACTTAAGAAAATTATTTCTTTCCAACAGAAGGATGCAGAACTAAACTTTGCAAAGCAAAAGTTAATTGGTTGACTTCGTCCAGAAATAGGAAGTCCCTGGGACATTGGTTAGTTGTGGTTTCTCAACTAAAATATCTTGTGCTGAAATGTTTCCTAGAGCTTCCTTAACTACAAGGTTTTGTCTATGAGAATTTTAGCAGAAAGAAAAGGTGGTCAGGACATAAGATACTGATTTTTTTTTTTCTTTTAATTTGTATTTTTTCTTGAATGAGACGGGACTTTGAGGTAGGTGCAGTACTGAGCAGCAGTACTATATGAATCATAATATTTGGTTTCTTCTGAGGAAATGTAAACAGGATGCTGTAAACTTCTAGTTGTGGTGTTGCTTCCTATGCCTAATTCTTATATACATGGTGAGAAGTACTGACTTTCTTAAACGGAAATGTCAGTCCTTGCATGTTGAGATAATAAAATCAAAGTTCCCTTTTTTTGTTGCATCCTGTTGCATTTTGTTGTTGATGCGCTGTGTTGAGTTGTGGCGGTGTTTGAAACTGAATTCTATGGGTTTTTTTCCTCTTCAGGGTCCTTAATCTGCAGCGTGAGTCAATTGAATTTTATTTTTGTTTTATTAGTACTGCTTTGAATGATCTTACATATTTTAACTTCTCCCACCAGTTGCTTTTCTCAAAGTTTTTCTTAAATAAGGATAACTTCCTTAGTAATACAGAATTTTCTCAAGCGTAATATGTGTTTACCTTACTGGGATACTTAAGGTATAAGGAAAATATTAATAGGACTGACCTCAGCCATTTGAGCAAGGGTGTACAGAAGCTTGCAACTTGTATATCAAAAGCTGTGTGACTGCGGGAGTTCAAAACAAGAAAACTGTGTGGGCTTAGACTGGATTTATTAAAAACATAATCATCTTTTTCTCCATTGAATTCATATGTACACAGTTTGACTGCAGTTTATTGTGTCTCTCAGCTATTTGAAACATTGGTGTTGGTTTTACAGCTGTAAAGATAACTAATAAAGGTTTTACATTGCTAGAAGTAGAAGAAAGAAAAGATGCCTAAACTTCTCTTAAAGAGAGAGAATGGAGCAGGGGAGGGCAGAAAACCTGTGTAGTCAGAACTGCTGACTATGTCGTATTAAAAAGTTTTGGTTCTTTCTAGAAACACATTATATAATATTACATGATGTAAAAAGTAACCCCTGGCAGTATCTTACTCATACCTAGTGTCTTTGGCAGCTCTTTATTTTGTTGCAGACTTGATGGGTGTTTATGTAGCAAGAAAGAATTGATTTCAGATTCCTAGGATAAGGTGATTGTTTTTATCCTTAGAAACTGGCAGTTAGAGGGATGAATATATTCCTTTGATCCTGTGTCAATGGAAGCAGTAATGTTTATGCCCGAGATCTTCCACGACCCAGTGAATTTAAAATCTTGTAGAAGTCGAATTCTTACAGGAGTTTGGATAGTTTCTGCTTCAGAGAATTCTGTTTTCTGTAATAAATTATAAGTAAATGAAATGTGACTTCATATAAATGTTTCAATACTTATTTTGTAGATGATGTTCTGACACCAAATATAGAGAACAGTAATTTTTCTTACCAAGTACCCAACTTCCATAAGTGTGAGATCTGTTTGCTGTCTTTTCCAAAAGAGACCCAGTTCCAGCGCCATATGAGGGATCATGAGCAAAATGACAAGGTATGAAGTTTAGTAGATACAAACTTAGAAAATACCTGTGTATATTGATATTTTCATATACTGACAAAGCTAACACAAGAAATTCTTTTCAGTTTTTTTTTTAATCACATCACTAATTACTACTTGGGGACCCTCGGAGTTTTATGAAGTTTCTCTTTCATTTTTCCCTCTTGTTTCCTTTGAGACAGGACCTTACTTTGCTATTTAGTTATATTGTTGTTTCCAGTTCAGTAATTTTTAACTTCAGCCATTTTCTTTGATTTATAAAATGTTCAGGTAGATGAGAAAACTGTATGGGTTTCTTTTAATCAAATTTGCAAATTGATTCTGCCCATTAGCAATAAAAAGCAAATAATGCTTATATTGATTAACTAGACCCCTGCTAGTCTCTTATAGCTGTTTTCAGTAATGTCAAGCGACCTAATCTAGTATGTATGTATTAGTAGATTAATGTCATCCCTTTAGCTGCTTACAAATCAAATATGGGAAAGAATGAGAAAAATACAAATATACGATTAGGACTGGACTGACTTAAATTATGCTTTTGTTACAGGTTTCATCTGTAACCTGAAATATTTCATTTCTGTTCCTTGCTTTCTATTTCACAAAGCTGAAACACTTTACAAGTGATGGAAAAATAATTTTATTACTGTTTGAGGTAGCTGTAGATACAGATTAATTTTTACAAAATGTAGGAGTTTGAGATGATAATTCATGTATACAAAGAACTACTTACACAAGTTGTAATGTTGATATATAAAAAATGGAAGTTGATATTGCTAAAACCATGCTATTGCACAACTGTGTAAAAGCCTATGTCTAGAAGTGAAGGTGCTCTTAAAGAATGGAAACTGATTGTGAAAATACCATAGCATAAACTAAACTGCTTTGCTGGTGTAATTACTGATTTTGCTCAAGGAGAGTTCATGGTCCAAGTTGAAGTAAGAAAATTTGGTTCCATCTCTTGCTTATTTTTCTCTCCTGCTAACTTCACTCAGTTTCAATTTTGAGCCTCTTCTTTCTTCAGTTCCCCTACCTTCTTTCCTCATATGCTCTTGAAATACTGTATTTGCATTTTCAGTTGTGAGCTACAAAGAGAAAATAATTAAGACTGGTGTTATTAAGGATCACTATCATATGTAGGTCCTTGAATTGCACTTTTTTATTTTAAACATTTTGATTTTTATGTTTATATGTGTCACCTAGACTTTATGTAACTTATGGGAATTCTGTCTTTATTTTTGTGGTTTTAACAAACAGCCTCACCGATGTGACCAGTGTCCGATGTCATTCAATGTTGAATTCAACTTGACACTTCATAAATGTACTCATAATGGTGAAGATCCTACGTGTCCCGTGTGCAACAAAAAGTTCTCCAGAGTTGCCAGTCTGAAAGCTCATATAATGCTACATGAGAAAGAGGAGGTAATTCATTAAACCTCATAATTTAAATTTTGAAAACAAGTTGTAATGGTTGTACTTAATCCCTTACCTACATGCTTTAGCCTAGAGGATTGAATAAATGGTCTCATTCAGAAGAAAGGTAAGACTTGTAGTGGGGAGTCTGTTTTAATAACAGTTGGAGAAATTAATGTACTGGATACAAACAAGTCTTCCTATCCAGTCTTTAATAACAAAGGGAATCTGTGCATGTTTGATAGATACCGTATCATAGATGAATATTAACTGGTTAGTTATTTACAAATACTTTTATTTTGAAGCAATTTCTGTAATTTCACGTACATTGATAAGCCCACATGTAATAGCCTAGGTGATCATTTTTCATGGTAGGTGTCGTGGTGAGGCGCTCCCACCATCTATTTCTTACATCATGAACCTTTTCCTTTATCTGGAACTCCCACCCCTTTTCTTGAGGGGTTATTTTGCTTGAGAGGACTTCTTCTTCCTTCCCCTCTCACAATTTCGTTTTCCATTTTTATAAGGCATTGGTTAAATTCTTAGCAAACAGTTAATGCCTAGTAGTATTTTGCACACTTCATAGTCATTACTGCATTATTGCAATTAATTGTACTGCCCAGAATATCAAGTTTTCAATCATGTAATTACCTCTTCCTCCTGTGAAAGCCTTTTAAAATTGCACTTTGCATTGGAGATTTGGATCTGAGTCACGTATGCACGTTTATTGCCAGACTTCTAATCATAAACATAATAATAGTATGTTTCTCCATACCAAGTGCAGACAGCTTACAGCAGTTCTTACCGGTAGGTTTGGGATGATAGGCCTGTTTGCATTTTTCCCTAAAGCAGGCAGGGAATGCCATCTGTAGAGAATGTATTTCTTCTTTAATCTTGTTATCAGTTCACGTTTTGTCATGTACACAACTGAGTAAAAATGAGAGCGTTTAGGTACAATTTTGTTGTATGTTAATGTATCTATAATGATATATAGTTTAATGGGTATTTATTGAGGAAACTTGACTTATGAGTTGCTAAAAAAATCAGAATAAGGAAACTGGGCATCAAGGAAGATGCCCAAGAATGATATTATTATTCATTTTTATCACTAAGTGATTTTTCATCCACTTCAGCTCTGATTTTGATACTTAGTGCAGATGTCAGAAGAACAGGTTGTGTGATGCCTTTCAATTTAGCATTCAATCTGCAGCTTAAAAATTAATTTATTAACACCTTTCAATTGCTAATGAATATATTCTTGTAATGCTGGATAATTCTGTGATAAAACAGATGAAATAACAATACATTCATACAGAATTGCAAGAATGACTTTCCCAGTAGTTATGGACTGAGCCTGTAGGGCAGCTGGAATCTGAATTTGAAGCAGAGGGTCTTGACAATGGCACAAACTGTCATTCAGAAGTTTTTTCCTAATGTGTAGGATAAGAAGTTAAGTTACCAGTGGAGTACATTCTCTCTCCTGTTTGCTATCACTTTCTTACTCTTACTGCTAAAAAGGCTGAAAATCTGAAAACTGAGCAAAGATACATACTCACTTATCCATAGCAGTTGAGGAGAACACTGCACAAAGCTGAAGTTTGGCTAACTTTAGTCTTGCTTTGTGCTGCATCAGCCAACAGATGAGTGCAGAAGAACAGTAACAAGAAACCAGTATAATTATAATCATAGAATAGTTTGGGTTGGAAGGGGCCTTTAAAGGTTGTCTAGCCCAACATCCCTTCCAATGAGCAGGGACCTCTTCAAATAGATCAGGTTGCTCAAAGCCCCATTCAACCTGACCTTGAATGGTTCCAGGGATGGGGCATCTACCTCCTCTCTGGGCAACCTGTTCCAGTGTTTCACCACCCTCATTGTAAAAATTTCTTCCTTCTGTCTAGTCTAAATCTTCCCTCTTTTAGTTTAAAGACATTACCCCTTGTCCTATCACAACAGGCTCTGCTAAAACATTTGTCCCCATCTTTCCTGTAGGTCTCCTTTAAGTACTGAAAGGCTGCTACAAGGTCTCCCCGGAGCCTTCTTTTCTCCAGGCTGAACAACCCCAGCTCTCTCAGCCTGTCCTTATAGGGCATCATCATATTCCATCCCTTTCATCATTTCTGTGGCCCTCCTCTGGATGCACTCCAACAGATCCATGTCTTTCCTGTGCTGAGGGTTCCAGAGCTGGACGCAGTACTGTGGGTGGTGTCTCACCAGAGCAGAGTAGAGGGGGAGAATCACCTCCCTCGACCTGCTGGCCATGCTTCTTTTGATGCAGCCCAGTATGGTTGGCTTTCTGGGCTGCGAGCGCACATCGTCGTCTCATGTCCAGCTTTTCATCCACCAGAACCCTGACATCCTTCTTGGCAGGGCTGCTCTCAATCCCTTCATCCCCCAGATGTATTGATATCAGGTGTTCCCCCCACTCTGGGTGCAGGACCCTGCCCTTGGCCTTTTGGAACCTCATGAAGTTCACACAGGCCCACCTCTTGAGCTTGTCCAAGTCCCTTTGGATGGCATCCTGCCCCTCAGGCATGTCAACTGCACCACTCAGCGTGGTGTCATCTGCAAACTTGCTGAGAGTGTACTTGATCCCACTGTCTGTGTCATTGCTGAAGATATTGAACAGTTCTGGTTCCAGTACAAACCCTTGAGGGACACAAATAAGCATCTTGAGCTCTCCAGTTAGGTTTGGGAAAGCATATCTGTCTGTATTGAAATGCAGATTTTCATGATTGATTGCTCCCGTCAGAAGTTCCAGAAGGAATTTTCTGGGCTGTTTAAATCTATTTTGTAAAAAACTAACTTTTATCCTTGTGTTCTTACTGATTTATTTGTGACAAAACTGGTGTTATGGAAGAAACTCATTTGAAGTTCATCACGAAAGGTAGCTTTCTTTTAGTCATAAAGAACGTGCCTTGTGCAAATATGCCTGACTTTGTAGAGGACTCAAAAGATGGGCTGACGTAGTGTTTAGTGACATGGTTTAGAGATGTGTTTTTTTGTTTTTGTCAGAATTAGGTAGATGGTTGGACTAGATGATCTTAAAGGTCCCTTCCAACCTAGACAATGCCTTGATTCTTTGATTCTTGGTTTTGCCCATTTCCTCAGTGGAAGTCGACAGTGGTACTTTTTGAGCTGGTGAGACAAGAATGCAAGTACAAGGTGAAAAAAAAAAAAAATTGTAGCATTAAAATTGCTAATATGTCGTTTTTCTCCATGAGGATAAGGTTTTCTTTGGCTTCAGGAAAATCTTAATATATTGAAAAAGTTAAAATGGATATTTGGTGGATATAGAGTAAAAATTAGAGTTAAAAATACTGGGGTTTTTGTGGTTTGTTTTTTCTTTGTTTGTTTTTTTTAATTGTTCACTGTATTTGATTTGTCCTGTCTCATAATTTGGCAGTAATGGTCTTTGAAAAAGTGCAAATTAAAATAATCTTTTACAGATGGCAGGAGTCATACTAAACAGGTGAAGTGTGCCTTCAGATATTGCATCTGATAAAATAAAATTAGTTTAAAAAGGCAGAATTAGATGAGTAAAGCTTTCCAAAATTATTTCTGAGTTTGGGAATTCTAAGTATAATCTAGCAATGTATGAACAGTCCCTTTTGTTTAGTGTTAAAAGGTAGATTTAACCATAGTGAGGTTAACAATGTGTGGTTACTTGTTCTTTGTGTGATGGTGGATATTTTGTTGGCTTGAGGGGCAAAGAATGAATCTGATACTGTCTATTCCAGATAGAGACTATTGGGTTTGATATATTTCTGGCTTTTTTTCTGTTTTATCGTGTCCTTGCTTTCCTACAGCAAATTCCACAGTAACGAATAAAAATACATAGACTTCTGTTGTCTCAAAATGCTGCTGCTTAGGCTATTCTTTTGGTTTTGGAAGTTGCTTAATAGAATATGTGTAATAGCAACGTAATGTTATAGATATTACGTGTCTGAAAAATTCTGAGAAGTGATTGACAAATTCTCTATTTTGGGGACCATGAGCTTGACATAGTATGCATTGTAAGCTTTTATTTGGCTAGGTTTTCCCAACTTCTACAAAAGGTGTGTCAAAAACCAAATTTGTTGTATAAGAACAATATTTTTCAATATGAAGTTGTTGTGGCTTAACCCCAGCCGGCACCTAGGACCACACAGCTGTTCTCTCATTCCCCAGGTGGGATGGGGGAGAGAATTGGAAGGGTAAAAGTGAGAGAACTTGTGGGTTGAGATAAAGACAGTTTAATTGGCAAAGGAAAAGCTGCGCACACAAGCAAAGCAAAACAAGGAATTCATTCACTGCTTCCCATGGGCAGGCAGGTATTCAGCCATCTCCAGGAAAGCAGGGCTCCATCACATGCAGTGGTTACTTGGGAAGACAAACACTACCACTCTGTGCCCTCCTTCTTCCCCAAGTTTATATGCTGAGCATGATGTCATATGGTATGGAATATCCCTTTGGTCAGTTGGGGTCAGCTGTCCCAGCTGTGTCTTCTCCCAACTTCTTGTGCCCCCCCTGCCTCCAGCCCGCTTGCTGGTGGGGCAGGGTGAGGAACAGAAAAGGCCTTGGCTGCCTAGCAACAACTAAAAACTTAAATGTGTTATCAGCATTATTCTCATCCTAAATCCAAAGCATAGCACTGTGCCAGCTGCTAGTAAGAAGGTTAACTCTATCCCAGCCAAAACCAGGGCAGAACTATTCTTACTTCTATTTGAATCTAGATCCTGGAAAAAAAAGTAGTGTGTATTTATTTATGTATCGTCCCACACTGTAACTTGAGTCCAGTAATAATGATCTCTAGGTTAAACAAGTCATTTTTTAGGTAGCATTTCATTTAATTAAAGGACTTCTAAAGATTTTTAAGTTTTTGTGTGGAAATGTCTGGCAATATTGCTTAATTCTTGTTTTTTCAGACTTAGAAAACAAATTAATTGTCAAAGTATTTTAAAAATGGCACTGCATATCTTCCTCTTGTTTAAAACATTCTTGTTGATATCATTAGTTAAATGAACACTGGCTTTTTTTTTTCCCTTGTTGATCATTCAAGGAGTTAAAAAAGGGAGGGAGGATAGAAACCATTTTCATTTGCAATGATAACTACAATTACTGAAAAATGAACAGAGATGAAAAGTTTCTGAAGTTACTTACACGCACCAGTAAGGAACATGTAACAGATGTATTGCCAAAGAGACGGTGAATATTTTTACACATTTAATCTTAACTCTCTGCTTAGATTTTGTAAAATAAAGATACACCGAGGAATGAAATTAATGGTTTTGAAAAGCAAAAGAAAGTGAAATAAATGCAGAGCTTTTAGTTTTCATTGAAACGATATTTGACTTTGATTCTTCCTCTGAATTTCAGAGAAGTGTCAGTGCTTTTGCATTAAACATTATAAGTATGATTTCCATTCTAAATGACGTGGAATACCAATGTAACTGGAAAGTGGTATGTTTAGCACTGCTGTAAAATTAATGGGTTGAAGTGATGCCTGTCAAAAATGTGTCCCTATTTATGTTGTCTTTTCTGTGAGGATAGCTTAAGAAAAATAAATAGTAACTGTGGTGGGATTAGTGTTAAAAAGTGACAATCTGTATCATTTTAACCAGTAAAACTGTAAAATCCCTGAATCTACTGTTAAGACGTTTCTGGTTAGAAAGTAGTATTTTTTACAAATAGTTACGTAGACTGTAGCCTAGTGGCACTGAGGTAAATTTCTGTCTATCTTGAACTGGCCTACCAAGGAAATAGGGAGTGGTTGTGAGGATGCTATTGAACTACTTGTTTCTGCTACCATATGAACTTCTTCAGAATTCAGTTTCAATTGAGTTTCTTAAAATATAAATATTACCATAAGCTTGCAGTGATTATTGTTCATGATTTATATTATGGAGCTCAAACTTGCTTGTATGCTTTTATTACTTCTTGCTTCCAGCTGCCAATGTCCATAGAAGGATACATTCATCTACTTGAGCAAAGCTTGTACCGCTGTGTGGGAATTTTTTAAAAAAATCACTTATTATCTCTTTCAGAATCTTATCTGTTCAGAGTGTGGCGATGAATTTACTTTACAGAGTCAGCTGTCCATACACATGGAAGAACATCGTCAAGAATTGGCAGGCAGTAGAATCCACAGCTGCAAGTCTTGCAAAAAGGAATTTGAAACTTCCTCGCAGCTAAAGGAACATATGAAAACTCACTATAAAATAAGGTAACAATCACGGTCCTGTAACAAAATGAGCAGATGTTACTTTTATGGTGATAGCTGGGGGAAGCAAGAGTTGCATTTTCAGTCAGCAAAGTACCATGATCTATGCAGATCATTTCTTTTCTTTGGTATGCTGTTATGAAATTACATTTATTTTTTAAAACCATGCTCAAGTAGGTGGTTATTTTGGGAGGCTTTTCTTTTTTTTTTTTTTTCTCCTGTTTTCGTATTTAGGCACTCGTACTAAGCATAGTTCCATCCACTAGCTATTTGTAAACACAGGCAAAGTTTTTCTGATACAGAGTGATTTTTGAACATCTGTGGAAGTTAGGATGAATAAATAAAGAATAGATGAGTGAATCTAACAGATGGCTGTGATTTTGAGAGAGTACTATGCGTGCTACATTCTGATATAAATGAAATATTAGTGCTTCACAATAATTTATTTTCATAAATATAAACTAATTGTGGATTCAGAGCTTCTTTATATGAAATTCACCTTATTTATCAGTTTCAATGTAGAAACACATTGCATTTGTGTTCAAGAAACTGCTGTTCCTAACAGTGCTTTACTGTCCTTTCACTAGCAGTACCAATACAAAACATGTATGTGAGCCAGGTTAATTAACTGCATAAGTGATCCTGCTCCACCTTCTGTGATTCAGGAGAAATTATTTTGAAAGGAAAAATGTGGACATTCTGATTTTTAATTTTTTTTATTATTATTTGACACAATCCTCTCATGTTGTTCAGGTCCACTATAAAAAGTTAACATTTGACCCAGCTTGTTTGACTGTATATAAAGTTCAAAGACATATAAAATTTTTACTATTTGACTCTTGCTTTTCATTGTAAAATAAGTTTGAAAAAATTTTTACATTTTAAAATTATGAAGAACCTTGATCCCTTAAGGTTTTTTTCATAAAGTGGTTGCACTTTTCCTTCCCAAAAAGGTGTTTATTTTGTGTTTGAAATATTTGAAGGGAAAACTATTATGAAGTTATAACTTAAATTTGGTATCTACCTTTTGCTTAAAAAAAAAGTGGTCGTTATAACTCTAAATGAGGGGATCTTTTAGAAGGTGATGTGACCTTGAAGGATTGTCCTTGCAATTGCCTGCAAATTGGATGTTTTTTCTTTATTAAAATGCCACAGTTATAGTTGAAACAGATGTTACTCATCAGAGATCCTTGTCTGACAATCAGGCTGGTCTAGATCTGTCCTGAGATGGAAAGAAGAGGAGTTTCTGACATCTCTGCTGTTCTGTCTCCTGCTTTTCAATCTTCAGTTGATTTTTCGTTGGATATTTCAGTAAATTTTGATAGATAAAATTAATGTGTAAAAGTAAAATATATTAACCAAACTCTGCGCTTGCTGAGCAAGAATATAAAAAGAGTTAAAAAACACATGCAATATTTTCTTAAGTAGAAAGATGTGTCATTTGAGCAGAAGTTTAATGATTTCTTGTTGTGCACGGACTGTTACTCCCCTGCTATTTGTCGTATTGTTATATCAGCCTGTGTTTCAACGTGGTGGTGTATTTTTGCACATCTGTTCCCCATTAGCTAATTCTTTTTTCTCAGTTGTTCAGAAAAACACCAGGTATTTAAAGTTGTATAATTTCAGTTAGCTTTAAGCAGTACTGACAAGCCGGATTACTGTATAGGTGTGAGTACACAGGCACTATGGAAAATATGGAGTGCTGTAAATACCACACTGCCTTCTGGTTTCACCTTCTTTAGCTGAGTTGTTGTAATGGTCTTTTAATATCTCCTAGTTTTTCTGGTTTTCTTTTTTTTCCAGCATAAAATCAGTTGGTTTTTGTTTTCCACGTTGCTGTTTTTCAGCAGTCATTTAAGCTAACAGGTTTTATTTATAGAGAAAAGAATTGTGGGAGTTTATATCATCTCTTACGCATCACAGTCTCCACAGAGACATGGTATTTGAGAAGCAGTGGTGAATATTTGGGTTGTTAAATTCTTCCCATTTTTGTTAGACCTCAGCAACTGCATTTGTGCTCTAGTTTATGAGATCTTCTTGTTCTAGTTAAAAAAGTCTTGCTGTGTTTAGGCAAAAGAACTAAAAGTTGCACAGAGTTGAAAGTTCTGACCAAAATAGTAGTTGTGAAGTCATCGTATACTTCTAGCAGAGTTCACAGTGAGAATGTCGCTAGAGAACCTCTAAGAACTATCCATTTTATTACAGAAATAACTGTAAAGTTCTTGTTGTTGTGTAGGCACTTTTCTAAGTGCTCCATTTACATTATTCTTTTAGTATCATTAAAGAGTTTGGGTTTTTACTGTTGCAGCTGATACTATACATTGTCATCAAATTTACACTCTATATTAAAAAATGATGGGGTAAAATAATTTTCTTCAAAATAATGTTTAATATTAGGATTAAGAATATTTTATGTAAATTCCTTTTTTTTTTTTTTTTTTTAATGACAGAGTATCAAATACCAGATCTTACAACAGAAATATCGATAGAAGTGGGTTTACCTATTCCTGTCCTCACTGTGGAAAGACCTTCCAGAAGCCGAGTCAGTTAACACGACACGTTAGGATACACACAGGTAAGGTTGTGGAATTAATTGCTTTAATTTGCATTTGTTTTACGAAATTCAATTAATCTGTGAAATGTTAAATATTTTTCTCCCAGTTGGGTCTTGAAATAGTATTAATACTTGTCTGCTTCACTAGATGCTGTTTCCTGTTGGTTAAATCACCCTTTATGCAATTCCTTTGTTTAGGAAATTTATATGCCTTTAAAAATCTTTTATACTGTTTCTCATGATATACATCTGGAAATGTTAAGTACTTTACAGGTTTCATTTGTTACAGAATACCAGTTTTGGTACTTAAAGTTTCAATGGACCCTAAAATTGGAATACCTAGATAAGGGCCAGGCAGGTAGTGTAACTAAGATCTCATATACTCTAGAGAACAGGTTCTAAAATTTGCAGTCACGAATAGAGTAGGAATACATAAGACTGAATAATAATGCTAACATAGTGGCTTTGCTTTTGTTTTTAGATTGATTTATTAAAAGTTACTGCCATATCTTTTCTGTACTTACCGTAACTGCTATTTTCAGGCTGTCCAAAGTGAATTTGCGAGCTGATAAACCTAGATTTTAATTTTGATACTTGAAGAAGAGCAGGTGACTGTTCAGTTTTGCAGAATGAATAGCAGGTGGTTTTTGCAAAATTACTGTAATAAATATGTGCATTTGTTTAACTCTTGCAATCTTGCTTGTATTGGCAGTGATGTGACAAGTTACCATGTAGAAGAAAGACTGTTTGCTAAGGGAGAAATAAAAATTCCATTGCAGGAATCTTTCTTAGGAATCTTTTTAAGCTTTATAATTTAATTGTAAAACAGTAACACAAGAGGTCACCCTTGTACCTACTTTAAAAGTTGCCTCAAAGTAACATCCAAAAGTCATTGAACATTAACTTTCTTATTTTAGAGTTTTCTATCAAATTGATACTTTATTTTAGCTTATTCTAGAGAGAATTAAAAAAGAGATTATCGTTGTTAGAGGACATTTTTGTGAAGCTTCAAAAAGTTCAAGAACATTTATAGTTCTTTTGAAGAGTAAAAAGACATTTGTCTGTTGGGAAACCAGAGACAGAAAATGTAGTCCCAATCTGCACATGATGGTGAGTCACTTTAAGTTCTGAGTAGGTAGTGAATACTCATTTAATTTGTGAAGTATGTCATTACTTTAAGTCTTCAGACAATGTGCCTCATATCCAATTGCTTGAGGTACTGTAAAATACGTAGGAAAGAAGAACTCTGCTCTAAAGAGTTTAGAATACTTAAGTCTTTAATAGTTAAAAGAGCATGTCTGTGCTACATGTACAGCATTACAATAGTGTCTTAATTGCAATACTTTTTTTGTTCATAGCTATTAATTTCAAGAAGTTGTATCCTTTGGGAAAAAAAAGTCTCACGGATTTCAATTCCCATATTAATAACTAAGTAACGAGCCCACCATTCCCCCTCCCAATTCTGTATTTTATTAAGTTATACTTGAGAAATACAGAAATTCCACATTTCCACACTAGAATTAAGATGTAGTTTTTATAATGGAATTTACTTAAATAGGCAAAGTAACCTGAAGCACTACTTCTGTGTATCCACCAGCAGCTATTAGTGGAAGCTAAGCTTTTTACCTATGAAAGCCCAATATGAATTTTATCACTGTATTTCAAGAAGATCTGAATCAGTGTTCTTTATTTTAATATCTATTAAAAATAGACAGTTAAAACCTGCAGACCTTAAAGCATCTTCAAAAGCCATAAGCAGTAGAACAGAAAATACACATTCCTTCAGAGTGGATACTATGTGAGTTGTATGCTTGTAATCTATTTCAGAAAATAGCTGCTTTTATTTCAAACCATGTGAATTTAATTAAGAATTAATCACTTTAAACTAGATGTAATTACAGCTATATAATTAGAAGTCATACAAAAATATTCATTAAAAGTACTTTAGTGTGCATAATATTTAGCACATGGTAGTACTTACGGGTGCAGCAGATGTTAATGTTCAGCATGCTCATAGTGGTTTTGCTATAGAAATGTGCAAAGGCAAGGTTAACTTAAGGTGAACTTCCCACAGCTAAACTGTTTCACTATAAAAAAAAATAATTAAGAGTAATAGTGAGCTCACACTGGAGATTTCCAGTAGTCAATTAAGACATGTGGTTGTAAGAAACTCAACTTTGTTCTTAGTATCTGTGTGTTTCAGATATATAGCTTTGTAATATGTTACTGAAGTTCTATTATGTTTTGTCACTTACAATTTCTGGGGAGTTTTTCTTGCTTAATCTGTTGATTTACAAATAACTCTAAGTACACACAGCACTGAGAACACCAAAATCAGGAAATAGCGAGAGAGCATTCCGGTAACAATATCACCTATATTTTCTTTAATGTTCAGTAGTAATATAAACATTCACAGTTTTAATATTATTTTTGAGCAGGGCTGTACAATATAATTTCCAATAAGTAGTTATAAAAAATGAACGGCTATTAATATTTATTGGGGAGTGGAAACCATAGGCTAACTTCTGCAGTGTAGCTATAAGACTTCTTGATTTTTAGACTAAATAAAAGGTCAAATTTTTGACTGTTAATTATTACTGTCTGTTCCACCCTCTGCTCCTCTGTTTGGTGCTATGGCAGTATATGCATTTTGTAGGATTCGGTGTAAAAGAATGGTATATGTGGTTTTGGTTTTTCTTTTCTTTTCCCTTTTTTCTTTTCTGCCAGTGGTTTTGTGTAGCAACATCTGAGATCTTCCAAACCACAAGTTGAGGGAAGCTGTTATTTATAATTATTTCTTGCAGGTTTTATTTATTTTACCCCTTTTAACTGATAATCATCAGTTCGATCATAAAACTTTTTCAGAAAGCTAGATCTTCATCAGAATAGATGTTGAGATTGGTGGTCAAAGTAAACAATTTCATTGTCACAACACCTAATAATGTGTGTTTCTGTCTTTATGTGTGTGTATGTCTTTATATCTATATGCGGTGTTTTATTTTAGCTGATACATTTTTTTCATTTAGATATAGGGAACTACTAACGTTTATTTAAAGCCCCTTACCTCACATCCTTTTTTTTCTTTTTCTTTCAGGTGAAAGACCTTTTAAATGCAGTGAATGTGGAAAAGCCTTTAACCAGAAGGGGGCATTGCAGACCCATATGATCAAGCACACTGGTGAAAAACCCCATGCTTGTGCCTTTTGTCCTGCAGCCTTTTCTCAGAAAGGCAATCTTCAGTCACACATACAGAGAGTTCATTCAGAGGTAAATACAATTATTCATAAAGTGGTTGGTGCTAATATACTGCTTATTTCATTTTCAGTATTTAAATTGTCCTGTTTACTATTCCTGCGCTCTCTCATGCTTTTTCTGCAGTCAATATAGCTTTACTGCTGTAGTATAGCTTCTAGTTTGTTGGTTTTACCTGCTATTTCAGCTGTCCTAAAATAGTTTAATCTGAATAAATGTATACTTAGGATAATTAGAAAAATCTTCATTTACCATTGTCTTTTCAGTACATTAATAGATTAATAAATTATTAGTGGTTTTAGGTGTATAAAAATGTACCGATGTTGGTCTTGGGAGAACAAGAGCTAGGATCAGATGAAAGTAAGCCAAAAGCAGCAAAGCAGAAAATGGTGATAAATTTCAAGGCCAAACAGCAACCCACAAACTCCATCATAGAGCATACTTGCAATTTATCTTTGAAGTATGTATCTTTGAGCTTTTTTCAGAGTTTTTTCAGTTACGGGTAGAAGAAAAACACAAAATAAGATAAAAACCATTGTTGTCTCAAGCCTCTTTATGCTGATTTTTTTTGTTCTCTGTGACAGACAATTTTTAAGATTCAAAAGGTACTGCTGTAATAATGTAATATAATCTTCTGAGCAACATTGACGATGCAACTTCTTTCAGTAATTTCCTTGCTGACTTTAGTGATTTGTGGTTGGAAATACCTATAGAAAGAGACCTAGTTTCAGTTTGGAAAGTGAAAACTGATAGAGGCAGCTTTTTTTCTTTTCCTGCATGCAGAATATCATCTCTACTGTCAGTCTTTCCCCTAACTGAGAAAGTCTGAGATTTGCTTTCTTGTTTTCTATTTTTGTATTACAATGACAGATCTTATTTATTGTTTTTTTTTAGTAAAGATCCTTTTAGCATTTTAGCATTTCTTAATTATAGGATACATCATACAGTATGTCTTAATGTCTTGTATTATGCTTTGATTATATTAAATCTTATGTTTACATTTCACATATCTTTGAGTGACTAGTCTTCCTCACTGTTCACAACTGCCTGTATGTGATAGCTTTTGCTGCATAAAAAACCCACACCAACATTAATTTTATTATTTACATTGACTTTTTTCGATATTGCAAGACGGTTGGGGATCAAGCCAAAAACATTTTCCACTTTTTTCTCTGTTAATCTGCTTTTCTGTAATTAAAAAAAAAAAAAAAGAAAAAAACCAAAAACCTGTGGGATAAGGGACTTTGAATGCTGCTTCTTGATCACGTCTTATGCTGTGTTCCGTGATTGTGAGCCTACATTTTAGTTATTGCTTTGGATCATTTGTAGATTATTTTTTTCTTTCTTGCTGTCACTATGTTTACTTCAAGACTGCATGCAGAACTCTATTAATTCTTCATTTTATCCCGAGACAGTCACAAAACAGTGTTACAGGTGATAATGAAACCGGTTGATTCTCACTTCATATATCAGTTTAATTGTACCTGTATTTTATCAGTTATGCCTTTTTCTGAAGGTCTTCTTACCTGTTTAAGCTAATGTCAGGAAATACAAAATTCCATACTATATTGCAAACAGTACAGCGTGTTTTCTGTTGAAGACTTTCTTTTTCCCTACATATTGAAAGTTCTGCACTTACTGTGTTCTTACTGCTGTGTGATAGACTGAGGAAGAGGAGGAAGTGAGGATGGTTGGAATCTGCAAATTTAGCTGCTTTAATTACCTCAACCCCTTGGCCTGAAAGTCTCAAACAAGTTGCTGCTGATCACTTTCTCATCCTGTGTGTTCAAATTGAGTTCAAACTATATATTAAACTTCCTGCCCTTCACTGTGTTGTTTTTTTGGTGATTTGGTTTTTTTTTTATGCAATCCCTACGGCCTTTGACCCAATGTATCTCACCTTCATTCTATTTTGACCTGAGAAATGGATTTTATTTTTTCTTGGAAATTTAGAAAAGACACGTTTGCAAAAGTAAATGGAAGAAAGCAAAAATTTGATGATAAATTATCTAAATTTTTTGTCTTCATATTTCTAAACTTCCATCTGTATTATGTATGATGTTGCATCTTCAGGCACATCTTAATTGATAAAGTTGCATTTTGGTTTTGTTTCTAAGTGTGTAATGGTAGGAAATTGTAAGGAGGGAAAAGTCTGAGGCCACATTTGCCAGATGACATTGTTTTGCTCTCTGGAGCTTCCCAATGTTGAGAAGTGGTAATGGGATGTGACAGTCATGCACATAGATTACAGTTGACACCAGACTGATTCCATAACTGAATATCAGTAGTTTGGAAAAATAAACCATTTTAGCTCTCGTAATCCCATAGTATATTTGTTACGAGGATAAATAATGAAAAATACAAAATTTTAGATGGTAGATTTAGAAAAAAACTTAATTTATTTTGTTTTATTGAAGGTTAAGAATGGGCCAACATACAACTGTACCGAATGTAGCTGTGTCTTCAAAAGCTTGGGTAGCTTAAATACACATATCAGCAAGATGCACATGGGTGGTCCACAGAATTCTGCAAGCTCTTCAACAGATGTATCTCATGTTACAGCGGTAAGCTTTGCTTGGTATATTGTGAAAATGCTTTTAAGAGTTGAATTAGATCTATATCTTAATTCCAGTGATTCTTCAGACAGGTTAGAACTAAAAGCTGTTTTTTTCTTTTTAAAGACTTCTGTAATTTTTGGAATAGACTTGTATTATTAAATATTGGCAGAATGTAAGTTGGCCAAGTATATGCAAAAAAGATTTTTCAATTTGAGGGTTTAAATGAAAATACAACATTTTATACAAATAAGTACAATATAATTCTGGTGCTTATAGATTGTGTGTGGAGGATTAAATTTTTTTAAAATTATTAAAAATAATTTTTTTTAAATAATTAAAAATAATTGTGAAGTTTTGCTGGAACAGTGAAATCTGGAACTATTCAAATTGTATATTAGTTTTAAGTCACTTTCAGAAACTATTTGTATAATTCTAGTCCATATAAAGACATAGTGGATTCTTTTTCTGAGTATTTCTGGTAACTTGTTTTAAATGTTAGCTTCTCATTTGACAGATCATAAGGGAAAAATCTGAGCTTTATTGGAAGCACTGAACATTTGTTTTTTTTCTTTACCAAGATACAAGAAGCTAAATTTCAGAAAATGCTTCTGGTTTTCTAAGACTATTTTATTTTTTGAGCCATTGCATATTTAATGTATCATAGTACATTTTTTTTTCCTTGAATATAACTATGTTTTCTACCTTTATTCCACTCTGTTTCGCATCATTTTCAACCTTTATAAGGTCAATGGATGACAAGTGATAGCAGACTTTGAAGAGGAGGGTTAAAATTTAAAGTCTCGATTTCATTATGCGGCTGTATCTTGTTGAAGTCGAGTGTCTAGTAGTGTTGTTTGGAGAACTATTTTTCTTTTTTAGATTCCGTAAAGTTTTTTTATGGCAGATTCTATTTGTCTCTTCAGGTTAACTAAACAAACAAACAAAAGACTAATGTGTTCTATTTGCTTGCAAGTACATATGATCTATGTCTTTGAACATCTCCACATTCAGAAGCATAATCTTAAAAGCAGAATGGAAAAGGATTCCTTCATAGTACCTTATGTTTGCTTTCCCTATCCAGCTGTGTTTTTCTTGTTTTGGTTTGCTTGAGCATTTTGCATTTGCATTGCCTGTTGATATTACAGAATTGCGTTGTTACCTTTTCTTCATCCATACTTCTCTGCTTGCATGAAGGAGGGGAAAAATAAAGAATACCTCCATACAATAGTATAAGCAAAATGGGAGAAAAATTTTTCTTTCTAAAAACAGGCGCCAAGAGGTTTAACAAGGAAGAACAAAGATGATAACTGTCATGTCAGTTGCATGTTAAGAGTATTACACTTTTTATTTTTAGTTTCTATCTGAAGCTGCAGAGATTTAATGATTGATCAATTTATTCTTATTGCTATAGAAAGATGATACATTCTTAGACTGGCACTGGCATTCTTGTATTAGAACTGACTACTTCATTCTGCTCAAAACTCGCAGAGCTTTTTTAACAAGAAATTTCCAGGATAGTAATTATTTTCTGAAGTTTGCAATCAGTCTGTGTTATCCTTGTTATTGTATACCTGGGGATAAACAATGATTATGTCCTTAATACAAGAAATTCCAGAAGTCGAAGTCTCCTGAAGTGCTGTGCCACCAAAGAATGCGTGTCTTGTGTGATACATGAGTACATCTTGTAAAATAGTCTTACTGTAAGATTATTGTTTGTCTTTTGCTGCATCAGTGCTTATAGCTAAGGTGTTGGTTTCTGTAACTTGCATTATTTAATGTATATAAACTGTGAAGCAACAGTAGTGATTCTAGGTACTGTTGTATCTCTCCCATAGTCTCTGTACTGTGGGAAAATGGACCACACTACTTTTATGCGTGATATATTTCTTCTTTTTGTACAATGACTTTAAGTACTTTATTTTCATTTCTTTGTAGGACTCTGTCACCCAGCCTTTAACAACATCCCCTGCTAATCTTTTGCAACCTGTTGATAATAAATGGAAAAATGTAAGTGTACAGTTTTTATCATGTTTTTGCTTCAAGATTTAAAGTGGGAGGAAATTTACAGAATTTTTTAAGCTCTCATTTAACTGGTGGAGAGGGATATGCAACAGACCTCTGTGATAAGTTGATCAGCTAGTATGTGAAGGCAAACTTCTTGGTGAATGCAGCTGGTTATTTAGGAGTGGAACAGGTCATGAATGGACTATATTCCCTCATTCAGGTCACAGTCATGATTTTGCCCTTAATTCTCTTCATTAGGCCTTCAAAATGGAGGCAAATAGTGTCCTATATAAAAAGACTAGAGGACAGTAAGGTTTCTCATAAGTACCGTGTTATCCTGCCCCTCTGACTTGACTTCACAGGGATACCATGGTTTGGGTGGAGAGGGAAGGAGTTGGTGCTGGTTGAATTGGTTGGAATTGAGGCAGCAGGGAGACTGTGGGACTCAGGAGGAGCCCATGGAGCTGGGGAAGGATGATGCAGGGCTGGCTTTCTGGAACTACACAGCAAGCAGTCCTGGTGTACGGGCAGGTCTTGATGTGCCACTCACAGTGAGAGCATTGGTGTGTTTTGTTGCAGCTGTATTGTGTGGTGTTTGTCAACTATGGGTTGCCGCATGGTGGTATCTCAGTGACAGAGTAATTTGACTTGTGTTGCCCCCTTCCCAATTTCAGCCACTGATTATCTTCTTGTGTACTAGAATCCCCAAAACCAAGGACTAGGAAATGGAAGCAGTAGTGCTTTAAAGTCACGATAACCAGCTCATCTACTTCATTTTTCTCTTTTACTATGAATTCAGTGTTTCAGGACCAGTTAACTTTAAGCTGAACAGAACTGATGTGAACTAATGAGTTACTAGTATTTGCTGTATTAAATAATCATAGTTATATAAATAGTTATGTTTCTTATAAGACTTTTAAAAGTGTTAAAAATGACTGTTCTTCAAAAACAACTTATTTTAAGCAAACTTTCATTTTTTTTACCCAATTGAAATTATTTTCCTTGGTAAGGAATCTTATGAGAGATGATGCCTGGGTTTTGCGGGGGGGCTGTGTATTAGTGAAAGCATAGGTCTGAAAAGAATTGTGCCACATTGTCTGATTCCCTGTACTTGATGCAGACTGCCAGGTTTTTCTCTGGTGAGAGGTGCCAGTTGGGAGCAATGGATCCCATTGTCCCCTCCTCTCAGAGTTGCTAATGCTTCTGGCGATCAAGTGGGAGAACTGGTCCAGTTCCATCCTTAGTTTTAGCATCTCGAAACCTCTGTTTCTTCTCCAGAGAATGACTTAGTAACTGCTGAGCCATCAAGCTGTTTAGTTGTGAAGCTTTACAGAGTTAGCTTCAGCTTGACTCTGGGGGGGGAATCTAGGAAACCAAGCAAGGAGAAGCCTGACTTGATAGTCTAGGAGTTAGAGCAGAAACCTGAATTCTCTTTCACCGTGCTTGGGTACTTTCTGTTTTTACAGCAGTAACTATATACTGTAAAATGTATGGGAATCTTATGGAAAAGGAATGCATGGCATCATCTCAAAATTAGTGCAGACAGACCTCAATGCTAAGGTGAATCGGCAGCAATTTTGTTACATGTTTTCAGATATTCCTCCTCTGATGTACTATCTGCTTGTTTCCTTGCCTTCAGATGCACAGCCTGCTTGGTTATGTGCAGTTGGTCCTCATTTGTTAAACTAGGATTATACACTCAGATTCATCCGTGGGACAGCACTGTGTATCTCACACATGGTTTTAAGAAAATGTATGGGTATTTTATTTAATGTTAGCTTTTTGGTAAGTAGAGCTAGTTGCATCCTTAATGATACTTCCTTTTTCTTCTTGTAATGGAGGTGATAAAAAGCAGGGATATGTTTTGTATTTTCAAATAGAATGACGTACTAAAATTAATGTGAGGCACCATGAGTGATTTTTAAAACTTTCTGAGAGAACTTGTAGAAGGGTTGTGCAAGGAATCACTATTGTTACTGTGTTTCTGATGGAGTCCCTTGGAAATTAATTCTTGGCCCTGTTCTACTTAATATTTTATGAATGACCTGGAAGAAAATATAAAACCATCACTGATCAAGTTGATTCAAAGATTGAGGTAATTTTATGAAGAGGACAAATCACTGATACAGAGCTGTCTGGATTTCTTGCTGAGCTGGGTACACCAAGCAATATATGTTCTGATATAGCCAAGAATAAAATCACATATAGACGAACAAGAAAAGTAGGCGATATTCACAGGGTAGGAGTTTTCAAGGATTTTTAGTTCTCCTTATGAATAGGGAAGGAAGAGGAAATAATTGATACATAAGCTAAAAGTTAGGTTTTCCTTGCCTGGAAAGATCAGTTTTGGTCTTTTTATTTAGAGTACAAAATTTGTGTAGAAATGAAAAGCTTGTATGTCCTTCGTATTTTATTCTGGGAAGTTTTGCTTTTGTCGGTTGTCTGTTTATAGTGTTTGCTATTCATGAACACAAAGATACAGGAGGAATCAGAACCATCAGAATTCTTAAAAGTATGATAGGATGTATTTGATTATTGAAGAGATTCAAGGTGCACTATCTTATT
The DNA here is from genome assembly GCA_002844005.1 of Limosa lapponica baueri. Lineage (NCBI taxonomy): Eukaryota > Metazoa > Chordata > Aves > Charadriiformes > Scolopacidae > Limosa > Limosa lapponica. The sequence continues at coordinate 197,367 of KZ505771.1, read as the reverse complement.
TTGCCCATCAGGTAAAATATTTAAGGATGACTTGATCTGTTTTGAAGAAAAAAAATCTGTAATCTCTTTAATAGAGAAGAGAAAAAAAAATTTGAGGGTTGAGGCTAGACAAATTCACACTTTGCAATAAGGTATGGAATTTTAGTATAGATAATTTACTGTTGGAGCAACCTGTTGAAGTTGGATAGCAACAGAAAAGGTTACCACAATAAATTACTTGATTTAAAGAACTGCTATAACTTCTGTACAGTTACAGAAAGAGTAATTCACTCAGAGTAGTTACACAGCCAGTCAGACAGACTAAAGGCAACCACAAGGTCCGCTATTCTAATTGAACAAAGGTGGAGTTACGAAGTAGTAATAAAACACTTCATTTTCTATGCTGTTTTTAAAATGAGTTATTGAAGTAAGACCTACAAAGAGGCTTCTGAAACTTTTTATAATGAACAGGGGATCTTAATAGTAATGGTAACAAACTCAGTATATACATATGCACACATACAATTTTTCAAAAAGATAACCTCCAGAAGACTGGATATAAACCGCTGTATAATGCATGAACAGACCCTCCAAATACATAGAGTACTGTAATTTTTATGTCAAGGATGATGTTGAGCAGTTCCTTCATTGACAATTTATTTTTCTTTTGCTAAAGCCTGGGAGAATTTTATAGACTTTTTGTGTAGTCTTGCCTCTTTACTAAAGAGCTTCCCTGCATTCTGTTGCAAGAAAATAAATGTTTTCCATAAAGAGCTTGTAACAGTCTTTAGCAGAACACTGCTTCGGTTTCTGTTTATTGCAACGAAAATGGCATATAGCATGTTTTATTTTGTAAAATACATATTGAAATGTTTATAGCACTTTTGCTAAATTGGAATCTGAAGAGATTGAGTTCTTTCCATCTGTCCTGCTGGTGAGGTGAAATAAGATGAACTAATTGTTAAATCGGTAAAATAGCAAGTGTTATTCTTGCATGCATGCGAGAGAAATGAGGTAACAGTTTGTTTTATATTGTCTCGTGAGAAGGTATTAAGAATATTTCATCAAGCTTGCATGATATAATTTGAGTCAAGCTAATTTTTCTTAATACATTTCTTTGTTACCATCTTCAAATATGGTGACTGTGTTGTTTTAACTGTCCAGTGTAATGTATAAGTATAAATAGAATCTATGGGGAGTTTTCAGATTGGAAGCAATATTACCAATAAGAAGCCCAAGATTATTCTTTCTTACAAATGATCTGAAAGAAGATGACATTTTATATATATATGTATGTTTATGTGCGCATGCGTGCCTGGAAGTGAGTGTTTTTAGAGAACAGAAGTGAATATTAGATGCAAATATCCAGTGTGTTATACGAAACAGAATTATGGGACTAGCCATTATATAAATACATATTTCTCTTTTCTGCAGAAAAATAAATGATTGAAGGCAGTTGTTCCAGTAATGGTATACTTAGGGAGTCTGTCTGTTACAAGAAAGAGAAGTTTATAAATCATAGAATCATATGGGGTTGGAAGGGACCTCTGGAGATCATCTAGTCCAACCCTGCTGCCAGAGCAGGTCTACCTATAACAGGTTGCACAGGAACTTGTCCAGGCGGGTTTTGAATGTTTCCAAGGAAAGAGACTTCACCACCTCTCTGGGCAGGTCGTTCCAGTGCTCCACCACTCTCACAGTAAAGAAGTTCCTCCTCACATTTAGGT
>KZ505771.1:156554-195606 GCA_002844005.1 Limosa lapponica baueri | reverse complement strand
TTTAAGTATTTATAAGCATAAATGAAAAAAAAACAAGAGGAGTCTTTATTTCTGATTTTAAAAAATAAATACCAAAGCCTTTTATCACTTTTTTCCCTCCATATTTGTTACTAAGTTAGCCTAGGATACAACTATAAAATCAAAGATTAAGACATTTTATTTTTAAACGTCAAGTTTTTTTTAATATTTTGACACAGCTCCATGTGTTTTTAAATTTTTAGAGTATAAAGAGATTCTGTTAAAGCTAAGAGATTTAGAAGATTGAAAGTTGAAGGTGAAAAAAGTTACTAGTTTGATTGTTCTGAAGGTTTTGATATAACACCAACACAAACTCTACATGTGGAATTCAGTAATTGATCCCTGTGTTTTTATAAACTGGTAGAAGGTTCGGTAGTTACGATAAACTTAATTCAAGCTGTAAGCTTACAGTTATGCAGCTTGGAAAAAACTCCAGGAAAGGGATATACAGAAGCAATTCTTTAGTGGAGAGAGCAAACCTTGAATGAGAGCTTTGTATAATCCTTACATTTTATACAAGTGGACATCCTTGTAGTGGGCAGGTAACAGACATTTCAGATACGGGAGCCAAGCAGATCAGTTCATATATACTTTCCATATTCCTTTTCAAATGTACTGCTGTCTATTTCAGGCCACACATTTTCGGTCTCCACTTCTTCAACAGACAGAAAACCAAGTGTCTTCAGCTGCTGCTCATCAGAGTCAGCAGGCTGTAACTGATGTCATCCAGCAGCTCCTTGAGTTATCAGAACCAGGTCCTGTAGAAAATAACCAGCCTCAACAACCTACTCAGCAACTCAACATCGCAGTGGGAATCAATAGAGATATTTTGCAGGTAAGAGTTCTGTGTGAGAACAGCTTTACATTTCAGTGGTTTCTTTCTCATTTCTATTTCAGTGACATTTTTTTCTCAGTTTTTTCAGTGATAGCATTCCTTCTGCATTTCTAAATTATGTGTCAGTCAAGACAGTTGTCTACTGAACACATATGGAATACAGCAAGATACCTTTTTGTATAATTTTACAAAAGCAAGGTTATAAACATTGATTGCATGACCTAAAAGAAAGCTTTTAGTGTACACACCAATACATGGGCATTTTATTGATCTCTTTGGCTTTTTGTATTTTTTTTTCCTGTCGCCTAGAAGCAGCTTGTGACACATCTTTAAGTTACGCTGTGCTTTAAACATGACATTTAAGAGGGGAAAAATATTTTTATCTGGTTAAAAAATGAGAACATATACAGGGCCTTTATCCAGTTCTAATTATAGGGGCTATTTGAATAATTCCTACTGGTGCAAAGAAAATTACTTCTTGGGTCAGACCAATGTTTTGTCTAACCCATTATCCTGTCCCTGATACTGGCAGTAGGAGATGCTGTGTAACAGAAGAGATGCAGGCAGTAATTCAGCTGTCTGTGCTTGTTCTGCAGCCTCCACATAATGGAACAGTGCAAAGAATATTGTTCTTAAGTCTTGATGGTACCCTGCTAACCTTTATGCTATTTTTTCATCTCTAGTCTTTTAAGTGCCATTTAAACCTCTTTTTGGAAGACCCAAATGTTAAATGCAGCTCTGTGCCGGTTCACTATGTTACCCATGCTGAGTTTTCTAATGTTGGGAATGTGATGTGTAGTTGCATCAAATTATAACACAAAATATAACTACTATTGTGATAGATATTAAAAAAAAAGAAATAAATCGGTCTTTGGGGTTGGTTCTTTAAGTTATTGTATGAGCATCACTAGCCATGTTGTTGTACAAAATAAAAATAAAACATACAGTTCTTCCAAGCGCTCAAATATCTACACACTCCTACTGAAATGAGTGATCTTTGATCTAGAGCCTTTTCATACACAATAGAATCCATAAAGGTGCCTACACTCCAGACCCTTCCAGGTGTACATAAAAATGAGTGCATAATTCTTGCCTGAGTCTGATGGTTATCAGTCATTTGTTAACAGAGGCTTTTGAGCTTTTCCAAGCCTTTCTCTGGTTTAGTATTCTTCCTTTTTCTTTGTATTATCTGTGGCTTCTCCACAAGCTGATGGGCTTCAAATTTGGTCCTTTATGGGGATCTATTCTTTCATGTAGTAGGCATAAGAAATAGCTATATATTCCTGGCAAATGCTTGATTCTGTAGAAACAGTTGGCACTTTTCTGAAAGGCAGTTGTTGGCATGTGTATTAGTGCAGGAAATCCAGCTTAAAATCTCAGAGACAGGTAGAAGTCAGTGCTGTGTGAGAATGTTTTTGCAAGTTTGAAGTCCAGCTGAAATTCTGGGAGGATGAGACATTTAATTCCTTTGATTATATTTGCATTATATCTTCTAAGTAGTTACTTGAGTAGTTGGAGCAACTGTGGAATGTTTCTGTCTTAATCTAGAATTTTTCTGTTCTCTTTTAGCAAGCTTTAGAGAACAGTGGGTTGTCTTCAATTCCCGTCTCTGTGCATTCTACTGACTGCAGCCAGGCGAAGACTCCTGGGGCCCAGGATCAGAACCCAGATATCCAGACTCTCTCAAATCATCAGGCTGACTCTAATAATGCAGAACAAGATAAGGAGCAAGAGAGTACAGAAAAACTGGATAAAAAAGAAAAAAAGGTTATTAAGAAAAAATCACCGTTTTTACCTGGTAATGTTGCCACTGCTTACTACTTTTTGTGCTGTAAGGACTACAGTATTTGTGGGTGTGTTGATTGCTTTGTAAAGGGATTTCCCAAAACACTGTGGCTCAGTTACAAACTTCATCTACTTTTATCTAAAACACAGTGTGTATATAAGTTATGATGGTAGGATTTAAAACTTTCATTATACTGAAACTATAATGTGGCAGAATAGCAGTAAGTGAAGTTACATTGTTAAATCTTCTGGATTTAGATGAGTGGAGGTTTTGGAAGAGGACAAAAAAGGAAGAATATGAGTCTTTTTCCTTCTTTTTCCCATCATCCTTCTCTGAGGAGGATTGGGATTTCATGGAGCAGAGAGTTCTTGCAAGCTCTACTCTCCCTCTTTGGAAGTGAGGTCTCACAGAGGCAGCACTGTAGTGCTGCTGCCTCATGCAGATCTTCACTGACCCAGGCCATATAGGGAAAGGTGAAGGTTGATGTTGTAGATGATACTTCAGGTCACCTGTATTTGGAATTGCAGTACTGATTTAATATTGTCACCATAAATGCACGTTAATATTCCACCTCCTTACTATATTGTATGTATGCAAGTCTGGATCTTGTCTCTGTGCTTACGTACAACTTCAGTATTAAGGTTGCTCAAGCTTTAAGGTTGCTAGAAGTGGTCTGTTCCAAGTATAACCATCATACTTTAATGGCTGGCCTGGTGGAGTTGGCTCTGTATAAGCAGTCATTGAACTCTGTCCCTAGTAACTTCATAGGTACATTGATGTTGCTTTTATGTTTGCAAGGAATGCAGAAATTGATCCAAAGTTGAAAACTTATCTTGTCCAGCATAACTGCTAAAAATCAACATTAACTTTTTCATCTGGTAATAATAACTGTTTTGTTCCTTGTGTGTAACAGTAACAGCTCTGACCGAAAATAAAAATAAAAGGTCACTGCTGTACAGCCAAACACAACCGCCTTTATTTTTTTATAAAATAACATAACCTCAGTGTATTCACATGGTTTACAGAGAAAAACACTACGTGAACTGATTTAAATTAGCGAATACTTAATATTGAACAGCATATATGAATAAAAAACTGTGATAGGGTTCAGATGCTTGTTTTGTCATTTTTGTTGAGAAAAAGGTATGCTGTTGCTTTAGGACAGAGCTTAGGGTTCTTGGATCATAAAACAACTTTTGTGAAAAAGTGGCCTCTAAATTGTACATTTTTCAGAAAGGCTTTTTACGGAATTTTCACCTCTTAAAAATTTATAAATTATAATTTAAGTCTGAATTTGCAGAACAGAGGGTCATATAAAGCATTTCATCCAGTTAGATAAGTGTTAAGTACTTAATTCTATGTCATTACAGTTGAGGAGATATATTCATTGATAATTTTGTGTTAGATATGGTATTTATAAGTTAACTGGTATATCACATTACACTTACATTCCGTATTTCTAAGTGGCATACAAATTGGTTTCTTTTCTATGAAGTCAGACATTTCTTAGCTTTTTTTCTACTTGCCCCTCGCCCCCCCCCCTTCTTTCTTTTCAGTAGCACAAAAAGTTTCAATTTCAACAGGATTCTCTTGGGTTTTGTCATTCCAGCTCATCGCTATTTTTGTGAAGCAGAATGTATCTGATAGAGAAGTTAATTGTTTACCAAGTGTGTTGTAATGGCATCTATTTGGCAAAATGTGTTTCTGTTTTGATTGCTTTGTATAATGGTGTCAGTGTAGTGGAATTTTTGAAGAACTGTTAATGTTTCTAACACATTCATTCTGATGTTGTTCCTTATTCTAGGTTCTATACGTGAAGAAAATGGAATAAGGTGGCACGTTTGTCCATATTGCTCTAAAGAATTTAAAAAACCAAGTGACCTAGTGCGCCACATTCGCATTCATACCCATGAGAAGCCATTCAAGTGTCCCCAGTGTTTCCGCGCCTTTGCCGTTAAGAGTACTCTCACAGCACATATAAAAACACACACTGGCATTAAAGCTTTCAAGTGCCAATTTTGTATGAAATGCTTTTCCACCTCAGGGAGTTTAAAAGTTCACATTCGTCTACATACAGGTAAGTCCTCAAAATTGCTTTTGTATTTTCTATGATGTGGGTGAGACCTTGCGTAGAAAAAAAAGACAATATGAAGTGCTTAAATTGTAGAGACGTCTATCATGTCATTAATACGTATCAGAGAATGAACAGGTTTTAGTATCTTATATGATGGCCTTAATTTTTTGTCATAACTTTCTGGTGTTTCATGGCTTTTGAAACTTCGGGTGCTTACAAAAGCCATGGACATTTAGTTTTCTTATGATGAGTTTACTGTTGCTCCTTTTTAATATTACTACATTGGGTGTTTTTAATTGTGCTTCTAAGAGTCATACTCTTAGAATTTGAGTCCCAATTTTATTTATCCCAGTCATCTTTCATATTTACTCTGCATCTTTTCTTCCCTCCCCTTCCCCGTAGTTTTTGATTATATCACACTATCACTCAGGACTATTTAATTACTTCCCATTTTTTCCTTCAACAATATGGTGTTGCTTGGTGTTTTTACCAACTTACCTGTTTTCTATATCTTACACTGCATACCCTAAAACTTCTCTGTTCATGTGGTCCTTGTTTACATAATTTATGATGTCTTCAATATCTGTTTTTCTCTGGCTGAACTTCTATCCTCTGCATCGAGAAAAATGAATTTTCCACTCTTGGTGGACTACCTGATTGTTTTCCACTTTTCTTTCATTGTTCTTGCAGGTATATAACCTTTCAGCAAGATAAGATCATAAATGTGCTGCCGTTTCTTTTCACTCCTGTTTATGTATTTACACTCTGCAACAAAGTATCATTCATTGACTACTTCAGTGTGTTTTACAGTGAGATGCCTTTAATCCATGAAATATCATGACCTGTTGGATTCATCTGCAGAAAGTTTTTCACTTTGTTTTTATTTACACTTGTAAACCAGTATTTTGTCTGTTACTTTTAAAATCAGCTTTACTTTATTTTAGAAGTCAGACTCATTCAAAGTAGCAAAAGCACTAGGTGACTTGAGAAATAGGTAGTCTAGTGGTTATGGAGCTCCAGTATATAGTTGGCCATCATTCAGCACACTTGTTTTTCCTGAGATGTTTGCTTCTTTGTTTGCCTAGCAGGTTGGGCTTACTGGGACAGGTTAGAGGTTCATCGAGCCCTGTCTGCTGTCTCTGATGGCAGCATCAACGTGTGGAAAAGGGGAAGCCTACAGTAATGCCACTTAGCAGCGTACAACTACCTTTTGCTAATCTTTGGCTTGAGGGCTTTGTGAAGCAGGCCGTACCTCTGCGCTAAGCAGCTCTTTGTAGATTTCTGTTCCAAAGAACTTAGCTAACAGATTTTGAACCCATGTGAACGTCCTACTGGAACAGCATAACATAATGAATTCAAATGTTGAGCTACATGTTGAGTAAAATACTTTTTGTTGCTTTAAATATTCTGCTTAGTAGTTCCATATGATGTTTGGTTGCTGTATTGTAAAGAATGGTTCATTCTTATTTCTTGTGCACTTTTCCCACCTGTGTTTTTATAGAGCTTTCTTCATAATACCCAGTCATGTTTCCTAGCCTTCCAAGTCCAAGATTTCCCCTTGAACAAAAGCTGAAAGTTTGGCAGCTTTGCCTATCTCTGTAACTTACCAAGTTCTCTGGTATCCCTTCCGAGGAGAGATTTCTACTGGATTTTGCACTGCAAAAGTCTTTCTTTAGTAATTTCTGTTGGCATGCTTTTTTGAGTGCTGTTGAACAGTGTTGATACTTTCACAGACCGATCTAGAATTTCTTTAAACTTTGTCACATCACTGTTCCTCTGTTTTATCCTGTTATCTGTCATTTGTCTATGTGTTTGCAGATTCTTTTTTCTCATTTTTTTTACTGTTTTGGAAGGGCATTTGACCTGCTATCTGCTGTTCTTAGGACAGCTTCTGGAACCCTTTGAAAATTGCTGTCACTTTTGCATTATCCAGTGTCCTGATAACAAGCTTGCTTAGACTGCTGTATTACAACCAGTTAGTAGTTCAGCAGTTTCATATTTGCTTTCAATTGGGTTTTTTGGATCTGTTTTGAAAACCTGTTTAACAATAAACAACCTGATAGGAAACAAAAAAAGAAAATACAGAAAAGAGACTCTGTATTGCAAAACTACATTTGTTAGGGTGGTGGAAACAAAATCACAAACTAATATTTTCTTTAATCTTTTGCAGGTGTTAGGCCTTTTGCTTGTCCTCACTGTGACAAAAAGTTCAGAACATCAGGCCACCGGAAAACTCATATTGCTTCACACTTTAAACATACTGAACTAAGAAAGCTGCGACATCAACGTAAACCTGCAAAAGTTCGAGTAGGAAAGACGAGTGTTCCAGTACCAGATATTCCTTTGCAAGAGCCCATACTCATAACTGATCTAGGTAAAGAGCAAGTAAATCCATGCTCTTGAAATTTTGATTTCACCGGAAAATAGAGGTCACAGTTTAATCAAACAAACCCATTCGGATCTTACTCAGAAAGATGCATTTTGAAATAAGTAATTGGAAATAATCAGGCTTCAGAAAAGTGCCATATTTAATAGCTTGCTTGTACTAGAATTAATAAGAAGTTTTTTTTATTCACAGAGAAATTGTATAATCCTTACAGGAAAAAAAGCGTGTGCATTTTTACATTACATTAGGAGAGGGATTTAACTGTTGTTAGACTGTTGGTATAGAAAAGATAACAGACAGTTCATGACCTAGATTATTCTTGAGATTATTGTGTTTATTCAAATTACAAATATTAATGAGTCAGACATGATTTTAGTGGATTTGGTATAATTGTGACCTGAAATAGGGGTAATTGTTAGTGGTAATATTTCAAAGACGGGCAGAATAATTCTAGAACGTGGTATAGAGAGTTCATAAAGTTATTTTAATTCTGTTGTAGAATAAATGTTACAACATTTGATAAAACTACTTTTTGGAAGAAGGTAAGTTGCCGTACAGCTAATTCAAGGCAATATATGTTGTTGTCCAGTAGAGGTCAATGTAATGGGCAAGGCATTTACTCTTCCTTGTTTGATTCACTAGTCTGCTAACCCCTGCCTTGTCTGTTGAGTAATCATCTTTGTGTAGTAGAGTATTATATTGGTAATATCTTTAGCCTAAAATCTGTATCAGTCTTTAAAAATCCTTTTGCCTTCACTGCTTCCAAAAATTACTGTATGCAAGAGTAGCGATTATTTTGGTATCAGGCATAAGAAACTCAGATTTTCAGACCAGCAACAAAACTTAGCTGACCACTTCAGATATTCAGATCACACAGTATTTCTTTCTTGCGTGAACCCTGGAAACATAGCATGCTAGATGAAGCAGTCTGGGGAAAGAAAAGACAGCATAAAAGGTGTTTTGTAGTGAACATTTAGGACCATAAAGAGATCTTTGGCATATTTGTTGAATTTTTGCATCACTCTCCCAGCCTTTTATATTAATATTGTGATGACTACTTTTGAGTTCACAGATGTGTGAATAATGATGAGGTTTTGGTTTTTTAACTTAAGTCTGCTATTGTTCCCATTCTGTCAGGGTGTTTGGGATGATACCCTTCTGTCGGCTGCTTCTGAGACAGCATACTCTTGTGTTAGCACTTGGACATTTAGTAGCAGGAACTTTTAACTGATTTTCTGTAACTACACTTCACTGATTTCAGGCACCAGCGTATAAAGAGCATTTGTTTAAATAAGTTGATTTGAGTTTTGGGTTTTTTTCCCAATAAACTTTTGGAGGTGCCCAGAGAATTAGCAAGACTGATTACCACAAAAAAGACATTGAGGTGCTGGTGCAGGCCCAGAGAAGGCAACAAAGCTGGTGAGGGGTCTGGAGAATAAGTCCTATGAGGAGAGGCTGAGGAAGCTGGGGTTATTCAGCCTAGAGAAAAGGAGGCTGAGGGGAGAACTTATTGCTCTCTACAACTACCTGAAAGGAGAGGTGGGGGGTCAGTCTCTTCTCCCAAGTCACAGGTGATAGGACAAGGGGAAATGGCCTCAAGTTGTGCCAGGGGAGATTTAGGATGGATATTAGGAAAAATTTTTACACCAAAAGGGTTATTAAACATTGGAATGGGCTGCCCAGGGAAGTGGTTGAGGCACCATCCCTGGAGGTGCTCAAAAAATGTATTGACATAGTGCTTAGTGGCATGGTTTAGTGATGCTTTTTATCAGTTAGGTTGATGATTGGACTAGATGATCTTAAAGGTCCCTTCCAGCCTAGACAATTCTGTGATTAGCCAAAGTAGATGATGTACAAATACAGCATTTTTTAATGGACCTCTCTTATCCTTTAAGTAAAGGCAGATATATATCGTAGCGATTTGTACTTATTACAACATGCATATGAAACATTTGTCAAGTTAATGTATATCTGGGGTACATTGATTAAATGTTATTTGGTTAAGTTGGAGGTTGGAAGAGCAAAATATTTGATTAGCAGTGAATTCATAACTGTCAATTTTTTAAAGTTAATGCTTGTTTTGGATGTATCAGAGACTTAATGTAATGAGGTGGATCTATGGACAAAAGAAGAGCTATCACTAAAATAGATAGCATGTGCAATATAATATATATAATGCTAAATAGATGCATGCATAATTTAAAATAAGTGCTGAAAACATACTCATTTTCTTTATATACTTGCATACTAAAAGTTAAGTCACTTTTTCTGTTCCCCAAATACTAGCTTTTCAGACTGCTGCAACTTTGGAATAATTTCACAAATGAATTTTTCTTTTTTTGCGTGCGTTTATGTATGCAGGTCTTATCCAGCCAATCCCAAGGAATAGCCAGTTCTTCCAAAATTATTTTAACAATAACTTTGTGAATGATGCAGACAGACCATACAAATGTTTCTATTGCCATCGAGCCTATAAAAAATCTTGTCATCTTAAGCAACACATCAGGTAAAATAAATACAAAGAAGAAAGGAAATGTATGTAATAATGAATTTATGGAAAAGCATAAAATTTATATAGTGTTTACTAAAAAGACTTTTTTATTTATTACTGTCTCTTAAGTAGTCAACCTGTGATAATTGATTTTTCTTGTAAAGTTGGAGGAGGCTTTTGACTAATTCATACCTCTGTGCAGTCCTAGGAGTACAAGTGGTTGTGTTTAGTGTGCAGTTTAGTTTATTAACACTTGGACTCATATTTTCCTAAACTATGTACAGAAAATAGCAAGCATTACATGTGGATTCTTGTTGTAATTTTGTATTTACATACTCCAGATGATCTGCTTCTGAATGAACTCCTATTTTTTGAGAAGAAAATTAGCTTTTTTTTTTTCCCCTGTGTGCTGTTTCCTGTGTACTAAACCTAACAGGATTTAGGCTCACATTGTAATCGAGTAAACGTTCTTGGGGATCATTTTGTTGCCTGAAGTTTGGTTCAGGTTCCATACAGTGAGTGCTTACAGCCATAAGGTCATGGAGTCATAGAAAAGGTGATCGTAGAAGAGTCATAGAAATCATAGAAGAGGTGATCATCCCCCTGTACTCGGCACTGGTGAGGCCTCACCTCGAGTACTGTGTCCAGTTTTGGGCCCCTTACCACAAAAAAGACATTGAGGTGCTGGAGCGAGTCCAGAGAAGGGCAACGAAGCTGGTGAGGGGTCTGGAGAATATGAGGAGAGGCTGAGGGAGCTGGGGTTGTTCACCCTAGAGAAGAGGAGGCTGAGGGGACACCTTATTGCTCTCTACCACTACCTGAAAGGAGGTTGTAGAGAGGCGGGGGTAGGTCTCTTCTCCCAAGTTACAGGCAATAGGACAAGAGGAAATGGCCTCAAGTTGCGCCAGGGGAGGTTCAGGTTGGATGTTAGGAAAATTTTTTTCACAGAAAGGGTTATCAAGCATTGGAATGGGCTGCCCAGGGACGTGGTTGAGGCACCATCCCTGCAGATATTCAAAAGATGAGTTGATACGGTGCTCAGGGATATGGTTTAGTGTTGGTTGGTGGTGTGGGGGTTTGTTTGTGTTTGGTGTTGTGGTATTTTTTTTGTTTGTTTGTTTGTTTGTTTTTTATGGTTGGACTAGATGATCTTGAAGGTCCCTTCCAACCTAGGCAATTCTGTGAAAAACTTAGATTGGAGGAGAACCAGTGGAGAGAACTAATCCAACCTTGCTTTCAAAAGAAAGGGTAGCTTTGAAGTTAGATCAGGTTGCAGTTTTACAAGGAGTGAGCTTTGCTATTGAGTTATAAATCAGGGAGCAACGTTTGATAAACTATGAATACTAGGATCTAAGGAGAGATTCCATAAAGCAGGTGGCAATCTGCTTGTTTCTGCAATGTAAGCTCTGTACCACTTTTTCACTTCCTGTAATTCAAATTGTGGTGAGTTCCTCGTGTTCGCCTTAGAAATCAAGTTCTGTACTGGTAGTTCTCAAACTGGCTTGAAACAGTTCTTGATTTCTATATGCTGTGTACAGGAGGGAGGGGAAGCCTTGCAATAGCACATCTTTTCCTTTTGTAATACGGTTTTCACATAGCAGTCTGAAAGACTAGTTGTACTGTGCCTTGTTCAGGATGGACACAGTTCCTTTCCCAAAAGTTTTGTTATTAAACATAGTAGTAGTATACAGTATGAGGAGGACCATGTTTTTTTTTTTTCCTCCAAACTTTTGGGGACATTTTTTGGCTGAATTGAGGAAAATACATGTGAATGATAATATACTAGTTCTTCAGACTAGTCTGAAGAACTAGTATATTATTTGGCATAAAAAAAATTCAACTGAGAGGTTTTAATTGAGGCGAAGTATGATCAGAAAAGGAGATTGGACTGTAGAACATAATTGAGATAGACAGTACTGCTTCTAGCCCTGTCAGTGATGACGTGCAGCTTGTTTATAATTTATTAAAGCTTCAGGTTCTGGATTTTCTTAACTGAAGCCTCTTCCATCCATACAGCAGTTGCCTTACTTTGATGTATTTTGCTCATTTTTAAAATTTAGTCTTCTAATAACTTCATAAATCAAACTGTTAAATCTGCTTTCTGCCTTCTCTTCAAAAGGTCACATACTGGTGAAAAGCCATTTAAGTGCTCTCAGTGTGGAAGAGGTTTTGTGTCAGCTGGAGTTCTGAAAGCACATATTAGAACACACACTGGATTGAAAGCTTTTAAGTGTCTTATATGCAACGGGGCCTTCACTACTGGTGGTAGCCTCAGGCGACATATGGGGATCCATAATGACCTTCGACCGTATATGTGTCCATATTGTCAAAAAACATTCAAAACATCACTAAACTGTAAAAAACACATGAAGACTCACAGGTATGGTTACGATTTTTATATGGATCCTTTGATGTGTTTCAGTAGCCCTTCCTTAAAGATATTTGGAAAGGCAGCTTTGCTCTGTAGCAAATGCTAATAATTGAATAAGCATGTTTATTTATGGTAGCAAACACTTAGGTAGCTCCAAAGGCATAGTAAATTCTGGTGTATAAAAAAATAAAAAAAAATTCACGTAAATAGTTAGGGTAACTGTCTAACTGAAGCCATAAAAAGACCTTTTTACCTTTCTTTGCAGATATGAACTTGCACAGCAACTTCAGCAGCATCAGCAGTCTGCTTCAATAGATGATACTACAGTAGATCAGCAGAGCATTCATGTTTCTACACAGATGCAAGTGGAGATTGAAAGTGATGAGCTACAGCAGCCAGAAGCTGTTGCAACAGACCAGCAGGCTATTTTAGAATTGGACCAGCAGCCAGTAGTGGGCACAGAAGAAACAGCGCTAGAACAACAATTGGCTGATCAGCCTTTAGAGCAAGATGAGGGTGAGTATTTAAAATATGACAAGGTTTATAATGAGGTAAGTTTACAAGTTCTCAAATAACTTTTTCTTCACAAACTTACTTGAAGAATACATGGAGTAAAAGCTAACTCCTTAAAGCATGTTGTACAGTTTCTTTTATTCGTTAACATTCAGGTTTACTGTTAAAAATATCAAAAAATTGAGGTTTGCACTACGTAGTTGTACCAAGCAGAATAACGAAACAAATGTACAGAAAAATAATACTAAGTGCACAAAACTGTACCACATCACTTCTATTATTAATAAAAAGCAGTTGGGAAGCAATACCTGTATTTTGAGGTGGGAGAACACAAAATATATCACATACTTGTTCTGTTAGTAATAGTGGAACAAAGTATTTTGGGTTTGCTTATTTGCTCTTTTTCATGGTGTAATGAGTTAAGTACTGCAGAGGAATATAAATAAAGCCTACAATAAGCAAAGATCTAAATACCTGTTCAGCTAATAATTTTTTACTACTTTTTAATGCAGTAAAAATTCAGATGACTGTAAAATGTAGAGTTTTGGAAGCAACTGAATTATCCAGTTAATTACATCTTCTTTTCTTGGTTTTATTTTCCTTTTCTTTTTTTTTTTCCTTTTTTTTTTTTCTCCTCTTCCTTTCCCCATTTCAGATAGATTTGTGACATCCCAGCATGCTTTACAGGAAAATATCACTCAATTTGAACAACAAGCTATAACACAGCAGCCATTTGATCAACAGGGCTTATCACAAGGTTAGTAATAAATAACAGTTTTTAATGTGATTTATATATATATATATATGACTTTACAGCATAGCTATCATAAAGCATTTCAAATGCGGGCATCCACAGTCAAAGTAACAGCAATGCAGAGAACTTTGAAACTGTATTTTGTAGGATATTTTGAAACATAAACAGAATTTGCTTTTATGAGCCGATGTTTAGTCATTACAGCATGAGGTTTATAGTCAGGCATTTCATATTCTTTCCTTGATTGTATTTTGAAATTGCTGTGGCAGCAGGCAGTTCACACAACTTTCTCCCAAAATATACATGCTCATAACCTGAGATGATCAGAAACACAGTCTAAGATTTGACTGAGTAGCTGTTGGGATTCATTGTGGAAAAAGACAGTGCAAAA
This sequence comes from Limosa lapponica baueri, assembly GCA_002844005.1. Taxonomy (NCBI): domain Eukaryota; kingdom Metazoa; phylum Chordata; class Aves; order Charadriiformes; family Scolopacidae; genus Limosa; species Limosa lapponica. The sequence continues at coordinate 181,987 of KZ505771.1, read as the reverse complement.
TATAATCACGTAAAAATCATACTTTCACCTAACCACAGCGGTTTCCTTTTGTATGTTTTAAAGCTACATAAGTAACAAATTAAGAGATTGTAAACTTCTTTTGTATTTTACCTAAAAAATACTGAGAAATGTGTGTAAGGCTTATGTAGCCTGCAGAGACTTGAAGAAATGACTGTGTTCTTTCACTACTGGATTTCTTGAGTTGTTGGTTGATATGAAGCTCCTGGTGGTTTGGGGGTTTTTTTGGTGGGAGGCCAGGGAACGGGAGTGTGTTCAAGGGGTTTTAATTTGTTTTGGTAGGGAAGCGTACCTCGCTGGCTGACCAGTTCATCTCTTCCTCCTTGTTTCTGACTCCAGCAAATAACTTTGTATTTATATAACTGGTAACCAGTAATTGGAATTCTATCTGCTTAAACTTCTGTGTTCTTAAATTTCTTTCCCTCTTTAATTGTATAGCACCTTTTTTGAAAGCGTAATAGACTGTGCTAAGTTGCATGATGCTGAAGAAATAGTATAATTTGTTGCTAATTTTAATTCCCTAGGTTGTGCTGCTTTCTGTGTAACTGAGGAAAAAAACCCAAACAACTCAGTTTCTGCCTTTATTAAACAAGACTGAATGAGGTCCTGTTAAAACCCTATCGATTATTTTCATTAGTTACCTTTTACAGTTTTCCAAAAGAATGAAAAAAGTGCAACCTTTCACTCTGTGTTACTCTCAAGAGTGGTGGTGTTTTTTGTTTGGATTTTTACAGCTCCTTTGAATGTGAAAATCCAATATGTAAACCTTATTTTCTTACCTTATTTAGACTTCAGTTTCTATGTATGTGTGTCTTCTCCATTAAATAAATATTGAATATTGATTGATTTCTTGGGGAGGTGGGAGACTCTTCTAGATCTTACAAAAAAATTCTTTCATCAGCGGTACATTATAAAATTGGTACAGAGAATCAGAACACTTTTTTCAGTGGTGCCCAGTGACAGGACAAGGTAACGAGCACAAATTTGAACATAGGAAATTCCATCTAAACATGGATGGAATGTTCTTTGCTTTGAGGGTGGCAGAGCGCTGGAACAGGCTGCCCAGAGAGGTGGTGGAGTCTCCGTCTCTGGAGACATTCAAAACCCGTCTGGACACCATCCTGTGCGACCTGCTCTGGCAGGGGGGTTGGACTAGATGATCTCCAGAGGTCCCTTCCAACCCCATATCATTCTGTGATTCTGTCATTCTGTGATGTGGGTTTTTGTAAGTCTCATTTGTATAAGATATCTCCTATTCTACTTGGAATCTCATCCACAGATTCCCAACTCTTTGAAGTTTCCTTGAAGATCCTGGAGCCCTTCAAATTTTTTGAATTTCAGGTAGGTAAGCATTTGCGCGGATGCATGCGTTAAATTGGTCGACCCTCTCCCTATGTCTGCATCTGTGCTTCATGCTCCTAATTTCTTTTTCCTATGAGCTAGGTAGAACATCCAAACTTAAAACACTGTGTCTTTTTTATCCTTGATATTTATTGGCTGTATTTTTGTTAAAATATTTTGGCTCAGTGTTTATTAATAAAACGACATAGGAGTTTTTAAAAAATCATTAGTAGGTTTTTGATTTTTCTTTTTCCTTTTAAAAAAAAAAAACATCTTTGCATTTCAGACAGATGAGGCTGATCTTTAGGTCTGCACAGACCTGTCAGAACTTTGTTTATTCTTTCAGGTTTGTTTGTAATACTTCTGCAGAATTTCTGGCTTGTTCAGATAGATTTTCTTCTTTATATGTTCAGACTTGTAAAGAAGTGCTGATCTTATGAGGATGCTGCTGTGTCATAATTTATTACTCATTTGAGCTAGATCTGAAGACTGAGAAAAAGGACCTCTTTGTAGGTTACATATTGAGGCATCTTCATTTGAAGACTTTTTAGTGAGGTCAGAACAACCAAATAGATCTTTCATCAGAAAATGTCTTTGGGTTATTGAATATCACCTGTCACCAAATGTGTTTTCTTATAGGTTATGTCACCTTTTCTCCCTTTAAAGTTTCCCTGTAAGCATGGTTGAAAGTTAATAATTCAATTAGTGGTGATAGGAGGATGATCTTGAAAAAATGTGAGAAGTCCAAATACTGTTATTCTGTAGCCCATACAAATATACCGTTGCCACCAGACTGCTGTTTTGCTTTCCTAAGAAGTTAGTCTGCAATGTCAGGACTTGGAATTCTGGTTCTTTCAGTAACTATTTACACATTTATTCCAGTCAATACTGTTGAGCTGGTTCCAAAATTTGCCTAGGAAGCAAACCTGCAGAATGTTTAATTGCTAGTCACTGACCCCCACTGAGATGCACATGTGCATGTAGATATGTTTATAATGGTAGAATTCAAATGATCTGTCAGTAAAGACTTCAAGTTTTGTCTAAACTAAAATACTGTGTTTGCTATGAACTATTATACTGTTGTTTTCTTATTCTCATGTGCAAGACATATCTTTCCACTAGTAAACTGATTTCCAGACTATTCTGTTTTTCAGTATGTTTTGTTGATGTAGAAGAGAATAGGTTGGATGATGTCCTAAAGCCAAGAAAAAACAATCAATGCAAGTGATTACTTGTACTGAAATAATACAAAATTCAATTCCAAGTTTAGAGGACTTTGTAGTAAGAGACTCCCCTTATTATACAGAGCTTAAGATGCTTTCTGTTCTTTGACGATTAAGGAAAAGCTTCTGGAAAACAATATATATGATGGAAACAGGAACAGAAAATTAAGGTTCTGAAATTAATTTCTGTTTCTGAGACTGAGTGTCTGGTTTTTGGTGTTTGGTTTGGTGGGGTTTTTTAAATGCTGCTCTGTAGAAATAGTATGGTGGTAGCAAATGCCTTTAACATGCTCAAAATTGTCAGATCTTTTTAAAATTTTGAGTGGAAATTGACCTTCATACTAGGTGTTGAGCAAAAGGGGGATGCGTCATGTATATTCTTGTTACAGCATTGGTTTATAGTTATTCCACAACTACTTCCAGAGATTTCTTTCCTTAGTTTGTCCCAAAATACCTCTAACTTCAGAACTTTTCTTCCTGAAAATTTTGTTTCATGATCCTGGGAAATTTTTCAGGATGTCAATAACTGCTTTTATTAAAACACTGTGGGGTGAAACAGGCTGTGATATAGTAACTTCTTTTTTCCTTCTTGGCTAGTAAAAATTACTTTACTGATTAAAAAAAAAGTTTCAGGTTTTTTTAGATAGCTGTTTCTTTGTACATTTAATAGTTACGTCCTTTTTTTTATGTGGGGCAGGGAAGTGGCATCACTTTTGCTTCATTTTCTTGAGGCTTACTTTTTTTTGTGTTTTCATCAAGTGTAGTGGGAATACCATTTTTCCATAAAAGTGCTTTTAAAATGTATTTGAAAATAGAAATTAGCAGCCCTCTTATCACTGTAAAGCTTTGCATCACTGTTCTTCAGGCTGCTTTTTTATTTGATCATTGAGGTGCAATGTTCATTCAGCATGTTGAATCTTTTTTTCTTGTAATCTGGGTAGCTCTAGGAGAGAAAATAACATAAGAGTTGCAGCATTAGGTTTGGGGATAAGTTACAACCTGACTAATAATGCTTTCAAGGTTTCTTTACGATTGTTAGTCTTCATTCCATGATGTAAGCAGTAGTATACAAGTAGGGTTTTTTTTCCCCTATATTGATAATAGCATTCTGCTGTGAAAATATCTTTGGGGAAAATTTCTGCTTAAACTTAACACATCTCATTTTTTGATATACTGTATTTCAAAATATTCTTTAGCATTGCTTTTTGGCCTTTGATGCTGTGATCATCTGATGTGGATGTGTTTCTACCCTGTTTTCATAATCTTCACCCTTTTTGTCCACTAAAGGCAAACTGCATAGAAATAGTAAAATTGCTGCCCTTACCTTAATTACTGATAGTTGTGGTTTCACTTTTTTCCACGACATCGATTTTTTTTAAATATTAGAAGTATTAGGGCCTAGAGGGCTTGATAAAAGGGCGTCTCTAATAGCATTAAAAAACCCTGCAATCTGAGCTATACTTTCCTGGCTCTGAATCATTGATACTGTCATTCCATTCATTCATTTAGAAAAGGAGGTGATAAAGATCTGATATTTCAGAAGAAAAAAAAAAAGAATAAAAATTTCAGGTTTTTATACTGGAAATGTGAATAAAAACATGTTTATTTTTTACTTTGCAGTTTGCCTTTGGGAGGCTCTACTTTACTATTATCTAAAGAGTGGGAATATGTGGAGGAGATCCAAAGTAGGAGAAAATGGGGTTACTTTATCAGAAACTGGAGTTCTCCTATTGGGTCATCTCCTCCACTCACCCGCCATCCTCCCCACTGAGCTTTGCATCCTTGTGATCGGCTTTCAGTGTAGTTAAGGGAGCGTGGTACCAACATGGATAAAGGGAGATGGGTCAACCTGTTTGACACATGCATGCTTACATACAAGAAATTCAAAATTTCAATGGCTCTAAGGTAATTTTGGCATCCTGAAGAAACTTCAAACAGTGTTTTTCTGTGGAGGAGATTTTCCAATAGAATTCCAGCTAATGGTAAGTAACCCTGTTATGCATATTACGTAGATGCCAGAAACATTTGTGCATTTTTCCACTAAACAGTGAAGAGTATAAAATGAGTATTACTGTATAGTAATACTACTTAATATCTTTTGAAGGTAGTCTTCAAAAAGGTGTGGTGTAATTCGAAGTCCAATTCGGTGTATTTTCTCTGTGTGTGACTGTTTAATTTCTGGCAGGTTTTACAGTGAATGACAGCTACAATCAACAGGCTCAATTTCCAGCTGTACAGCAGCTGCAGGATTCAAGCACACTTGAATCTCAGGCTCTTTCAACGAGTTACCATCCACCAGCCCTTCTTCAGGTTCCAAGTACAGACACTATTAACGTAGTAAGTACTGCTAGAAGGCAGAATCCATTGTTTGTGCTCAGTGATGAGCTTCTTTGAGCTATTTCATTGCTAATTAGGTAAATTGAGAAGTCAGAAGAGTTTCATGATTTCTTTTCTAGATTGCTTATGATTAACAACAGGAAAATAACAGGGCAGGGGGGAGGATGAGTGACTTGGCTACATGTTTCTAAAAAAGAATTTTACCTTTTGGTGCCCTAGGCTTCAAAACGGACATAATGCTATAAAGTTCGATCATAAGCCTAAAACTAAGGAAAAGGGCCTAATGTTATGAAATAACTTTACATTATTGCACTATATTCTGTCCTAATTCTTTAATTCCTGTGGACATTGTTATGATCAAGCAGAAAAAATAACATTAGAAATCTGTAGTGGTCCTATGATGTGTATGTTGTTCTTTTTTGGTTCTCATCTGGTTCAATTTGTAAAGGAGCTTAATAGCTAAAAATACAGTTTAAAGATAACTCTTTATGATGGTAGCAGTATCTAGTATGAAGACCATCTGTAGTAATGTGTTTACGGTGATGATTTGCGTGTATTATTGTCCCTTCATGCTTGCTTGCGAAGGGCAAATGTCATTTAGAGAACTGAGGTGGGTTTTAGGATCTGGAAGAGTTTGAGTAATTTCGCCATACAGGCTTTGGAGTTTTTTCTTCAAATCTTGCAACATGCTGTCATTCTTGAGGATTATTCTGTGTTGGTTTTTGCTTGGAGGAAAAATCTGTTCAAAAGCTAGTTAAGTTGGTCACCACCACTGTGCATTTTGCCGCTTGGTGTGGGGCTCATGCTGTTTAAAACAGCTGGTTTAGTGTTGAATTTAATCCCTCAAACACCGGAAGATCTACAAGACTCAAGACGTGTTTTTGTCTAGATTCACAGGGAGATGTAAGCACACCACGTTGTCTGTTTATTCCAGTTCAGTAGATGCACACTTTGCTGCTTTCCTTCTCACTATGAAAGAGCAAGGTACCATATTGCACTCCTAATTTCTTGTCAAAAACTTAGGAAAGCATGATTTTGATGACTTGTGTTGACTGTAAAAGTTGTAATTTTTTGTTGCCTATTTGTATGACTTTTTCAATAACACAATACTGAAATATTTACTTGAGGCTTTGGCTTCTAGACTACTCGTTTGATCCAAGATCAGTCATCACAAGAAGAACTTGAATTGCACGCCCAACGGCCTCATTTTCTTGAGGATAATGAAGATCAAAGCAGGCGTTCATATAGGTTTGTTATACTTTTAGGTTTTGTCACAGAATTTCCTGAATGTTTTATGGCTAGTAATTATATGCAACTAATGAAAACAATTTTCTTCTAATAGATGTGAGTATTGCAACAAGGGTTTTAAGAAATCCAGCCATTTGAAGCAACATGTACGATCGCATACTGGTGAGAAACCTTATAAATGCCAACTCTGTGGCCGTGGCTTTGTTTCCTCAGGAGTTCTTAAGTCACATGAGAAGACTCATACAGGTAACGGAATATTCCAGCTCTATATTAGTTTAACTCACATTTGGGTTTTGTAAATGTCCTGTATAAGTAAACCTAAACAAAGGCATGCTACTTATTTGTTTCTGTTACTTTAAGGAGTTAAAGCATTCAGCTGTAGCATTTGCAATACTTCCTTCACAACTAATGGCAGCCTTACGAGGCACATGGCAACTCACATGAGCATGAAGCCTTACAAGTGCCCATTCTGTGATGAAAGCTTTCGAACAACTGTTCACTGCAAAAAACATATGAAAAAACATCAGGCAGTCTCCTCAGCTGTAGCAGCAGCTACAGAAACAGGCGGGGGAGGTAAATTATTTCATTTTTACTCTTACAGTCCTTACTGCATAACAAGTACAAATGTTTCAGTGGATTACATGAATGCTGTAACAGTAATGTTATAAATTAGCCTTCCAGCATGGATAATGTCTAATGTCCAGAGCCACTGAAATTGCTGTAATCTAAATTGTTTAAAGAAATCAGTTTCCCAGGAGTCTGTCCAGTGTATTCAAGGTATTGTAGGTTACAGAGTTATTTTAGTGTGTCACTAAAGTAGTACATTTTTTGTCCTAAATTACTTCTATCTGTATATAATTATTTTAAAAATAAAAATTATAAATCCAACTTTATTTCAAAGAAATACAGACATGAATAGTTAGACCTCTGAAAGATATTTAAGTCTAAGCATGTAATGTGGTAGCCATGTGTTTAATTATAAACCCTTCTATTTTTATAATTTCAGCTGATAGATGAAACTAAACAGATGTGTTGTTTTTTTTCTTAAAAATAGTTGCATGTGTTGAAGATGATGATGAAAACTCTGAAAGAACTTCCAGAAAATCTCGTCCTGGTGTCATAACTTTTACAGAAGAAGAAACAGCAGAACTGGCAAAGATTAGGCCTCGAGAAAGTGCCACTGTCTCAGAAAAAGTTCTTGTCCAGTCTGCTGCAGAGAAAGACAGAATTAGTGAGATCAAAGATAAGCAAGCAGAACTGGAAGCAGAGCCCAAATACGCCAACTGTTGTAGTTATTGCCCCAAAAGCTTTAAAAAACCTAGTGATTTGGTCAGGTAAGGAAAGAAAAGCTTTGCATATCTTCAGTTTTCTAAATTGTTCACCAGAAACTTAGCAGTAACAGTTTCATATAACTTCTTTATGCCTAAGCTGAAGTTTGACTTGTATTTACATACATTTTTCTTTTTCAGAATGGTTTAAAAATGTGTCAAAATATTACATATTCTTAATATGACTAAACCAGCCTTTTTATATTTCTCTTCCTGCAGTATTGAAATTACTATTATGAAGTTTTAGAATAAATGTTTTTCTTGCTATAGGACTTGCATATAAAAACATATAAGAATCAGTTTGAAAAAGGGCAAATGCTTAAATAATCTTTTTTACTAGTTCTGCTTAAAGTAATGTTAATTTAAGTATTCAATTAAATGTAAATTTACTGAGATACAAAATAAATGTTTCTACAAACTGATATAAAAGTAGAAATTCACATATACGTGTATTTTGGAATTTTAGGCATGTTCGTATCCATACTGGAGAGAAGCCATATAAGTGTGAAGAATGTGGAAAGAGTTTCACTGTAAAATCCACTCTAGATTGTCATGTTAAAACACACACAGGTCAGTAAGATTTTGAATGTCTTTGTTTAGAAACTGGTTACTTTCTTGACAGGCTGTTTTAACTACACATTTTGCAAGGGATGGTATGTTTTACTATAATGACACTATTAATGGCAGCACCAGGTGGAATTTGGTATTACTGCATCATCAAATAAATCTTACGATGTTTTGCGTAAACCGTATTATTACAGCCTTCTGTATTAGTTGTCTTACAAAGCAGTCATAGTCTTAGCTTATGGAAAAACTGTGAGGTATCTAGAATATTTTAATTTCAAATCTGCTTTAGCATTTCAACGCTAAACAATTTTCCTGAGCAAGAGGTTGGAGTTGTATTTTCTAAATCTCCTTTTTTTAAAATCTCCATATAAATTTTATAAATCTCCATTTTATGAATGGACAGGATTTTACAAAATCAAGTTTAAGAAAAAAATCGTAAATGATAATGTTTGTGCTGCTAAGTAGGTTACTTTGAAGTGGTTGGTGTTTTGTTTTTAGAATATTATCTCACAAATTTGATTTGTTTCCTGCCTGTAATCCATTAATACTAGTCAGTATTGAGGTAGAGGCTGACATAGAAGACAGAAGAATAACGCTGCGGGAATTAAAAAAGAAACGAGTGGCTGAAGAGGTCAGGATGGATCTTCTAATTCTTCAGTTTCATGAGCTGTATAGTTGAAACAAGTTGATTAGTCAGGAAGATGACGTGATGAGGAGGACAGAGGCATCAAGGGGATCAAATAAGATTCTGCATAAAAGTTTTAACAGCGTATTAAGTTTTAAAAATAGGAAAAAATCTAGATACCTTTCATTAATATCCTAAATTCATTTGAAAAGTAGCCAAAATTATAAAGAAAAAAGGCTAGTTATTCCAAACTTTGTTCAAATTAGTTTAGAATCTGTATTTTTTAAAAATTGTTCCATGCTATTGATTTTTAGAGGTTTTATCACTTATCTTACTGGTTTTGAATCTTTTCCAGGCCAGAAGCTCTTCAGTTGTCATGTATGCAGTAATTCTTTTTCTACAAAAGGGAGTCTAAAAGTCCACATGCGTCTGCATACAGGAGCAAAGCCCTTTAAATGTCCACACTGTGATTTACGGTTTCGTACTTCAGGGCGCAGGAAAACCCACATACAGTGTCATTATAAACCAGAGACAAAGAAAGTTAGGAAGCCTGTCGCCCGTACTTCAGCTGAGGGACTCCAGCCAGTCAGTCTTCTTAATTCATCCTCAACGGACCCTAACGTTTTCATCATGAATAACTCTGTTTTGACGAATCAGTTTGATCAAAATTTACTTCAACAAGGACTTGTGGGCCAGGCTATCTTGCCTGCTTCAGTGTCAGGTAAACATGGATGACTTCTTAGTGGTGGTGTTGAGATCAAGTAGTGAGCTTTGCTTTCTACTAGAGTTCAGAAAGTTATGCCAAACACTACTTCCAAACCGGTAGAGTTGTATTGAATTCATAATTCAATGCATGGTGGTGACATAAAATTTATTTAAACTTCTATTTAAGAATGAAGGGGAAAATGTATGCAGTTCACCTAAAAAGATCTCTTCAGTTCTGCTGTGGTGTTACGCTGCAGAAAGGAAGAAAATACAGATAACAAGTAGATGGAATACTTGTATTCTTTTTGGTAGTACTCTGTCACCTTTTCTTAAAAAGAAAAGAAGCACAGCAGTTATTCTGTAAGCTTTCCATTCCATGAATGGAAATTGTTTGTCTAAGTGCTAGCTGGGCTCAGGCAAAGTTGGAACAGGGGCAATTTTAAGAGCAGAATAGTGGTGAGGTGTGTGGTAATGATCCTTGGTACTGTTAAATTTACTACTTAAATTATGCATCTTGGACTTTCTGTCTGTCACTTCTGAAAGTGAGACCTTGATTTTCTGTTCTTCTTTGGTACTTTTTTCAGTACATGTCTATGATTTTGAAGGTATGCCCACAAATTCACAATAATGTGTCAGTGTCATACTTACCTGTAGCCATTCCAGTTTATCCGATTTGACCTAAACAAACCAACAAGCTATTGGTTGTTTGGAAGATACTGGTATTTGACAGGCACAGCTAGTGATAAATTAAAAACTGTCTGATGTTTACTTGGATTTTTGAGTGAATACAATAGGGAGGAGTCTTTAGCATGTCCAGATGTCCTAGAAAGAGGCAGGAGCCTTCTTAAATTGAAATTAGTGATGTGGGTTTTACGCAGAGTAGATCTTTCTTGGGTGCGTTGTAAGCAGATTTATTATATTAGAAGATTTTGGAGAGGGAAAGATAGGTGGTTTTGAAGCATCAGCTGAAGAGATTGGTTGATCATATCGAAGGTGTTTGGAGAAGAAGGTATGTTAAACAAAGGTGACTTTTTTCCGTATGTTTTTTCAAGACCTTTTGTAGAGATGGTCTATTCAACTTTTGAAATTAGGAGCTTTCAATTCTAAAGATTTTGTATTGTAAATGCTAATCTACCTTTACTTCCATCCACGTGAGTACATATGATGAACTTTGAACCTTCTTGAACCGTGCCATGCAAAATTGTGGCAGTAGCTTTCATATGTATGTTCAGAGTCAGAACATATGTATCATGTGTGAGTGCTGCTTCTATTTAGGCACGGCACGCTCTCCAAGAAAATATATACCAAACTTCTCCAAGCTTCCAAAGCTACTTTGGAGTGGTTCTTGTTTTGTAAGGTGCTGGCTAGTACTTAAATAATAACAATCCTTAAATTACATAGAATTTATGAAGCTTTAAAATAGGCAATCGTCTATTTCAAATGATTTTTCTTGGCATAAAGAAATGTGTGTCTATGTATAGCTTTTGTAATGATTTAATTTCTAAAAATAAACAAGCTAAAAGAGGCAGTCAGTAATGATAAAGAAAAACATTATAATATAACTGTTTTCTTTGATAGCTGGAGGTGACTTAACTGTGTCCTTGACAGATGGTAGCTTGGCCACTCTTGAAGGAATACAGTTACAACTTGCTGCTAATCTGGTTGGACAAAATGTTCAAATTTCTGGAATAGATGCCACCAGTATTAACAACATAACATTACAGGTAGGTTGCTCGCAGTTTCTTGCTTTTAATTTTATAGAGTCACTTTGAGAGCTATAGGAGGTTTAATGAGCGCATGTACTTTGGGAAGAGTTCCCTTGAGTTGAATAAGGCGCACAGCAATACCGTGCTGTATCAGTTATACCGTGTTAGAAGACTTAGACATTAGCTGCACAGTGGTGTTTTCTTTCTGTTATGGTTTCTTTCAGTTTTTCAGGCTTTTTTTTTACAACCTAGGGATTTTGGCAGATCGCTTTAAAATCTGTATTTTTTTTTCTTTTAATTGCATTTTGTCTTTTTGCTCTGAAAGCATTTTAGGCTAGGGCTCCCTACCCCCTTTCCTGAAAGAAACCCCCTGCAGAAACAAACCAATTGAAATTATTGCACGGAATGTTCTTTTCCTTAACATAAGACACTGGTGTTATTTGGCAAGTTTTAAATACTTGGATTCACAATTTAAATTCCCATTGAGCTTGTAAATGAACAACAGAAAAAGGTGAGATGATTTTAAATGCAAATTTTTAAATGTAATTATGTGAAAGAATGATTTTTATGGACTCAGTTGTGTTTGATCAGTTTCACAAAATCATTGAGGTTGGAGGAGACCTCTGGAGATCACCAGGTCCAACTCCAAGGTCAGAGAAGGGTCCTCTTCAGAGTTGTATTGGGCTGCTCTACTGAATCTGACTACTCAAGAAGTTTTTAGCATAAAATGAAGACGACCGTGTTTTAGTTTTGTTTCCCCAATTGCCAAACATCCCTAAAGAGTAAAATACCTGTTTTTAACTATGAGAGAACAGATATTTGTGAACTGTGATCTTAATGAGCCCTAGGAACTGAAAATATAGATAATTTCTGGTACCGGTCTTCTCTCTGCTCCATGTGTTTTCACTGTCAAAGACCTGAAGACAGTGTTAAGTGCCACAGTAAGACAGTACTGAGTGGCAGCATTGGGGGTGCCTGGTGCCCAGCATGCTCATATGTAATTATGATCTTGGTTTCCCAAACATTTTACTGAGGGAAGAGAGGGAAGAGTCTACAGCTGAAGCTGAACAGACTGTTTACTTAGTGACTATGGAGACTTGACTATATACAGATGCTTAAAAATAAATTTAAGTTTAAAATGTTTGTTAAACTTTCAGTATTATATAATCTATACAATATTAAATATTACTTAATATTATACTCTTAATGCAACCCTTTGAATTCTGGATTTATGTTAAGACATAACCCATATTTGTTAACTTCAGACTGATCACATTGAAAACTTGCATTTCAGATTGATCCAAGCATTCTACAGCAGACATTACAGCAGAGTAATTTACTTGCTCAGCAGCTAACTGGAGATCCCAGTATGGCTTCACAGAATCCCTCCCTACAGGCAACAGAAAACACAGTGCCAGCTAATGTGGTTATTCAGCCTATATCAGGCCTGTCTTTGCAGCCCACAGTAACATCTTCTGCCAACATGACAATAGGATCCCTCTCTGAGCAAGAGTCTGTGCTGACAACCAATTCTAGTGGTAAGCAGTGTCAATAATTTTGTTGTGCCTTGAATTTCTTAATTTTAATTATGGTATTACCCACAGTGAGAAAATCCACCTCCCCACCACCACCAAATACCTCATTTAATAAAAAAACCCATACAGTTCTTGGGTGAGCATCTTCAGCGAATTTTACAAATTTGTGTTACCATTTTTGAATATAATTTTTTCAGAAGAACTATATGATGAAAATACTGAAGAACACTTACAGTTTTCAGAAACATATGAAGTCTTTGTTCTGATGATCTTAACCCGCAGAGGAATAAACTGGATATGAAAACTATTTCTTCTTTAGGGTACAAGTTCTAGCATCTTATGTTGGCTACATCTTTTATAGTAGTTTAGAAAATAATATATTAGTTACTTTAAAAAGCTGTATCTATTATAAAGAAAGGATCTTCATGGAATTTTTTTTGTTCTACCCACTTACATTTAGGTGCACAGGACATCTCTCAAGTCATGACTTCACAGGGTATGGTATCATCTTCAAATGGACAACATGAGATAACATTGACCATAAATAATTCCAGCTTGAGTCAAGTTCTAGCTCATGCTTCAGGTTCTACAACTACAAGCTCATCAGGAAGTCCTCAAGAGATCACTCTTACAATATCTGGTTGGTATTTCTAATGATCCTTAAAGGTACCAGATCTCTATTTTTTAAGGTAGCATTTTGAGGACTTTTTCACTGTTCACAACTGTTCCATGGTATATTTTTTATATTATCAGCGTTAAAAGATATTGCCCAAATCTGCTTTTGAAAACCAAATACATTTGTTATGAGGATGAATGTTAGATTGGTTCCCTATTTTATTCGTAGCCTTGAGTCAACAGATGTTTGTCTTGGTGGCAAAGCCCGTACAACCAGTTCTTATTTCCTTGCTGTGCCTCACTTAGGGTAGTGCAACTCCTGGGTAGTACTGGGACTGGAACAAGCAGAACAGGCATTGGGGATGAGATTATTTACTCTAGTTTTCTTTAAGTGCCTGTGGAACCATGTTCTAGTAGATATTCTGGTCATTTTTCGAGGTGTGCTTACTGTTCAGTCTTTGTAATAATGTGGTTAATACTTCAGGTCTCTTTGAATAAATTTAGACCAACTTTCTTACTGCCTCTAAGAGACTGACCCTATATACACTATAAATATCTTTGTTTCCTACAGAGTTTGTATTTTGTAACATAGCATTTTTTTAATAGATCCAGTATAATATTTAGTGCTTTTCTCCTTCTTTTCCTTTCTTTTTTTCTTTTAAATTTCTTTCTTTTCCTTTTCTCTTTTTCTCTTTGCTTTGTGTAACGTGTTTAGTGTTTTTAAGTGTCATTACAATAATGTCCATGTTAAGGTGTCACAGTCCCCCACCTATGTTTTTCTGTTTGTTAATGGATATTCACTCATCTAAGGAAAATGAAGTGTAGGTGTCCAACAACTGATAGAATCTGCTTTCAGTTTCTGTATGTTTTGTGCTTGTTGACTGTTCCACAAAATTAACATCATGTGAAGTAATGCCTTTACAAAAGAGGACATGTTCAGTGTAATTCATATAGTATCCATATCCTACTTATTCATACAGTAGATTGAAAAAAAAAAAAATAAAAATCACATTTTAACCATATGTCTTTAGTTTGCCAGATTTTATAGTTTACCTAGATAAGTAAGATCATTATTTGTCTAAATATTAATAATCTTGGGTATTTCTCTACATGTTAATATCTAGATATGCATAAACACATCTGTGCTAGAAACTTGTCAAACATCTGCATAAAAATCTGCATGTGTAGAAATGAATTTTGTATTTTGGTTGTATTTTCAACTTATATTATGATCACTTGTTTATAGTTCTAAGGACAGTAGCAGAATAATGTTGAGACTTTTAAAGTTATAACAGGACTAATTTCTATTCAGGTCAAGATCTTATTCAGCATAATTCTGGCAGCAGTGATCTGAATAGTGGTTTAAGACTGACAGCGCCAACCATCAACAGTCAGACTACAGGCGCTACATTAACTATAAGCAATGACCAGCTTCTTTCTCAGGGCACTTCACTAAATGCTCCAGGTAAGCAGACAGTGATTTTTCTAATTTAAAAATAACAACATTTTGTTAAAAAATAAATATTAGACCAGGTAACTAAATCTGAAAAGGTATAATCTTGCACATTACAATTCAGGAACTACATGACTTTGTGTGTTTTCTCACTGGTTTTAAATTGTTATGCTAATTTAAATGCTCTTTACACCACATAAGAAGAAGAAATGAAAACAAGAAGAATCATCTAAAATTAGTACTTTGAGGCATTTACAGGAATATCGAAGGGCTATTTCTATAAATTGGAGGATGAAGAAGTCTGATACATTTGCTGCAGACAGATAAAATATCTTTGGTATCAAATTTGCTCTAGTATTCAAATTTTGAGATTTTAAATATACACATGGATTTCTACCTATAGCTGTTTGTATATACACACAAACGCATGTGCATGTATATAGTTGTTCATGCTTTCAGTCAGTGCAGCAGGTTGCATTGATCTCTTAGTGCTCATCTACATCTATAAAGCAAATCTCTTTTAATGTCATACTGGGCGAGGCCTACCCCAGAGAATCCTGTAAGATTTGAAGGTTAAGGCATGCTCTTATGTAATGAAATAATAAATGAAATAGTAAAAACAGTCAGTTGTACTGTACCTTATGTCTCATCTAATCAGGCTTTTGATGCTTGTCATAAACTGAGAGCCATCAGGCTATTATAATGAAACTGTTATGAAGTACCTATTAGTAATAAACTGGCCTTTTTTGCTATTACGGATTATCAACTGTGTTGCAAAAATAGGGTGGGAGTGTTGTGACACAGAGTTACTGAATTTTGGGTTTACTGCTGTGAGTCAAAGTGTATTTCACTGAGAATTCTGGAAGTAGTCAGACGAGAGAAACATGTAACCTGAAGCTTCTTCAGGTGTCTTTTTGGCAATGAGTCATCTCCCATACACCATGTTACAAGGTTATTGCTTTGGAGTATGATATCCATCAAGCTACATTTAGATGTAATTTTTCTAATTTTGTCATCTGACTCTCTGGCAATTTTTGACACATGATTATTAACTGATTTATTTGCTTCCAAAATAAAAAGCTCTCACAAATTAGAAATAGAAATTAAGTTCACTTAAAATAAGTTTTTAGCTAAGAGTTTGTGTGTAACAGCTTTTTCTTTTACTATTTTGCTTATATTCCAGAACTGAATACCACAGGTGGAACAAACCTTCCTTCAGCAACACCCATATCTCAGTCTACAGTTTCTGCCCAGAATTTGGTAATGTCTTCATCAGGAGTTGGAGGAGATGGTAGTGTCACCTTGACTCTTGCTGACACTCAGGGAATGCTGTCAGGTGGTCTTGATGCAGTTACACTTAATATTACTTCACAGGTAAGAAATACTTTCCTGAACGGACAGATAAACACGTGTTACTGCCTTACAGGGCAGGAATTGGAGATTTTGCATAGAAAATAATTTCGTCCTGTAAACACATAGTATTTGAAAATTCGGTTAACTTTCCTTCTTTCTGCCAACAATGTGTGCACACTGGCATCTAGAAGCATAAACTATTTAAACAGAAATACAGAGAAATTTTGCAGGCGTGTTGTTTGTTTTGTTTAGGTTTTTTGTTTTTTGCAATGAACAGATACGATCTACTGTTTCAAACTTTTTTTTAGTGATCAGTTTTTAGTGATAGACTAAACTGTGTGCTTCATCACTGTTCAGTAATGTAGCCTGTTATTCCTAAACTTTTTATGGTTTAATCTGGTAAATTTTTCTTTTCCTCCTTGTGAATTTACGAGTTGAAGAGCAGTTGTGACAGTTCCTTTCACAGCATATAATAGCATAGAATCTAAATTAAATTGACTGTCTTCAATAATAGATAGCGCTATAAGAAATTTTATAAGAATAGTGCTTTATGGGCTATGATCTCCCCACTAGCTTTAGCATCAGTTTCATTTTTATCATAGTTTAAGATGTTTGTGGTGTCATCAACAGCCGAAAACATGTTGGTAAATGTGCAGTGGGGAGAAAGAAAAATAGAGCAAAAAATAATATTAAAAGACTAGGAAGTGAAAATTTAGGATTGTTGTGTGGTTGCATTTCAGTGTAGGTTTGACGTCTGAAAACTTGGCCTGTTTCATCTACTTTCTCAGCTTAACTAGGTTTAGATTGAGTTTTACTCACTTTCTGTCCCGAAGTAAAATGTGTAAATATATGTAAATGAAAGACTTTTTGCCTAGCAAATGCTGTGATTAGACCTGGGGAAGCAAAGTCTATGAGGATGATTATACACTTTCCTCTCTGCAGTTTTGCTCTCAGGAGGGGAAGAAAAGACTTGTTAAATAGTTCTTATGACAGACTTGTGAATTCTGGCATCACAGAGTAACAAAGCAACATGCAGTTTCATTTCAGACTTTGTAGTAATTTAAGTGATTACGTTTGTCAGCGTTGATGTTTATACTATGCCTCTGATGTTAAGGCAGACATAAATAAAAACGGACATTGTTTTGGGCTCTATGCAAACACAGTCTAAGGAATCTTGATGAATAAACAGGTAGTACATAAAGGTACTGCGTTTCCTGGGGAAATTCAAATGTCTTTAACAATAATGTAGAAATACAAGTAGTAGTATGATATTAGTAATACATTGTGTATCTTAATTAGTAATTTTGTACCTTGATTTTATGTGGTTTGGAAGTAAGGTTAATTAAGACATTTTAAAAAAGGAAAATAACATGGGAATACCATTCAGGAAAGCAGAATATAGGGGTTAAAGAAATTATCAGCTGAAGAGACAAAGACAAGGGAAGGCTGAAACATTCAGCAATTGATGCAAGGCTGGGAAAAGTTAATCAGAACTGAATCTCAGTTCTTATTCCTAAATTGTTAGACTTACAATGGAAGGAGAAAATGAGAGAAAACAGTAGCATTTATTCAGATAAGATTCTGGAATGGTCTTTTTCAAACGGGGGAGGGGGAAGTTGTTTTGAGATGTAAAAATAATTTACATTACTACAGTTAGCTGTTTAGATATAGTTATTCTAACTTTTTTTTTCTCCCCTCTTTGATAGGGTCAGCAGTTCCCTGCTATACTCACAGATTCCAGTCTCGCTAGCCAAAGCGGGTCAGGCTCACAGCAAGTCATACTGGTGAGCCATACACCTCATTCAGCATCTGCAAACTCTGATGAAATAACATATCAGGTAGATACAATAATATTTCTTTATCTTTTGTGGATAAAGAACACTATTTAGTCAAAATACTGGAATGATTCCTCTATATCCTGAAGCAGGAAGGCTGATGTCATTCCCAAATAAGAGTATTAGGAAGACGTTTATTGTGACTTCCCAGTAACCCAGATTCTGTTTTGAGTTTAAAAAACTTTTTCCTATATAAAGAACAAATGCAATTAATAGTGTATTTCTGTCTACACATTAGATAATCATGCTCTCAATGTGGACTGCTCCAAGAATTTCCAATTAAGTTTGTACTTAGATAATAAAAATAGACAAAGTTGAGAGCTGTGGAAAAAAATAGCACCTATTACTACACCTTTTCCATTCTCTTTTTGTAACCAAATTGCTTTAATAGTAGAGTAACACAGTGTCATTTCAACTTCTTATGTATTTGCGTTTCAATTGAAACTTTTATATGTGTAATATAGTATTGGTATTAGAAAAAGTAGTTCGGGCTTCTCTTCTTGAAGGCAAAATGAACGTTTTCAACCTGGTGATGCAGGCTATAAAATAAGAAAAACGGAAGAGGCAGATGGTGACCCACAATCAAGTGAAGAAATGGTGGACTGGACTGGCAAGCAAGGGGCAAGGTGTGAGCGAGTTGTGGCTGGTACAGGCAAAAGAAACCTCAACAATAGTAAGAACTGAAGGGAGGGGGCCCACCTCAAGTGTATGTGTATGGATAAAGGTGCTGAGATGGCAAAGTAATAGAGGAAACTTGAACACTCTTGGAAAAATTGTCACAAGTGGGTGTCTCCCTGAAGTGCCTGTACACTGATGCATGCAGCATGGGGAACAAACAGGAGGAGCTAGAGGTCTGTGTGCAGTTGCAGGGCTGTGATCTCTTTGGAATCAGAGACAGCTGATACAACTGAAGCGCTGGCTGAATTCAGGATCTTCAGGCAGGACAGACCGACAAGACAGCAACAGGAATGCATGGAGCTCTGCCTGGATGGTGAGCCAGTTGAGACCTTCTGGGTAAGGACTGGCAAGCAGACCAACATGGGTGACACTGTCGTGAATGCTAGCAGTCTGCTACAGATTGCCTGGTCAGGAAGAAACAGCAGATGAGGCTTTCATCTTGGTATTGGTCAATCTGCCCTAGCTGACCCTTCTTGAGTAGAGGAGTTGGACTGGATGATATCAAGAGGTTCTTTCCCACCTAAATGAATCTGTGGTTTGCAGTTCTGGGTCCACATGGGTTACTTGGACGTGCCTAAGATCTGCTGAAAGGCCAACAAGCAGGGCACAAGAAATCTGGGAAGCTTCTGGAGTGCATTGATGATAACTTGCTGATACAGATTACTGAGAAGCCAGCGAGTAGAAGCATTCTTCATGACCTGATAATTGGAAAGAAGGAAGAACTCGTTGGGAATGTGAAAGTCAGGCAGTGACCAAGCTCAGGATCATGAGGGAAGAAAACAAGGTAAATAGTGGGATCACAATCTTGGGCATCAGGAGAACAGACTTTGGTCTGTTTATAGATCTGCTTGGAATAGTCATATGGTAAGCAGACCTGGAGAGAAGGACGACGAGGAGAGCTGGTTGATTTTATTTTGTCCTCAAAGCTCAAGAATGGTCAGCCCTGATGTGTAGGAAGTCAAACAAAGGTGACTGGAGGCCAACATGGAGGAACAAGAAGCTCCTGACATAAGTCAGACATAAAAAAAGAAGCATATGCGAGTGGAAGCAGGATCAGGTGACCTTGAAGGAGTACAGAGACACCATTCAAGGAGACAGGGATGAGGTTAGGAAATCCAAAGCAAATCTGGAGTCGAATCTCGCAAAGTGTAACAAGAAGGACTTTTCCAGGGATATCAGCAGTAAAAGGAAAATGAGTTGGCCTGCTACTGAATGGGGCAGAGGACCTGGTGACAGAAGATTTGGAAAAGGCTGTACTGAGTGTCCCTTTTGTTTCATCTTTTCTGGTAAGATTTGTCTTCTGCAGTCCCAGATCAGTGGGAAAGGGTGGAGTGATTAATACTTGCGCTCAGTAGAGCAGGATCATAACAAATCCATTGGTGATGGGGTACAATCAGGAGTGCTCAGGGAGCTGGCTGATGTCATCATGAGACCACTATCTATTATCTTTGAAAGGTCTTGGTGATCAGGAAAGGTTCCTGAGTATTGGGAGAAAGCAAAAGGTACTCCTGCCTTCAAGAAGAGCAGGTTGGAGGATCTGGGCAAGTACAGGTCAGCCACCCTGTCCTGGCTTGAGGTACGTTAATCCCTGGAAGGAGCAAATCCTGCAGAGCGTTTCCAACACAAGGGACAAGAAGGTGATTAGGAGTAGTCAGCAGGGATTTATGGAGAGGAAAACATGCCTAACTGACCTGAGAACCTTCCACAATGAGATGACCGGCTCGGTGGATGAGAGAAGCCGTGGATGTGATTTGTCTTGACTTTAGTAAGGCTTTTGATGTTGTCTCCCATAACTTCCTCATAGGCAAGCTGATGAAGTATGGGCTAGCTAAATGGAACAGTGAGGTGGATTGAAAACTGGCTGAACTGCTGGTTTCAAAAGAGTTGTGATCCGTGGAACAAAGTACATCTCAAGGCCAGTCATCAGTCATTAGTGGTGGTCCCCTGAGTTCAAATACTGGGGCCAGTACTGTTCATTAGTAGTCCTTGTTAGTGATGTTCACAATAGGACACAGTGCATGTTCGGCAGGTTTACAGGTGATAGAAAACTTGAAGGAATGGTTGACAGACTGAATGGGTGTGCTGTCATTCAGAGGGACCTCAACAGGTTGAAGAGCTGGAACAACAAGAACCTCACAAAGTTCAACAAAGGGAAGTGAAAAAAAAGTCCTTTCCCTGGTGAATAATAACCCATTGCACTATTGCACACTGAGAGCAGCAGGAAAGCAGCTTTTCAGAGAAGGACCGGGGGTTCTGATGGACAAGTAGTTGACCATGAATGAGCAATGTGCTCTTGTGGCCAACAGCATCCTGGGATGCATCAAGAGAAGCGTTGCCAGCAGGTCAAGAGGGTTGATCTTTACCCTCTTCTCAGTACCAATGAGAACGCATCATCTGGATTGCTGTATCCAGTCGGGCACCCCAGTACATGAGAGACATGGATGTATGGGATTGAATGCAGTGAAGGGCTACAGAGATGGTGATGGGATTGGAGCATCTGACTTAGGAGGAGAGGCTGAGAGAGCTGGGACTGGCTGGCCTAAAAAAGAGCAGACTCTGGGTGGGAGTTTCTTATCAATGTGCATGAGTGCCTGATGGGAGGGAGTAAAGCAGACAGGGCCAGGGTCTTGTCAGTGATGCCCAGTGAAAGGACGAGAGATAATGGGCACAAATTAAAAAAAAAAAAAAAAAAAATTCATCTGAGCACAAAGAAACCCTTTTTCACCGTGAGGATGGTTGAACCCTCGAAGAGGTTTTCCAGGGAGGTTGTGGAGTTTCCACCCTTGGTGATACTCAGAAACTTTCCAGGTATAGACGTAAGCATGCTGTAAGGACGTTGGACTAGGCAATCTCAAGGCATCCCTTCCAACTTGGATTATTCTATGATTCTATTAACCTTTTGTGCATATGATTTTTAAATTTGCCTATGTTTATAATTGTGAGTTCTGAACAATCTTAGTGTTCAAATACTATTAAGATCAGTGTTTTAAAATTCAACATGAACATATATTCTTGCTCTTTGGGATTTAAAACTTGATGTTGTGTCTTTTCAATCTATATATACTTTCATAAATCAGGGTGCCATTTCATAAGGCAATAATGTCATCTGTAAAGGGTGACAGTATCTGAGTAGCACTACTGTAACTGTAAAAAAAAGTAACACTAATGTAAACTAGTTTTCTGTCACTCTGTGTACTGTTGTGTGTTTAATCAGGATGACTACATTGGTCGACCTTGCAACATTTCAGCCTTTTCCCAAGAGGTTCCAACTTGTCAGAAACACACGCACAAATTTTTACTTAATCATTCCTCTCCACTGTTTTATACTGTGGTATATCTTTGGTATATCTTTGATCTTTGGTTTCTAGTATGGATAATATTTTACTGTGTTCTGTATCTTTTTGAATTTAGTTCACCCTGAATAATTCACTTAGACTTCTACCTCCTGTTGTTCATCTTCATTGTTTTCTTTCTATAAGCTGTGGTACTTAAGATTCTTTTGTGTCTATAAAGTTGAAGGAGTTTTGTGTTACTTTATTTAAAGAAAGCAAAATTTTTCCAAACTTCCTCATTTGTTAGAAACAAAGCAAAATGAACAAGCAGCAAAACTCCATCCAAATCTGATCAACTTTTCCGTGTGTTTCAGTATTTCTGAAACTTTGTGTTGGTAACTCAGAGCTTTACTTCCTTATAATAGTCTCTAATGAAGAAATAAAACAAATGGAAAATACTCATCTCTGTAAGATCAGAGATTTTTTTTTGTCTGAAATGTTTTTGACTTTGAATTTTATTTGAGAAAAGTGAGAGTCATGTGAGATGCTCAGGAAGATAATATAGGAATATAGGAAAATATTTATACAAACACGTTCTACTTTCTAGTGCATAAATTAATTTGATCATAGTTGTCATAATATGTCTGTTTTCTTAAAATACATACGTGTGTCATTCTTAAGAGCAATGAAATATGAATTCATATTTACAGAAAACTTAGTTATCTCCTTTGTGCTGTTAAGTTGCTTGCAAGTACTCTCCAAAAATTGGTCACATTGAGGTAGATTTTAAAAAATAAATCACTGTTGAGGATGTGCCTGTGAAATTATTTGACAGTGTTTTTGTAAATTGTTACAGGTGACAGAGGTTTCTCCTAATGTGACTAAAAGCAGTCAAGCAGAAAAAGAAGGTCGCATGCACCAGTGTTTTGAGTGTAGTCAAACCTTTTCTTCAGCCACTATGTTGATGCACCACAGTAAAGAGGTTCATGGCAAAGAAAGAATACATGTTTGCCATGTCTGCAATAAAGCCTTCAAGCGGGCAACGCATCTCAAGGTATTTGGTAATAACAGTTGATTGTTCTGTTGACTCATTCTTTTGTTTTGGACTTTTTGCGATATTAATAGAAGGTACCTATTATGCCTTTACCTTTCCTTTCCTTTTACAGTGTGAGAGGTGTGCATCTGAGAGAGGGAGTCTAAGTGATAATGTATATGCAGATAGAGAACTCTTTCGTGGAGCATGGAGATTTTAATGCATGTATTGACTACAAAATAAAAAACGTGAATGCCTGTCATGCAAATAATGGTGCCAGAGAAAGATTTCCCTTGCTTTATTTCCTTATGTCTGCCATCACTGCTAATCCTGATTTCCAGAGAAGTTTTTGGAATCATAGGAAGCTTTCTGCTTTGCACTCTGCCATTAAATTTTTAGATGCTCTCTCTTGTGAGTACAAGTGATACCTTCAAAGGAAGCATTTGTTTCAAAATATTTTTACATTGCTGTTTTCTATTTTCTATGTAGTTTTCTCTAGATTATGAGCAACGTGATGTTGTTTTCAAGTCTTTAATCCGATTGTAGAATGTTCATTTTAGGAGTATTGGGCTGTAGTAGACAAGTGATCTGTCCAGGCCAGTATCCTATCTCTGAGAGATACTAAAGGGCAGGAATTTGAGGAAGTGCTTTAAGAAAAGAGCAAGCATACATTATAACTTTCCCAGAATTTTGCCAGCTTCCCAGAATCCATAGCAGGAAATTTCTGGAGACAAAGGCAATGTCTTTACAGTAGGTAGGTCTTAGGAGAGCCTTCTAATATATTTTCCTTGGCTTTAGTGTAGTATTTTAAGGAAATATATGTTTGTGAAGTTCACCCCATTGGAGTGACCATGTGGGTCAGCCAAACTATTGGTCCTTGGGGAAACTGTCACAAAATGAGGTGGCGTGAAACTGTTAATGCTGTTAACTGTTAGGAGAAATTTTCCGGGAAAACATATGAAATACGGTATTGATAATTCTTTTCCCGTAAATAATGATGGCAAAACCCCCAGGTATCAGTCTCACTTGGAACTGGCTGATGTTACATTGTTTTTGTAATTAAACTTTGGAGACTGAACCTCATCAGATGATGAAGTTTCAACAGTTGCTTTTCCCATATAGACTTATACAAACCAGAGTGACCAGCTAAGGTTTGGAACGCTTCATCAAAAATGAAGTTTGCAGTTTGATACAGCTGATCCTGTGGAAGCACTGTTAACTCTCTTCCAACCAGCATAATGGTTTGATCTTTATCAGTTCAACTGGTGGCTATGAAAGCTGACAAGTCTTATTTCAGGAAAGCTTTCTCTATATCCTGTACAAACCTAATCCAGGATTCCTGATGATGAAAGTAAAAATGAATTTCCAAATCATCATTTTTCACATTTGGTAAGGAGAGGGTGCTTTAGACAAAAAAACTCCAAAAAAAATTCCATTTATCATTGTGTCCTAAAAGAAATTCTGCCTCTTCATCAAACTCATTTCTTCATGAAGGTGTTCCACAATATCAGCTCTGAGCATCCTTTAACAGGAGGTTCAACCACAGCTTTGGGCTTAAAGTTTTGGGAAGGGTTCAGTGTTCAATGATCTCTTATTGAGGGCCTTCATTTTGTACTGATGGTATTCTGGAGATCACTAAAAATATTAAGAGCACTGCTGAACTTCAGGCTTCCCAGAAAAACCCAGTAGGAGATCAGGGTACTAATGTTTAGATGGCAGTACTTAACTGTATTTATTTCTCCAAAGGCATCAGTACCAGTTTCATGGTTCTCCACGAGAAAAGGCTTTTTAGAAATTACGTGCACACACACATAAACACAACTGCGGCATGAAAAATTTGCAGTTCGTTGTCTTCAGTTCCCCTTCTAATTTTGGTGACTGTCCTGATTTTACAACTTCAGAGAGGAGAAGCTCAAGAAATGGGCAATGACTAAACTGTTCAATTCCAAGCCATTGGATAGTGGAAATACTTGCAAGGTGACTGTAAATTGTAAATAAAGCAGGAACGTCATTCTAGGATGAAAATAGAATGAGGTTGGGATCTTATTAAAACATGGAATGAAACAAACTTTTAATAGCCAGTAGTTTCAGAGGTGGTTCCAATTAATCTTTAAAGATAGGTGGGGCAGAAGAGTTGCATACCGATGCATGGGGGGGAGAGAAGGGGTGAAGGGCCTTTTCAAAAAAAGGATTCCTATTCTTATTTTTTAATTAGATAATGCTCATTCAGGACCCCAAGATCATTCCTATCTGAAAAATATGAACAATCAAAGAAACAGTATGTTTGTAAAGAAGTGCTTGCACTTCAGAGCATTGCATTCCCATGAACAATTTCCAAAAGCATATATTTTACAGGAGAAAAGTATAAGGGATTGGCAGATCAGTGGAACAGAATGCCATCACAATCTGTTTCTTCAGAGAAAGGTGACAGAGAAAGTTTTATGGCGGCCATCTGGATGCTCTCCTGTTTGCTTTCAAGTAGAAAATGGGGCGATGGGGTTATTGGGGTTTGGAGTTTGGGTTTTTTTTGTTGTTTTGCGTTAGGAACTTTTTTTTTTTTT